>LPNX010269116.1:85904-180717 GCA_001517045.1 Pseudotsuga menziesii | reverse complement strand
TATCCTACGTGTCCTGATTCCGGGGTCACCGTACCCGTGTCGGACACCTCGAATCCCCGTGTCCTTCGTGTCCCGTGTCCCCGTGTCAGGTGACTTAGGATGTAACATAACAGGGCCCCGCAATCGCTTTTCAGTGGTTCCCGCTTCCTCTGTACAATTTCCCCACACGTAGCAAAACGCAATGCTAGATTTTCATTGTTTAGGGAGATTAATTAAAAGTTAGACTAATTACTAGTCACCTAAACCATTTTATGATACTACCAACTGATCAGACAAAAATGCAGTGGAAGTAGAGCATACAAGGATGAAGGCCTTGTAAATTTTAAATGATTTTGAACGAAGTTTCTGATTAAAAAAAAAGTAAATCCCAGAAGCCTCTTTCCAGATTCAGTACTCGAGCAAGCCCTTATCGATGAAGCTATACTCGGGAAAGCATGGGGGTTTATTTTAAACTCAACAGTGCATAAAAATTAAAGTTCTCTAATTATTACACTGCTCAAATCTTTTCCCTTTCGGTACTTTGGTATAGTGCAGTGGGTAAGTATTAGGATTACTTTTGCAAAAATAAAAAATAAAAAACTTAAACATTGAAATAGTGAAAGAAAGCAACAAACTACACTAACAGCATAAAAACAACGAAAATGGACACCGACGTGAATCCCCCAAGGGGGGATGGGGACCAGGCTCTGATGAGTCGACTCAAGCCTTATTTCCCTTTTACAATGATGAAAGAATGCACTTTGATCTACAAATTGAGATCCAAAGGCTTACAACAACAGATAAAAAAAGAAAGAAAGAAAAAGAGACTTTTGGTGAAAGGGGAACTCTGTTGAGCTCTTAAAGGTTCATTTTCCCACAAAACGACTAGCAAAAAATCAGCAAGCAATCAAATATAAAAGATGCTCAAAGACACTTTAAGAGTGTCTTCGAACAATCTCCAAAAAATCTTAGAAAAATTCTAAGTCAAACTAATTTAAGGAACTAACAAAATAACACAAAAGGACAAGTCCTTTTCTGGATCTTGGCTCGGTTTTAGGGCAGCCAATGGAAAGCTCTCTTATCTTGCAAAACTTAACTATTCAAATATCAAAAAATTAAACTTTTATCCTAGCCTTTAGATCTTAACAAGAAAGCAGCTAAGAAACAAAAGAATCTATATACTAGATCTAGCTTGCATATGAAACTTCTTTATGGAACAGCTAGCATCTATCTGCATTTGTAGAACAAACTAGATCTAAATGTGATTTTAACCTTTTTTTAAATGATAGATCAAATTTGATTTGCAAAATAAAATAGTAACCAAAAAAGGGAAGGAATAAAGAAAAAGGGAAGAGCAGCTTGGATCTTTGAGCAAAGAAGACTTCGAAGGTTTAGACATGTGGGACACCAACGGCTTGATCTTCCGTAAGAGATCTAAAAGAACATGAGCAAGCAAGCTCTTTGCTTCTTCAAATCAGATAACCAGCAACTAGCAACATACTTGTACACAACCCATTAAATCTAGAAATGGAACAAGATAGAAACCAATAAAATATGAGCATAATACATATAAATCTTGAATCTCTAACTTACTGCAAATAGAAGATTAACTAAATCAAACAAGTTTTAGCAATCCTTCCTGCAAAATTGATACCAATCCTACCAGTAGGCTAGATTTTCATAAAGCAAGTGCACAAAGACCAAATATAGGTTACCTCATGAAATCGAGATAATACATCCACTCAATTGATAGCATCACACAACATTGACCTCTGAAGCCTATTTATTTCTCAATATCAAAAGATAGTACAACAATTGCAATTCTCCAGCATCTGCTCAACAAACTCTAACTAGTCTCAATGGGAGAGAAGCACGCTTTATTTATAGCAAAAGCAAGCCCGGGGGGGCACCACCAACACTTAAGATCAAGCTCAATTGAGCTTGAGTGATCTAAGGAATCGGTGGGGAGATTTTTAGTTCAACTTAAGTGTTGGTATGGAGGAGGTGCCACCTCATATGAGGTAGGCGACCTCACTCTACCTACCAAGCCACATCAATAGCACTCGCATGCTCTAACCCACCCTCACGTGAATGTACGGCTCAACATGATGTGACCTCCAATATTACATCTGGTTAATCTAAAGTGACGCTTCTTTTAGGTAAGCATATGGTAGATCTCATAAATCAAATCCAAAGTTCACATGTAACAAGCTAGTGCAATACCATGCCAGTGGGAGTCCTTTTTAGTGAGTTGACATCACCATCGTTTGATCGCTACCTTGTACTCAAACCAATGTTTTGACTTAACAAATGGAAGAGAGGCGCATGAGGTGGGCCCTCATGCCAAGTCATTTCCCCATTAAAAAAAATGACTTTTGACTTGAATCAAAAATTTGCCTTAGTGCCAGTTTGATGCACTTTTATCAATTAAATGCTACTTTGATGCTCTGTTAGCCAAATAATGCCTTCCGGGACAATTTAGTTGCCTGAAACTCATGAAAAGTGGCCCCTAGGGTAAAGAGGATACTTTGAGTGTGAAAACGAGCATATCCACGCCAAAAACGGACTCCAGACCCACCAAATATTACATTTTGAAATTTTTTAACTAAACCATTAAAAATGGGACGAAACTCTAGGGGGGCCTAGTACATGTCCATACGACTCAATATTGATGTCTACCACACTCATATACATTGAGACATGAACTTTAATAACCTCCAAAGGCCTACCCACCACGACGACCATTCCAACTTTGGAGGAGCGGTGAAAAACTCGAAAATTATGCATCGCTTATACAACATTGCATAATTGACAAGGGAAAAAACACCTTGGAATGACCGGATTGACGTTTAAGTCTTGGGAAGCCAAGTCCTTTACAAACAAAAAGGCCATGCTAGCACATTTATTACAACTTCCCCGAAGGGGTATGAACATGCGGTACAAAAAATAAAAGGGCCATGAAAGCCTGATTGGACTTCTGAACTCTGAATTTGAACAAGTATTTGTTCATCATTGGCAGCTCACTAAAATTCCAACTAGATGCAACCTAGTCGGTAACAAGTATAACGAAAGATTTCCTGCAAGCAATCAATCTTAGTTGGGATGATGAAGGCTAGTTCCAACCTATCGATTACGAACAAATTCCCTTTTGATGCAGGAATTATCACGAACACGGACACTTATTTAGAGAATCTCCAAAAAACCATCCAACAGCCTCGCAAAAATGCAAGAAAACAAAGGACGTGGAGGGCTTCACCAAAGTTTCTGGCAGGAAACACGCACCAAAAAGAAACTCCAGCCCTGAGGCAAATAAAAAACCCCCATCCTCCAACACCTTCAATGTTCTTCAATCTGAACAAATACATGATAACCCAGAAATGGAAGGAACAAATCACCAAGAGAAAAATAAAGAAGCAAATCCTGATAAAAAGGACCAAATCCACACAAATCCTTCTAAGATGGAAGCAGATGTGGAAATGCTGGGAGACAACACCTATGACATGGACATATGTGATTTAGATCTAGACGGGCTGGAAAAAGCGATAAAAGACCCACATAAAGGAGTCATCCCCTTTCAACAAGTGGTTTTGCTCAAAGAGGCCATTATCAAAACCAGAAAAGGAAAAAACTTAGGAGTGGTTCTAGAAAATCCCAATGCAAAAAACCATGAAGTGATAAAAAAACTCAAAACAAAAAGCATGGATGAAGAATTAACCAGCAACACATCAATGATATAGGGGAAAATTGGTGGCTTCATGACAATTTCCTACTATAGAGGGGACATTCACCATTCCATTTAAACCTTCTCAATGAACCTTATCTTTTGGAACAATAGAGGTTGAAGCTCGCCGCAAACAAATGTGTACTGAAAAAAAAAATTGTTGCAAAAAAACTAGCAGCCATGTTTATTCAATCAACAAAATGCTCCAAAGAATGCTTTAAAGCAATAGGAGCAAAGATCTAAAAAGGCAGTGAATCGGTAGTTATCGACGCCATAAGCTCCACAGGAGGACTTGGTATCATCTAGAACCCTCTCAAAGTCAGCTTAACAAACTTTCTAGCGACTAGATTTACTATTTCTACTAAATTTTACATCAAAGAAACCAGTTTCAAAGACATTCTCTCTAATGTATACGGGCCCTTCTCACTTACACCAAAACAAGCATTGTTAAACTCCCTCAAAAGGCTAAATCTTTGGGTGGGCCAAAGACACTGCATTTTAGGGGAGAGACTTCAATCTTATTCGTAATCTCTAGAAAAAAAAGGTGGATTGTGCACCCTAAGTACCTCCAATTCCTCCTCTAACAAATCGATTGATGATTTATCTCTAGTGGACATCATCACAACTAACAACATCTATACATGGAACAACAAGCCATCAACGAACAGGTATATTGCTTCCTGGCTTGATCATTTTTTTAGTGTCGGAATCCATTCACTTGAGGAGCAAATATCTCAACACTAGTTCTTCCCGTTGTGGGCTCAGATCACTGACCCATTAGTCTTGACTTGAGCAAAGTAGGGGAACATTTAAGAAGACCTTTCAGATTGGAGAAATTTTTCCTCTCCCATCCGAAGTTTCAACCTCTCATTCAGCAATGGTGGAAAGAATTCCAGCCACCTGAAGGAACTTTAATGTATAAATTCCAACAAAAGTTGAAGTACATCAAAGATCAAGACAAAATCTGGAACAAAGAGCATTTTGGTAATATTCATTTTAAAAAATAACGAATTTAAGCCCAACTCAAAGACATCGAAAGAATAATAGTGGAGGGATATTCAAATTCCCTCAAGGAGGAAGAGAAAAAACTTCATGAAGAAATGGACACTAGAGAAACTCAAGAAGAAATTCTCTGTAAATCAAAATCCAAAAATCTTTGGCTTAAAGAGGGCAAGAAAAATCCCTCCTTTCAGATCGTCATTCAACACCGACAAGCCAATAGAATTGTTTGCTTAAAAAAGAAAATGGAACAAAAGCAGAAACGCATGAAGAAATAGAACAGGTCCTCGCCAGTCACTTCAAAAACCTGAAGGAAGAACCAGACTTTAAATAGCATACAGCTATGGAAGAAATTCTCGAGCATATCCCTTCACTAGTTTCTCAAGAACAAAATGAGCTTCTGCTTAGACCCATAGAAATCGCAGAGAAGGATGACGCAGTCAAGCAAATGAAAAATGATAGAGCCCCCAGCCTGGACGACTTTACTATGAATGTTTTTCATGCCTACTGGGACATCATTAAGGAGGAAATTCGGGAAATTGTAGAGGACTCAAGGAACACAAGAAAAGTTTTGAAAGCCTTCAATTCAGCTTTCCTCTCTCTTATTCCCAAAGAAAATGGAGCAAACTTCCAAATAAATTCAGACCTATAGCTATGTGTAATATTATCTTTAAAACTATCACCAAAAACATTGCTAACAGGCTCAAGCCTCTCCTACCTTCCTTAATTTCCACGAAGCAATCAAGATATGTAGAAGGAAAGCAAATTCTTGATGGCATAATTCTCTCCCATGAAATCATCCACACTCTCAAAATCACAAAAAAACCTAGAATAATTAAACTTGGCCTCTCAAAGGCTTTTGACAAGTTAAACTGGTTGTTTTTGAAGAAAATGCTACCCGCTTTTGGTTTTGTCACCATTTGGTAAAACGGATCCTCAACTTGATCTCAACTACTTTCTACTCCTTTCTAATTAATGGTACCCCCTCAAAAACTTTCCATCCCAACAGGGGAATCAGACAAGAAGATCCACTCTCCCCCTTTCTTTACATCTTAATGGTTGAAGGTTTAGGAGGTCTCCTCAAAGCCAAAAACCATAATCTGGAAATCAAAGGTCTTTCTCTTCATACTAGATTGGCACCCCAAACCCACCATCAGTTTGTAGATGATACAATACTTATGGGATGCTCTTCGATACAGGAAGCCAAATCCTCCAAAGGTTTTCATGGCTAGTGAGTCGGACATTAACAAAGAAAAATCTCATATCTTCTTTTCAATACTTGTAAAATCACCAAACGCAACATTCTTCGTATCCTTGAGTTTCCAGAGGGATCTCTACCCACCAAATACGTCAACACCCCTCTAGGAGAATCAATCGTCAAAAATTTGTCTTGGAAAGATCTTCTTAACGGATTGAAGCAAAAATTAAGCTGGTGGACCTTCCAATCCCTCAATTTTCCTAGTCGCCTTATCCTCGTCAAAGAAGTTCTGCAAGCACTGCCCATGTACCATTTTTTCAGTTCATGTTGCCCCCAAATCAATCCTCAAAATAATTTGTGCTATACAATGCACCTTCCTCTGAGGAGGCTTAAACAACCACAAAAAGTGGTCACTAGTGGATTGGAACTCCATATGTACCCCCAAACTTGCAGGAGGTTTAGGTCTCAGAGATGCTATAACAAGTAATCAAATCTTCAATGCCAAAATATGGTGGAAATGGATTACTCATTCATCTGAGCCTTGGGCTCTCCTATGCCATGTGAAGTATGCTCCTAACTGGTCCAAGCAAAACCTTGTCCAATTATCAAAAAATGTCAAAGGTTCTCATATCTGGCACTCGACAGAAGCTAACCACACACTCATTCATCAATTCAATTTTTGGGAGATCAGTAACGAAGAAACAACAGACTTCTTCCTAGACTCTTGGAATCAACACAACCCTTTGATGGAAGATTTCAAAACTCGAATTCTAAGGGAGCAACTCTTGTCCATACAAAAAACAAAAGTCAAGGTTATGTGGCTAGAGGAAAACATTGAATGTCACTTCAGAAAATGCAAAAATATTAGTTGGTGGAAAGCGCTAAGTCTTGATGAAGACATCCAAGCTTTCTGGGAAATACCCCAAACCTGACAAATTCGAGTATACAACGATTGTGATAAAATAAGATGGGGATTCCCCCAAACAGGAACACTTCAACTTGAAAGAAGCTGCTCTTCTCCTCTCCAATCCCTCCAATGAGTCCCATGACAAAAAATGGAGAAAAGTGTGGAAAGCCAACCTCTGGCAAAAAATAGCGTTCTTTCTTTGTCTCCTACTACGCAGAAGCATCCTAACCTAGGAAAACAGACTAAAAAGAGGTTACATAGGGCCATCCTGGTGTTGTATGTGCAGGAAAGAAGGAGAATCCATTAATCATCTCCTCGATGAATGCAATTTTGCCGACAAAATATGATAAAGAGGAGAAAACATCTTTAGGAAATCGGTCAAAATGAAAGGGCGTCCAAATCTTTCAATTGCCAATTGGACACATAATCCTTTCAAAAGCCCGCCCCTTAACAAAATATGGGAACTCTTTCCAGAATTTGTTGTCTGGGAAATATGGATCCAGAAAACAATAGAATCTTTGAAAAACAAGTCAAGGAAGGAATAAGATGTTTGGCTTACATTGAAGAAACACAGTCTTGAAACTCTCCGACTAAATGCCTGGGAAGACAACGATCTAGCCTCCAACGCCAGTGAAATACAAATACTTAAAGCATGGGGTGTTTCCACTATTCAAGACTACAATGGCCGCCTCAAACCGCTAATGATCAACAAGGCCTCCCCAAACCATTGGTCCCCTCATAGGGAAACCCAGGCCCAGCTAGATTTGGAGGTGCAATCAGAGACTATAATAGTAAAATGCAAGGTGTCTTCGAGGGCTCCCTAGAATTTTCCACCAACAACGCTGCATAAATGGATGGACTATTGGTTGGACTCCTCTCATAATAAAAGGTGACTCTCTCCTAATCATCAATATGACTAACAGGATTCAAGCACACTCAATGGGAAGCAAAGTGTCAAAAAATTGGAGAGTCAAAAGCGGACTGGAAACCTTAGAATCAATACTTCTAACAAATCCAACGATTGTTTTCCAACATGTTAAAAGGAAAGCCAATAGACTTGAGGACTCCATTTCTAATCAGGGAGTAACTACTAGTAAACATATCCAACATCTTTGCTGGGAGGAGAATCTCGATCCAATATGTAGAGAGAAATGGAAAAATCTTGCTTCCCAAGATCTCATTGCCCCAGATGCAGGTGATCATGGCGTTAAAGACAGGTGGCAGGCCAGAGACAAGGCACGTGCCAGGACAAGTGGCAACCCTTCCCCCTAACTTCCTTTGCATAAATGTTTTGCATGCATGTGAAGCTTGTGGATTCACGTATGACCTTCGTTCTCCGTTCTAGAAGTGACATGAAGAGCCATTCCGCATGTTCTAGTTCACATGGCTTTGGTACTTGGGAGCTCATCACAGACGCTCAACCATTCTCTGGTTCACATGAATCTGGTAGTCGAGTGATTATTGCGTGTGTGCGAGGAAGTATATCAATATGAAAATCAAGCTCGTTGTTCTCATCCCCTTGCAGCTTTTTGAAACAAGTTATATTGGCCAACCCTATTTGCAAACTCTGTTGGTTAGCAAGGTCTTTCTCTCTTTCGTCGCATAGTACGAGGCCGATTACATTTGAGCCTTTCATCATGACTTCGCAAGGAAATGTTGTTGATAATATCAATTGGGAATCGCTCTTCTCTGAGGAAACCCCTCTCCACATCCACACTACCATCTCCGCGATGGAAGAGCAACTGTTCGGTGAATTCAAGCTCGGGCTCAGGCTCAGCCCTAACGTGGTTATAAAAAATTATTGGAGGCTCAAATTTATACTCTCCAGAGCCCATGCAAGAAAGGAAAAGCTTTGGGGACATGGTCAAGCTTACAGTCAGCATGATTAAGGAGGATGCATATCACAATCTAGTCCACATGATTGAAGTTATTCGTCTTTCTAAGCCTCCCTTCCAACGCCAACAGGGATCCAAAGACTTGGATTGTGAATCCAAGGGGAAGGCCACTAGCAAATCCAACGACAAAGAGGCAGAGTTTGCAATGAACGATTAACACATTTATCACCTTATATTTTCTTGCGCTCCCTGTTTTGCTTATGCTATATTTCAGGATGTATATTTCCTCTTATGTTTTTAAGCTAGGAAAGTTGCTCTTGTACAAAGGTTGGGCAGTTGAAACTATGTCTAGATTCTCAGTTTGGATACTACTATATACCATCATGTTTTGGTCACAAGTTTATAGTCTGACTCCGTGTCTTGAGCAGACTCAGTTATATGTTGGTTTTTTACAACTCTAAGTAATGGAAAGGCTCCTTATTGACAAAAAATAATAATAATAACAATAATTATTTGGCCTTCCTAAAATTTTGACCCTCTCTCCTATAAATTCGGTCCATCGTTCTTGTCCCTAGAAACCCTAGGAAGTAATTTAAGGAAGCCCTAAAAACTTAAAAATATCAAAAATTCTTATAGAACACTATAAAATAAAAATATATATTTTTGTGAAATTTTGGCCTTCCTAAAATTATGGCCCTCGTTTCTACAAACTTGGTTTGTTTTCCTTGTCCCTAAAAACCCTAGGGAGACATTTTAGGAAGCCATAAAACCGAAAAAGAAAAAAAAAACATAGAATCCTTGAAAATTACGAAAAATTAGACCTAAAATCTAACCCTAAACCTTCACTCCTCTTTTTCTACCCCTCGGGCTTCCCCTAAACAGACCTTGGTTGCTCGTTTGGGACAATCCTTTGTGGACTATGGCACCCCTTTGTGGCTGCTCCTTAAGTTTGCAATTTTATTACAGACTATCCATTACTGGAGAGCCCTCAAACACCTGCAACAAACACCCAATAAGCATTAGAGAGGGTTAGAAATTTGCATGATAATGGTTTTTAAATAAAGGTTTGAAAGTAACATTGCTTATCGTTGATATGTATGCTTAAACACACTATTACCACTGTTTAAAATTGCTAGAGGGCTGAGTGCATTGGTTACTATATTTTGGTTATTAAACGTTGATATAAAGTCATCATAAGCAGGGTTGTTGTAATGACCCTACTACTATCCCTTTACATTAGACTTACTGTCACTCGTTGGAAGGTAATTTACTAACTCGAATTGTTCTATATCGTTGGTTATGTATCGACAGACATATTACTAACCGATAAACATTGTAGTAGGTCGCTTAATGTGAATATCATATATTCTTTTAACACACATCATACACCACATTTCAGACTTGTTGCTAATACATACAATTCATGCTTTATTTGAATAAACAATCTCACATAATACTTGTTTGCATAAAGCTTTAGGCCTCATTTTGCATACACATGCTCTATGGGCAGTCTTTTTACTAATTGTTAAATGCTTTAGAAGGCCACTAATATTCATATGCGAATGATTATGGGTGAGGTGTACTGTTGAAATACATTGTATGCCAGTACTTCTTGCACCATTGGCTGTTGGATGCTTTTATTCTACATTAGACTTATTGTTCCATCATGGTAAATGATTGGCTAATAGAATGTCGTACAATATGAATGATGAAACATGAATGGTAGTTAATGGTCATATTTGTTTCAAGTTCAAAATGTTTAGATAGACTTACTACTTGATGCCTTCTTTCTCTATGCTACTAGAAGTGGATATATTGATTGTACTTACAAGACTTATATTGATTATATAGTATGTCTTCTTCATTCCATATAATGACTCCGTTAACGCACTGATCACTAACCTTTCCAAAAGAAGATATAATTTGGTGTTTAAGTGTCCTTACAGACTTGTTATTATGACTCTCCCTTGGGAGGTTACAACTTCCAAATAAGTTTGGAGAACTGACCAAGGTGACAATGGTCACTTTCTCTTGCATATGTTTATCGGTGACTAGCCCTGCTAGTTCATCCGGTAACAGTTCTCAACCCATCATTCCCTAGAAACTTTAGGCGGGGGGCAATCCCACATCCCCTCCCTGCTCCTCCCCCTTGTCATTCTCTTACTCCAGAAACTCGTGTAACATAGGGCAATGCATAATAGACTTGGATGCAAAAGCACATGTATACGCATAAAGGTTATACTTCTGGATGTGGTAGGAGTGCCATATAACAAAATCATATTACAAGCTTGTTTACACTAAAGAATTAGACAAAACTAATGTATAAACATTGTTTGCTGATCTATGTGATTTGTTAAATGACAAGCTTTTCTGAGAATTTTGTAAGATTTCAGCATTCTCGCAACCCAGTTTCAACCACCATTTTCATCATAGTTTAATGCCCAACCCAATTTACTCTCAGCTGCAAATTAAGTCATTTCTCATAAACAATTTATGACCGAGACACAAGAAGAATTTCACTACTTTTAATGAGCAGCAATTATAAAACACAGTCACACATAAAAAATCAAACTCAAGAATTTTTGGTCAAATGATCCAAGCAAAACCCCAACCTCCGAGGAAAACTTGTTCTAGAGAGAGAATTTTATTTTCTGCAATAAAATCAAAATACAACAAAGACAGAGAAACTTATCTCAACCACAGTGCTCTACAGCATTGACTGAATTCAAAAATTTTACACTCAAAATTTCTTACAACTCATTTCCTCGAAAATCGTCCCAACCTAACTGTACTGACTATCTCGATTTCTGTGCCCACCGACGTACTGCCTCGATTTCTGTGCCCATTGTATGATCTGTACAAAATTGTATAGAATTCTGTGCCTCGAAATAATTAAAATAAAATAAAATAAATTCCTTCTCGAAAATCATGCCCAAAAAATATTCCTCGAAAAACGTTCCCAATTTTTTCTCGATAAATGTGTTGTACGGAAATGGTATCTGATCTCAATATGCTTTGACCTGTCATGAAATACAGGATTGTCAAAGAGTTGGATGCAACTCTGATTGTCACAGTAAATCACTGTAGGCCTCGGCTCCTAATCAAATAAATCCAACAATAACTTGTGAAGCCACTGTGCCTCGCAACTAGGATGACTAGATGCCATGTTCTGAGCCTCAGCAGAACTCAAAGCAACAAAATTTTGCTTCCGACTGAACCAAGACACTGTTGTCGAGCCCAAACTGAAACAACATCCAGAAGTGCTCTTCCGGTCTGCCACACTACCTACCCAATCAAAATCTGTGAAGTCAATCAATCTAACCCCATCTGATCTCCTATAATCCAGACCATAATCCAATGTACCTGCAAGGTATCTCAACACATGTTTTGTGGCAACCCAGTGCACCCTCCCAGGCTCCACCATGAACTGACTGAGTGTGTTCTCCGTAAAACATAGCTCTGGCCTAGAGTTGACCAGATACATCAACGAACCTATGAGTTGACGATATAAGGTAGGATCCACCAACTCTCCCTTGGAAGCATGAAGCTTCTTACAGTTGGTGACCATAGGTGTAGACATCGGCCTACAATCCTCCATCCAAAATCTCCTCAGAATATCTACTGCATACTTTCCCTGCCCCAAGAAAATATGACCAGGCTCCTGCCTTGCTAGCTCGTCCGGTAACAATTCTCAACCCATCATTCCCTAGAAACTTTAGGCGGGGGGTAATCCCATCGAAAAACCCATAGGATCAGCCTCTCTTTTTAAAACCCATCGACAGTAAGTAAGAGTCTATCCTGGAATACCAAGCTCGAGGAGCTTGCTTCAACCCATACAAGGCTTTCTTCAACATGCACACATGAGACTCTCTCCCATGAATCTTGAAGGCATGTGGTTGCTCCAAATAAACCTCCTCTTGTATGATTCCATTGAGAAATGCAGTCTTCACATCCATCTGATGGATCTTCCAACCCATTTCCGCAGCAATGGAAATCAATGATTTGATAGAAGTATATCGAGCAACCGATGCAAAGGTCTCATCATAATCAACTCCCCCTACCTATCAGAAGCCTCACGCCACAAACTGAGCCTTGTATTTCTCCACACCGCCATCTGCAGCATGCTTTACCTTGTAAAGCCATCAAGAAGTCGCCACTGACTTCCCCTTAGGTCTTGGAACAATCTCCCCAATATCGTTCTTCATGATGGCATGGTACTCTTCCATCATGGCATCTCTCCAAACATGATGCTCAGAGGCCTCCTCAAAAGTAGATGGCTTCGAATCACGAAGACTAGCAACTAAGGCCATACCCAACCTATCAGACATCACGATAGTCCCCATTGGCTCCTTGGGCGTACCAAACTGCTTAGCTTCCTTCAGGGTCTCTCGAAGACATTTAGGCTTCTTCTTCCATGAAGGTTGCTCCCAAACTGATCTATCATCATCTAAGGAACTCCCATAAGTAGAAGGCCCAAAAACCTGTGTACCTAGAGCTAGTGAACAAATGACTAGTGTGATCTGGCAGCTCTACATGGTGAACCTATGACCTGAGAACCAAAACCTATCTCCAAAAAACCTACTGGCTGAACTATTGAACCTGAAGATCATGTTCCTGTACTCTGTGGTCCAGTAACCTTGAAAACCTGTTAACCTATCATCTATACTGAAGGTACCTATGAAGCTACCTGAGGTATGGGAACCTATTGCTCTCCCTACACCGACTCTCTGGACTTCCTGAAGGCCCGCTCCACCTCAAATCTCACTTCCCGCCTCACAACAACCTTCCTCGAAGCTAGAAGATAAATGCGGAAGGCCTTCGAAGTCTCATCATACCCCACAAAGATGCATGTCTTTGTTGTGGGCTCAAGCTTTGTCCTCTTCTCAGAAGGGACATGTGAAAAAGTCAGGCAACCAAATATACGAAAATGACCCACCTCAGGCTTCTTGCCTGTAAACATCTCCTTAGGAGTCTTGTTCCCGAAGACACGATGGGGACTCTTATTTTGAAGGTAAATAGTTGTATTACATGCCCTTTCCCAAAGAAAGAAAAGGAAGTGACTGATCATGGAACATGGCTCTCGCCGCTCCAACAATAGATCAGTTCTTCCTTTCTGCTACTCCATTCTGCTCAGGAGTGTATGGTACTGTCAACTGTCTCTAACTGCCCTCCTGTCTGCAACACTCATTGAACTCCTTAGAGGTATACGCACCCTTGTTATCTGACCTGAGTCCATGAATCCTCCTTCCAATCTGGTTCTCCACAAGAGCTTTAAATTCTTGCAACCTTTGCAAGACCTCCTCAGATTTCTTGCTCCTCAAGGAAGTAGATCCAGGTCTTCCTGGAATGGTCATCGATCAATGTCACATAATACTCAAAACCTCTCAGAGAAACAGATGGCATAGGACCACACAAGTCAGAATGTATCAAATCAAGTACTCTTGTTGACCTGCTATCATTGCTCGTAAAAATAGTCTTGGTGTATTTTCCCAAAGCACACCCCCTGCATACATCACTGTGCTCAGTGCTGAACCTAGGCAACCCTGTAACCATGTACCTCAACATCCTCAAAGCTGGATGATGCAGATGAGCCATCCTCATATGCCATAGCTCACAAAGCTCAATGTCGTTGCTATGTGTCAAAGCATGTTGGGGCTGAAACAAGAGCTTGTACAGTTTCCCACATCTGACTCCAATGATATAAGAGGCAGATGGTACTGCAGTATTGGGAAAAACACGCACGTGTCCATTCAGGAAAGACACCCCAAGACCCCTATCCTCGATCATGGAAACTGATATCAAGTTCTTCTTCAGCCCAGGTACAAACAATACGTCCCTCAAAGTTATGGGACTCATGGACTCTCTCTGAAATATAATGGTCCCACGCCCAACAGCTCTGACAACTGTGTCATACCCCAACGACCTCCACATCGATCCCTACCTATGAAAGCTCGAAGAACATCTCTCAAGCACCTATCATGTGACTTGTAGCTCCACTGTCAATAAACCACGTGCTAGTGGTGGATGCACTGAAAGAATGGTCAGTCAACAAAGAATACTCCCTCTCAATATCAATGTCTGCACTGGTGATGATGGATGCTCTCTCTCTCTATCAACATGCCCAGCACAAAGAGAAAACTCTTTCTCAAATCTAGTTGTAAACTCCTCAACCTCTGCTGAAGTTGTTGTCTGTTGCTGCTTCTTCTTCTTCTTCTGTGGGCATTATCCAGCATAGTTCCCAAGCTTCTAACAAGCAAAGCACTTTACAGTGCTCAAGTCCTTCTTTTGTCCATCCTACTGCTTAGCCCCACCCTTCTTGGGGCCCTTCTTGAACTTATTTTTTCCCTTGGTAATCAAAGCCACATTCTCCTCCTCCTCCCTGCTAGTAGAAGAGATGCCATGCACAAGACCTCTCTGGGTCTTCTCCTAAACAAAATAATCCCAATTCTTGTCCCAAGAAGGCAAGTTCTCCTTGGCTACTATAGCCTCCACAAAAACAGCCCAAGGTTTTGCAACCCTATTCAAAGTTGTTCGCACTAGCTCAAAACCAGGAACAACCTCCCCTACTGCTGCAAGCTCATCTCTCACCTGAGAGATCCTAGTAAGGTAGGGAATCACTGCCTCAGCTTTGGCCATCTTTATACTCTTAAATTTCTCTCTCAAAACCATTTTCTTATTTTCATTTGGGCTTTGAAACAAGCTGGTCAAAGCATCCCACATCTGATATATGGATTTTACTAGAGATGTGTGGGATCACATGATCTTTTACTGCATCTAAAATGATCCTTCTAACTTTAATGTCCTTATTGTTGAAAAAAGGAAGTGCTTGTGCATCGGTGGAAGCAGGAACAACAATAGGATTGTTGTTGTATTAATAACCACTTCATCCCATAACTCGTTTTCCTCCAATATAAGCACTAGTCTAGCTTTCCATGGGGAAAAATTCCCAGCCCCATCAAGCCTATCCTCCAACCTTAAGCCATGTTGCCATTTTCACTACAAAGTTCAAGTCTCAACAAGGTGTTGCCCATTAACAAAAGAAAACACTGACAGTCTGAAATTTTTTACTGTGTAAAATTATGCTCTTTCTCTAACAAAGCTCTGATAACATGTAAATCTTCAGCATTCTCCCAACCCGGTTTCAACCACCATTTTCATCATAGTTTAATACCCAACCCAATTTACTGTCAGCTGCAAATTAAGTCATTTCTCATAAAGAATTTATGACTGAAACACAAGAAGAATTTTACTACTTTTAATTCGCAGCAATTAAAAAACAAAGTCACACATAAAAAATTAGACTCGGGAAGTTTTGGTCAAATGACCCTGGCAAAACCCCAACCTCCAGGGAAAGCCTGTTCTAGAGAGAGAATTTTATTTTCTGCAATAAAATCAAAATACAGCAAAGACAGAGATAAACTTATCTCAACCACAGTGCTCAGCAAAATTGACTAAATTCAGAAAATTTACAGTCAAAATTTATGCCAACTCGCTGCCTCGAAAATCGGGCCAAACTTACTGTACAGATTGCCTTGATTCTCGTGCCCACCGATGTACTGCCTCGATTTCTATGCCCATTGTACAAAATTGTACAGACTACTGAATTCCATGCCCAAGAAAAAAATTCATTCTTCTCAAAAACCGTGCGCAAAAAAAATTGCCTCAAAAAACATGCTGAGAATTTTTCTCGGGAAACGTGTTGTACATAAATGTACTTTGTGTTGTTGTACGGTCTTGGGAAATGTGCCCTTTGCTCTTCTCTCTTAGCCTACAATTTTTCTCTTTCTGTGCTCTCCAACTTTCATGAAAAACAGAATGAGACTCAAATGCCTTCCTTTGCCTTTTTGGTGTCTAAATGAGAAAGCTGAATAGTCATCTAATCCAAGGGCCCAAAATGAATTAGATGGATGGATAAAATTAAATGCACTTTTAATTGTCTCCAAAATTAATTTCACTCACCTGACGTAAATTTATCAAAAAGTCATTTTATTCTCTAAAGTGAAAATTAAAACTCATCTCAACTTATTACGACTTAGGCAAAAATCACTAGGGGAACACTTTCCTAGGGACAAAAATCAACAAATTACAGTTATCAAAATATGTTGTTGTGATTTAGGTGCCAAAAGACATTATTCATAGACTTCAAAAAAGACACTATCCATGAACTCAAACCTTTGGCAGAAGCAACATATACACAGAAATTTCTTCATTATAAACATACATTAATGATTTTTACAAACATCCCAATGCTTCAGAGCCAAAGACTGACAAGATCTCAAACACCTTTCATCCTTCTCACAATCATTTAACTTGATTTCCAGATCATCACTTGTATTCATCAAATCCTCTATAGATAGAGCCCTCCTTCAAATTCACCCACAGAAAAACTACAGTTTCTCTATTTACAACAGAAACAAACTGTATTTTGAAACAGTAGTACAAAAGGAGAGAATGTTAAATGGATAAACTTTTAAAGAGCTAGATCGACATGCAAAGGAATAAAGGAAGCAATGTCAGCAGACAGTTCTATCTTCAACAGGAAAATCAACATAAAGAAAAAGGATAGGCAAAACTGATGTTATTAAAGCATCTAAAATGATACTTTTGAAATTTCTCATCTTTCAATAATTCGAGTTTGTCAGAAATTACTTCTCTATTACTATAGCAAGAAATATGAATGGACACCTTCCAGTTCATATATCATTTAATAAAATGTAAAATACAACAAAAAGGGATATCACAAAAGGAACCAGCGGCAAACATAAAAAAGGCAGGCAGTGAATACAACTGCAGCATACCATCAATGGTCCAAAATGAATACAAGAGATGATAGCATGCATAAATAAGCTCTCAAACTCCGGTTCTAATTCAAGGGTCTGGAGTTACTCTACGAGAATTGCCACCAAACATAGCAATAAACTTAAGAAAATCGGATAGCCTAACATCTGAATACTCACTTGATGGCCCTGACCTTGACTGTAATTCAGATTGTCTCCTACTTGAATACTCAGTTGCAACAACCCTGGATGACTTTGAAACAGAAACGACCATCTCCAAATCTGACTGCTTTAAGGGTCTTGGTGTCTGGCCCAAAAAAATGAAAAATTACAGCCCTTAATTTATTGTTCAAAGCCACTGAAAAATAGAAAGAGAATAAGCAGCTTATAACATAATACTCAATCTTATGCACTGACCTGAGAAGTTAGCTGTCCATTCTTTTCTTGATCCAGCAACTCTCTGATTGGGATATATGCTGCTTGCTTACAAAGTTCTGTTAAATCAGAACCAGTGTATCCTTCACATAAGCTAGCTATATGATCAAAGTCAATATTATCCTCCACATTTTCACCCTTCAGAATTACATTGAGAATCTTTGCCCTCTCTGCAGAGTTTGGCATACCAACTTCAAATGCTTGGGGCAGACGGCGCAAGATTGCCTCATCAAGTTCCCAGGGCCTATTTGTCGCAGCGAGAACCATAACTCGAGCATTCTCTTCACACATAGCTCAACAATCAGTTTTATGGCATCAAATCTATCTAAACCATTAATGAAGTTTTTTTCATGCAATTGAAGGTCCTAACAGTCATACTCAGATTTATGCTGCCAACACAATGTCTCAAAGCAGAATTCATTTGTAGCTCAAAATAACTGATGAAAAACCAACTCAGGGTCATCAACCATCATTGGCGTGGCACTTATCATCATGCCAGATTCTCATGTTCATTATTTTCAATGGCCATTTCAGTATAAACAAATTCATTTTCATAAACTCAAGAACTGGTACAGTCAGAAATTTAGTTTACATCAATTTATCAATTCTCATAGCATGCAACGAATTGGATACAAAAGAATGATAAATAAGGGGACAGTCACCCTCCAAAAGAGATGCACTTTCTCAATTCTGGGGCCTACCAATATGTGCAAAAAAGATTCACAGTTTCAGATAGATGCACTGCATAAAGAAGGCTTCTAATAATGCAATGGAAGCAAAAGAACAAGTTCAAAAAGTATAAAAGGTAACATTTACTGTCCAAAAGAGAAGCACTTTCTCAATTTTGTTGGTACTAATAAGTGCAAAAAATACTCGGTCTCAAAGAGATGCACTGCATAAATAAGGCTTCTAATAATGCAATGACAGCAAAAGAACAAGTTCAAAGAAGTAAAAATTTCATAGTTCTTGTCAATCAATCACTTGAATATAAGCATTGTAAAAATAGAACCAAGAGACTGCAGAATTATACAGAGGTCACAGTTATGACTAAAAAGTTGCTACATACAACATATAAGAGGTAGAATGGATATAAGACCACACTTTCAGCCATCAAAAACCAGACAGCATAATGCAACTCCAGTACAGAACATAGACTTAACAGTTAACACCTCCTCCACCCACATTCTAAAGTCTTCCCAGCTCTGAACCGTCAAATAGACAGTCGGATATATAGCTGTGTGGGTGAGCACACTAAACCAAAAAAAATATGAACTAAAAATAGTGAACCAACACGAGCCGCTCGAACAAATGTTAGTGGGGCCAGGTAATAGCAAAATTGCAATGAACCAATCCAATTAGCCTCACAAAATGAAGGGAGGCTACCAACCTACCAGGAAGGCAATAGAAGAAATTTTGGCACCTTGCATTCTCATAATAGCAACAGATCAGTAGATTGACATGCATGGCCGTTGTTGCCTCAAAGTTCCAATTCCCAAATATGCCTTGGAAGTTGGGATCCAAAAAGAGGACGGAAAAAGCATTTTGCTGCCTATATTATAAGGCAGTAAAGACATACTAAAATTGACAAAACAAAGCAATTAATCATGGATTGTTCAATTAAATCTTTTAAACTAGTAGCCAAGGTGCATTGTCAGGGTCCCAAGCTTTAAAATCTACGTGCAGGGGCATGCAGGGAGGCTCTTTCTCTCTCTCTCTCTGTGTATATATATAATCTATATTTAAAGTCACCGCCAAGCGAGACACCAATTTGGTGTATGAGACCCCCTTGTTTGTGAGAGAAGGGATCCCCCTCCGCTCAATGATTTAACTGCTAAAGTCTACAGAGGTGTACATATCCTACCCCTCTCTGGATTTGAATCTGTAACCTCTTAGGAGAAAACACATGCTCTTAACCGTTAGAGCCCCTTGTATATATTTAAGGGTGCGGAAGCACGAGTTTCGAACGCCATCAACACCCCTCGTAACAATTGTTACAAGAGTTGATGCCCATGTAGCAAAACTGAGGGTTTCCATCTACCTTGGTATGGACCCAAAAAAGATAAGCGGATACAGAGTAGGTCCACAGACACACTACGGTGGGACTACTAATACTAATGTGGGGCTACAGCTCGAATTTCTGTTTTTAGTATTTCATATGAATACTAATGTGGAGACATATTTCTGTTGAAGTTTAATATAGACAGTTTTTGAAGAGGATCTGACTGCTGAAGTTTTCTTTGAGCTCTGGCTACAGCTTGAATTTCTGGTTGAAACACTGTTTTTGGCCTTTTTTCAGACAGTCTCTGTGAAGACCTTCACAGCTACTCTCTTGCTGATATTGTAATGATCTACGAGGATTGTAATTTATTTCTTTACTGGAAATCAAATACGTTTTTTTCCCGAGGAAAAGGGAGGGGGTCACTCCACTCCAAAATAGATGTTGTGTGGATCCAAGGTCCAATAAAGGGTCAAACCTTAGCGCGCTCCATCAATGCCTCAACAAAATCCTCAATATGTGCGAAATGTCCCATCAAGACTGTAGGTAAATGATGCCAAGTAGTGTTACCGGAACTAGACAACAACCAACAAAACTGGCCGGTCTGACCAGTTTTGCGGCCATACATATCTGATCCAACGCTTCATATCAGAGAAGGTTGATTATGTACTAAACTATTTGGTTCCAAACCAAACCGGCCTTAAATAACAAAACCTGCCATATTTGTAACAAAATGGACCGCTTTTGTTCAAGTCTGTATGTTGTGGTTTTCAATATAAATTTTTTTTTTAAAATGAAGTCTAGGCCCTAGTAATTATTGGATATAATAAATGATAATATTAAATTCTTGAAGTACAAGGATAGAAAATGGAATGCTTAACATTACCACTAATTGTTTGAAGATGCTTGAAAGTGGCTCTAACCTCATCGGACTTCATATGCAAAAAGTAGAATTTTAGATCCCATTCAAAATTGAACAGACTAGTTTTCAGGTTTTCAGGATTGCAACATTTTCACTGGATTCTATTATGTAGGAGGCTATGGGATTGGCATTTAATCAAGCATATCAACCCCTCTATGTACCTTGAGGTTTGTGATGTTGATTATTGAACTCCACTGTCATGACCCTAATAAAAATCTACCATTCACTCAAGCAAAATCACTTATTAAGCATGGGAAGCTTTTTCTACTTTATTTTAAGGCTTGGATTAGGAAGTTTCATCAAAATTGTAGGCTGTTGACTAATGTACTTGGAGAATCAACTTCAAAAATTTAGGTAGAGGCAAGTGCTAGAGCCTAGAGGAGGGGAGCACAGCATGCTATTGATGAATAGGATCCCAATATAGGCAATCATTTTGATGATACGTAGTTATTAGTTGTAGCGTTAGTTGGACACTAGAGGCCAATAAGAGCTTCTTCGTTTATGTATTTTGGGTCATATATGGATTGCACTCTATGTTATTTTAGTTATAAACTTATATGCACCCTTAATCGCTATATACATCAGAAACTTTGCATATTTGTGTATGAATGTTTGGATTCATATCGATGCACATGAATATATATGTATTTTTTCAAATTTTGAATATTTTAATTTTTTTTGTCAATCAATTTTTTGGTCTGCTTTTTTTCCCGTATTTTTCCAATTCCAGTCCAATTCAGATTTTTGGGCTTAACTAGTTCGATGACTGATCTAGTTCTGATAGCATTGATACCAAGTGTGCAACAAACTCATCCTCGACTCATGCCAATGGTCCAATGTGCATTCAATAGTCAAAAAAAGTTCCAACCCACTCCATTATGGAAAGGAAAAGCCATCATCCATCACTTAGGAAGGAGACGGACCCATCCTAAAATCTATAGGCACCATATGTGCCTCCAAATAAATGAAACTCAAAAGTGAGAGAAGTTAGGACTAAGGTGATAATCATGCTTTCATCTGTAGTTTCATCAATGGGTAGGTAGCACTCATGGATTGTAAATTCCTACTAAGGCGCTAACTCAAGTTGTAGCAAATATTCATGGTAATAAAGGCCCCACTAGAATGGAAAATGCTCATAGACATGATATTTATTATTTTCTCTACCGGTAGTATAAAACCTTGTATAAACACATTAAGATCCCTTACTCAATCAAACCAAAAGGATCCTCTCATTTGCAAAAGTATTTTGAAGGCTTTGAAGTTCTACAAGGACTTACCCTACAAAGTGTATGGTTAAATGGGCTTCTATTTTGTAACTCTATGACCCTTGGGCTTCTAGGTGCAGATTCAAGGAAGTGGACACCATTTTTTAAAAGCCTAGATTTCTAGTTGTAGAGATGCATCAACATACACGCATCCATACACACACACACACACATCTTAGTGTTGAACATGTGTGATGTTGATATATACATCCTATTTATTTATGTAATAATTACTGACATTAGGCTAGGTATATATTGACATATTATAGATTTATATATCAACATTAGATGCAAATAGAGGTATTTTACAAAGGAAGATTAAAGATCTACTAGTGTTTGTCGTAGTAGAGCTCGAATTTGAGTTAGTTTGTTCCTAAGGTGTATTGTTACAATCACTAGCCATATTCTTGCATTAGCATCCCCATAGTGATGGCTTTATTCTCACGTGCTGACATGTGTTGACTAGTTTAGCCATCAAAAGCTTCTAGGTGGGCATATGGCTTCCCAATTGCAAGAGCTTGGTTATTCAATAGATTTGCAACGAGCTAGCATGCAAGGAGGATGCAACTGTAGCAATGGCATCATTGAAGGCTCTATACAAGTTTATTCCAAAGATTACCACAAGGTAGTTCAATTCCTAAAAACGAAAGTCCCATTGGTATTATTGTTGATAAACATTTTATTGCCTATGATGGCCTCAGAAGGCACAGCTATTTGGGTAGTTTGTGAGCAAGACTTCACCAAAGTCAATAATAAATGACTAGGTCAACAAAACCGACAAACTTTGTGGCTAGATTTGTACAGACACCCATAGCTTAAGCCCCAAAACATTATAATCCTCGCCCACCTAGACATACATGTCTCAAAGTTCACCTATCAAAAGACATTAAGGAACATGTTTAAGTTAGGTATACTAATTTACTTGGCACTTGTTGGGTTGTCCTTTGATGGCTGGGGAAAATTCACTTGACACCATCCTATAATGCAAGCTCATAAGGCTTCAACTAGTCAAAAATGATAACAAGGCTCCTTTACCCTAAGGGCTCAACCAATTCTATGTTAGTTATGTTCAAACTTGTGGTCTCAACGATGGAAAAGAGCTTATGGGATCCTCTCAAGCTTTCTCTTTCCATGAACGCGAAATAGAAGGGCCTAGTATACAACCCCAATGTTGAACCCTGAAGACAATGATGAAGTTGAGGGTGCACAAAGAATCGAAGAAAAGTACCTTTATGGTAATGCCTTCTTTTGCTCAAAAGAAAATTATCGCTCCAAAACCTTACCAAGCTTTGTTAGTGTTGTCACCAACCTTGCAGTTGCCTATGTGAGGTGGATTTAGGATGGATGGTAGAGTGACAAGCAACTACGGAGGTGGAACCAAGATTACCTCGACTCCCAAATGGATGGTTGTCACGCCAATCGAGGCAGTCTTCGCTTTATGTTATCTTAGCCCAAGACAACAAAGGAGGAGACCCAGATCTACTCTCGATAGGACAGATCAAACCTAGACACCAGATCAAATCAAATAGACTCGAGGTACGTAAGGTGTGAGGTAAGTGGAAACCCTAGATCTATGGATAACATTACTAGGTGAACCAATGCTTTGAATTAGGGCTTTTGGAAGTATGAGGTTCGATCCAAATTGGGACACAGATGACTTATGAGGTAAATACTAGATCTGGGGTTGGCATACTTGCAATAGATGAAGGTATCCTCTGACTTGGGAAACGTAACCAATGCGGGGAGAGCAAAGACAGGAATGGGGCTATCTACCGATGTATAGATTCGATGGAATGGTGTAACAATGTCACAGTACCCGAGTCACCAAGAAAAAATCAGATTTCAGGAAAAAGAGGCCAAAGAGGGGGTAGCGCTAGGGTTGGAGATCAGTGCCTATCATATCCAATGCAATGGAGTCACTATCTGCCCAATGTTGGAGGAAACCCACCTGGGAAATAGCCTGATCTACAAACCCAAAAAGGTATTTGGCCGGAAAAGTCAGATCACAAGAAAAACCAGCAGCAGGATGGCTAGCACTAGGGTTTGGGAGGTCAGTTTCTCAAATCTAGGGCAACCTATCGACTTCTAGCTCAGCGTTGAAGGTAATTTGGTGAGAGGATGACCCGATCTACAAACCCAAGAAGGTATTTTGCCGAAAAAAACAGATCACAGAAAAATTCAGAAAAATGGTGGATAGCACTAGGGTTTGGGAGGTCAGTTTCTCAGATCTAGGGAAAACCAGCCACTTTCAGATCAGTGTTGAGGGTGATATGGTTAGGGGATGACCCGATCTGCAAAACCCAGCAGTGGTTTCAATCGAGATCAAGCGGTCCATTTTTTAGTATTTTTGGTTTCTCTTATTATAGAATTTTCAGTGTAAAATGAAGAAAAGCAGAGGCCAATGGATTGAGATCTGGAAGAAAGGGACTAACCTGTAGATCTTACCTGGAAAACCTTGTAGATGCCTTGATGATGATGATCCCTGCTATCCCGATCAATTTGAGAAGCTCTGAGCGAGTTCTATGTCCAACGTTTTGCCCCAAGGAGTCAATGTGCCCTCTCTCATGCACAACAAACATCAACCATATCAGATTTGCCGCAACATGAGAAAAAAGCTAGATGCAACAGAAAAATAGCAAGAAGAAATCATAGATTGCAATGACACTAATGAAAACCCCCTCATAAAAACGAAGACAATTCAAGCGAGTTGAGGTCCCCCTACAAAAATGCCCAAACTGAAGTCACCCTCCTATAGACAAGACAAAGATTCCCGAAAAAGATATAGATCTCACAACAATTTCCCGAATGCTAGGAAGCAAAATATTTTTCAATCACCATCTAAGAACACCAGAAGCAAAGGAGATCCAAGAATATCCACAAGAAAAGTTTTCTATTATTCAGATCCAAGAGCCAAAGACCCTTTAAAAATGAGAAGCTCTCTCCTTTAAATAGGAACGAGAGAACCAACATCCTAACCACTTTTCAAATGAGTGGCTAAGATTAAAAGATACATATGTCTAATCAATGGTTAAGATGAGCTCAACATACAATACATGGATCAATATAACAATATAATATAAAAGTGGACTAAATCACCCAAAGAGAGTGTTAAATTTGAGCATATAGATCTGTAGACAAACACACAACTCACAAAGAAGATCTCACAATTTACTCAGCCATTGAAGAATGAAACAGTGCAAAAGGCTTGCAGCTATGAATGCTTTCATTAATCGAAAAAGTAATCCAGATGATAATTACAATAATGTAAAATGGCTTTAATAGCCACAAGCAATTCAAATCCACATGAGGAAGTTTGAATTGATGACTCTACTTGACTGTAGGTAACCAAGACATTGTCTAAATCACTATTGGAGGACCCAGTAGTTAACTGTCCTTGTCTAAATCATAACCGGAGTTCTAAAACACAACCAAGTGTTACATTTAGTATTAAATAATGGTTAACTGACTGTGGTAGGTGAGAAATTCGCCCCACATGTGTGCAATTAATTAAACCATTATTTAACTGAATGTAGAGGGCTAGAACTGAATGTAACTGACTCCTAACTTGGCCTGACTAGTCATTAACTGAAGTGAACTGACCTTGGTTGGTTTTGGCACTCCCAGTTGCTTCCTAAATTGCAGGGATTGATCTAGGACACTCCTAAACTTATGCAATCAAGTGCAATAAGTGGCAGTGAGCCTCAATTAGTGTTCCCCACACTTTGGTAACTGAAACATGTGCCCCAATTAGGTCAAGTTTAACCAATGGTGCTAATGACTATAAATAGACTGGATGGACTCCCGATTTAGACATGACTCCCGATTTAGACATATGACCAAATTTGGACAAGGGAGGATTAATAATCCTAACAGAGAGCGGACCCCACTGAACAAGAAATAAATGAAGCACATGGTGGGTCCATCGAGTGTTTAACTAACTCCCTCTGGTGTCCCCATGGCACAATAAAAATAATATATTTTTTAAACTGTGAAATTGTGCCTCCTTAAGGAAATCGTGAGCCTCCCAAAAGCTCTAGAAAATAATACAAAATGCCCAAAAAAATAGGTGTGGGCCCAATCAGGTGCTGCAACTGTTGGAGAAGGTGCGGAGGACATCACTCTCATCATCATGACTCACCCCATGCCATTTTCTTGCCTCAGTAGCCCAAATCAAATTCCTTAGTAGCCATTTAATTATTTTTTAATCTACCTCGGGAAACATTAACTTGCCAAAACAACCTCCTAGGGTGCCTGCGTTATCCAACTGAGCCTACCAGGCTCTCTAGGAGAGTGGTAATATGGTACAATCAAGTGGTTGGACCCCCTATGCCCCATACAGTGCCCTAGGAGATCCAATAAAATCATCTCCCTGCTCAGACATGACTTCCAGTGAAGCAAAACTACACCAAAAGAGTAAAATGAGCCTAATCATCTTTGTAAGTGCCCGGAACTGACAACAAGCTGTCTCACTAGACTCAGGGAGTCCAAATCCATCTAAAGAATATACTCATACCCATTCCAGGTCTCTGCCGGGTCATCTAAAATATCCAATAGACAAAATACTCCCCTGTAAATGACCAGATACCAATAACATAACTCAGGTTGTCATCCATCTGCTGCAAGTGTTAAGAGGCTAGGACATGCTATACAAATCATTCAAGTAACAATCATAACAAATAGCAATCACCTCACTAGCACAAATTCTTGAAAGCACAAATTCTTCTTAATCAAGCCCTTCAAATTTTTAAAGTTTAAACTTGCAAAAGGAAGATAAAGCGGCTAGATCTAGATCTTTGAATAAATCTTGAAAGCAAACTAGAAACTAGGCTCATAGGTCTACTTATAATTTTTTCTATAATGATAGATCTAAAAGAGGGTAACTGAAAGAAGTAAAGAACTTATGGATCTAGAGGAAATAAGAACTTATGGACGCATCCACCACTGGAGATAGAGGACGAGTTGTGGGAGTTGATTGAGGAATTCACATGAGATAGAGTGTCATCATGTCATGTAACTAAGGAGGTAGGCACCACCTCTCAAGAGGTGTGCCACCTCTAACAGACTACACACCAACCCATTCATGCAATGGCACCTTGCCAAGGCGTGAGGCCCACAAGAGAGTGCACATCCTTCATGAAGTAATCACTCGCCACCTCCTCAATAGCCACCAAAGATGACGCCCTTGTCAAGCAGATAACTCGCCCTTTCTCAAGGAAGCCAATGCAACTGATTTCAATCAAATCGGACAAGAATCCACTGATTTAAGAATTTAGGATTTTGTCTCCATTTTTATTTTTTTCTATTTTTTAATTGACTTTTTATTATATTTTTGGATATTTTTTACTTCTAGGAAAACTAGGTTGAAGGGTAAAACGAGTGCTCTAAGTTAGAAAATGAGCACACCCATGGAAAATTCCAACATCTACCCACACTTCTATTCCATTTATAATTTTCCAAATTAAACTATTAAAAACTAGCCTAAGTATCCAAGAAAATTTGTTTTTCTCGAAAGACGAAATAAAACCTTGGGAGACCTAGCACATGTCCATATGACTCAATATTAATGTCTAGCGTGTACATATACATTGACACATGAATTTTAATAACCTCCAAGACGAGCATTCCAGCTTTGGAGGAGCAATAACTCGAAAATTATAAGTCATTGCATTAGAACTTAGAATTATAACAAAGCAATTACATTTAAATGTTCAATGCAATTTATGAATCTATGATCCTCTAAGATATTATAATTTATTAATTTATTACCCTCTAGACTCATAAATTTTTTTTATTACCCTCTTACAGGTTGGAGGTCACACGTCTTAACGAGTTGGTGTATGTCCATTACAATCTCCGCTTGTGGATGACACAGATACAGAAAGAACCAGATGCAAATGCCATCTCCTTGGAGAATATTGATATTTTGTCTAAGTGGAGGGTGGAGATTGAGACTCCTATCATGGAGGAGTCACCTGCATGGCTAGAGGAGGGGCAAGTGGAGGAGGAGGAGGTGATTGGAGACACCATGGAGGGTGTTGTGCTAGCATCGCCACCACCTTCTGAACCGCTTGATACATCTAGTCCTCCATCCATCACTCAACGTCCAGTATTAGATGCAAGGCCAGGGCCTTCTACTGCTACTTCTAGCGCTAGGGGCAGGCCTGACAAAAGACCCATGATATTTTCCCGTAAAAGGGGAAGAGGGCATTGATATTAGATAGCTAGATGCTAGTTTTCCTCAGATACATTTATATATGTGATGTCATTTTGTATTGTTTAAACTTTATACACTTTTGAGTCCTTGATTGGACAACTATGATGTTTCAAACTATCAGTATCGACTTTGATGTATCGTTTTATATTTGGCATGACTACATGATGATGATATATATCAGTGCTTTCCTCATATTTATGTTCCAATATGTTTTTCTCATGTTTTTGTTGCTTTATATGTTTAAAATTCTAAAAAAAATGAATGTATTTTCTATTTTTTAATGTTTGCCAACTTTTGCCGATTTTTACCAATTTTTTTGTCGATGTTGCCCAGAAGTTGTATTCATGACCCTCGCCGACTTTTGTCGAGGCCAACTTTTTCAACATTGGTTTGCCTAGCAAAGGCATTTGATGTCTAGAGATACTTCTCTAGCATGACATGATTAAAGATTTTATGTTTCAGGCTGATGTTTCATTGAATGCAGAAGTCACATTAAAAGTCACAGTGTTGTTTCCATTCCACTCGTATACTGAAACACAGCCACAGCACAAGCTAACATTGATAGTCAAATAACCCAAGGAGAAATTTGTAAAAGATTTGGTACTTACACAAGGCAATGACCACATGCGAAGTTATGATAAAAGCCTTGGTCGAGAGGGAAATGAATGGGGACATATTATAAGTTCCCTTGAATATGACAAGGCTCATAATGATTTAAATCTACCCTGAATAAGTTGTATCTTCTGCAAGTAGAAATCAAGAATCTAGCAATGCTCTTGAACAACCTATATGGGAGTCTAGACACCAAGCACATTTAGTAGAGTTGGACTCCTACCATGAACGAGGTGCTAGTAAGTGAAACAATACTAAATTAGTTTGATCGCATATCTAGGGGGCAAAATCACCCATACATGATGGCACATCCAAATTTTATATGATATCCTATCTCATGGAAAATGTATGTGCATGATCATATTTGTCCAGGATTAAATTTATATACATGTCTGTGGGTGACTAAATACATCTGATATGTACCTCACATTGGGTCCTTTATATGAAGGCAAAAAGGCAAGAGCTTGCCAAGTTCCTAGATCCTTTGAGAAGCTCAGTAAGTAAGGGTTTGGGTCAGTTTCCCTTATAATCAAAATCCATAAATTCCATGTGTAAGTTATGCGTTGGTCAGCATTTGAGGACAAAAGGTGTTTAAAGCCTTTGGGAATGGACAAGTCCTTGTATGACCTAGGATCAAACATTTGTGTTCGAGGAGCATTGCTCAGTTGTCAGCATGGTTAGATTCTTAGGTTTGATATGTCACAGTGTTAGTCCTGTGAGCTACGAGATGTGCTCACTTGTAAATTTTCTCTCATTTTGAGGTTGATGGCAACAACTTGATCAAAGACTTAGAAAAAGAATAACGAGACTTGCTAAGATCATATTCTTGGTTAAAAGTATTTTGAGATCTGTTATGAACAGTGATAGTCATTCTTGAGCTAGGACTATCAGTTGTATGAAGGTCGAGGATAGAGTAAATCCTTCTTCTACATGTCAGTTAGTGTTTCTTCTCCCATTGAGCTTCATGAGTCTGGAACTCAAAGGGAGAATCTGACAGATTCCCAAATCATATCAAATGACAGTGTCTCCTGAGTTTTGTGATTTTGCCTGGGCGCAAAGATGATGAGGTTTTGGTCAGTTATTTATCTCCCTCACCTTTCAAAGAATTGGTTACCCTTGAATGATTCAGTGAGACTTTCAGTTAGATTGAGATTGTCAGGTTGCTATCATGAAATGATGGTAAACTTCAAAGGTGCAAAATCTCACCTGGAGATTAGTATTAAGGAGCATAAGGCTCCAAAGAATGTGGTTTACTATATTCACTTTTCCGACAGTCAAAGGGATTCTCATCCAATAGATTGTGGGACTGCTGTGATCAGAGAAAGGCTTGTATAGCCTTGCTTCCTGCTGTCAGTGGACTTTCAAGCAAAGTCTGAGTCTGAGTTTATATGAGACACATTACTAGTTTTGAAGTCCTTCAGTTGGTTGGTATGTTTTGATAGACGAGAAGTCCATGAGACTGAGCATGAAACAAGCAGCATTGAAGAGGACTTTGTCTCAGAGGGTGTGGACTATGAAGAATCATATGTTCCCAGTACAATTTGAATGTGCAGTGATGAGTTGAGATTACATCTGATTGGATGTGAGAATCTTGTTCCTCATTCGTTTGGTTCAGTATGCAGAGTACAGAAATGATTTGGTTGCAGATTGCTTAGACAATCTATTATTGGGCTTAGAGGGAGCCTGAAGAACCATTCAGAGACAAAAGAATATGAAGAGGATCCTCTTATCAGTTTGATATGTATAAGATATCACTAATGTTTGAGGATCACTTGAGTTGTACACAGCAGAGACAATTGGTTCCTCCAATTCAAAGATAGACTTATGCGTACCTTGCAGATTCCAAGAGTATGGAATTCGAAGATACCCGGTAAGTTCACTAAGAAGGAATGCGATTAGATAGTTCGTTGATCTTAGTGATGACTTGTTTTTCTTTAGAAGTAAACAAGAGGGATTCAGTCTCTGTTTTCAGATGGAGGATCATTACTCTATGGATCACTTTATGATATTAGTGATGAGCATCACACACGAGAACCACTTTCCCCGGGTAAAAATCATGGTGTCTACTGTGCATGTTTATTGTGATGTGATGTGCTTACTTTCTGCTCTATTTAGTTTACTGTTACAACTGCTTAATGTCATACTGCTCATAAATATTGTTGATACTTTCATGTGTAATTATGCTAAAGAAAAATTTTAAAATGCACTCATAATTACCAACTTATGGAAGTAGTTAAAATTCAACAATCCACTAAAGACTTGGAACCATTATTAAGCATTGGGAAGGGATCTCCTTTCGCTCATCCTATGGCTCTACTAAAGGCTCTACTAAGTTCTTCTAGTGTAAGGCCTTAGCCTCATCTCCCTCTGGAACTAGAACCTCTCCACTTATGTAGGTGTCCAATTCATTTTCTTCAAGAACCAGTGAAATCCTATACTTCCATGCTCGAAAGTTTTCAGCTTCACCAAGCTTGTCATCAAGCTGGTGTGATAGGTCATTTTGAAATGAGAACCTCAAATGTAAATAGCAAAAGATTAGATCTTACCGATTTGAGGTGTCCGTCGTGGTTTCGGATCTGGCTAATCTAGGGTTTGTCAGAGAAACCCTAATTTTCAAAACTTGGAACCTTTCAGATCTAATTGGATAGAAAAATGTGCCTCCTAAAGGCGAGCTGAGCAGCATACTCATTTCCCAAAACTGTGATCAAAACTGCAAAATATCTGATGCCCTAGTTTTCTTCAATTTCTTCCACAAAATTTCCTGATATTGTTTCTGCAATATATCTGAAAGTACTGCTCCTCTATGTCTGAAACTTCTCACTGCGGTAGCCTCTTCTGTCCTCTTTCCAACACCGCAGATTTGAGCATAATTGGTTTCACCAATTGGGACTTATGAGCGTTTTCCCAAGGTGACTTATTTCAGCACTTTTCAGCATAGCGAACTTGTACACACTTCCACGTGTCATTGTTTCATCTTCAAGTTTTGAAACTTTTACCACAGAAATTACATTCCTTACCCTATCTGGAACATCTTGAGAAATTGCATTTGGACCTTCGTAGCCCGAGATATAGTAATTTTCCCTAGGTGTCCTGTTTAGGGAAGAATCCTGGGAGAGGCTTGAACCTTGATTTGTAGGAATCATATCTCCGATAATATAGCGAATCTGAGGCTAAAACTTTTACAAAGGGTACATCAAGAATGTATCTTCGGCCTGTAAAAGTTTCGGCTCTTGAGCCTTCTCCAATCTCGAGATATAGCGAATGCACCAAAATGACTAGTTTTAGTCTTTTAGGGTTTTCTGGTCCGAGGTCAAATTAGGGTTTGACTTTCCCGGAGTTTTACCCAACCAAAAAATTCGATCTTGGTCTCTAAATTTCGATTTTGAGGAGAGAAATCCTATGTTGGATTCACTCAAAAAATCCTCTTCTATTAAAATCCCTAATTTCCCGCAGCAGTGATAGGTCAAAAACTGAAAATGCCCGGAATCAAATTCTACTTCGACAAAAAGATGCGCCCTTCAATGGAGAGTTAGCCTAGCCTCCTTATGCTGATGATCTGTGGAGAGAGACCCAAAAAGTAAGAATCCCTAATTTCTGTAGCTACACAGTGTCTTCTTCTCAGGTTAGCTCTGATACCATGTTAGATTTTTATCATTTAATCAATATGATCTTAGGATCATATCTGAGAGAATAACATGCACAGGAATAATCACAAGAGACATGAGACACAACGAGTTTTCCTTGGGGAAACCATAAAGGAGAAAACCCGGCAACTTTCTCAGAGATAGAATGAGCACCAATGGCAAAAGTAAAACCCAAAGACAAAAAGATGATCTCCGATAGTTGTTATCTCTCTCACTTGTGCGAGCTCCTCTTCTCTCACTCATTCGCTACAGTTGAGTGAGTGTGTGTTTCAAATAGAGAGTCTCACTCTCTATTTATACTAGTTTTCCACTTAACAATTACTAACCAAGGCCGACTTCACTAGGAGAGTCTAATAACCCTAGTACCCCTCAACTATGGGGACTATTGCCCCGTCTTACAAAGGATGGTTAACCTATATGACTTTATTATATTAATGATTCTCCCGATAGGAACAACGGGGTACAATGAAATACAATATAAGATATACAAGTGAATACATTCCGAAGTTACAAATACATCAACATTTCTCTCCTCCGGCTCCAAACCCACACACACGACGGTTAGTGCTGATTCAACAAATGGAGAGACGAACCCTAGATCCAAAGCAAGGATAACACCATCATACACAGCCATGCATCAATGAGCATGGAACTGAACACATGATTAGAATCCTGGCTCAAATCGACCAAAAGTTCTTCCTCCATAGAAACCACATTCATAGTTGTTGAAAGGGGTGGTGACTCCTCCCTGCATTTCTGCAAACTGTAACCTGTAGTGCCTATAAATTTAGCATTCAACAAATGAGCTACAGCTCACTCCAAGAAAGCAACGTGCTCTGGAGGACACCCTCCCCTAGATTTTCCTCACCATCGGTAAACATTGTCCCTACCCTTAGTAAAACCTTCAACTCTGTCCCCCAAATAAAAATCTGCTCCACACCAGAAGACCCAAGCTTCCCAGTGAAATTAAGCACCATCCAACATTGTGAACAGCCAGATTCCCCTGCTGTCAAAGCCCCACATGTACAACTCTGCCCATTCACACCAGCTGCAGTAACTGCCATACATGTTGCACTTGTTATACCAGTTGTACCCACACCCTTCAATTCCTACATATCTGTACTCTTCCCTGTGCTGAGAGTACCACTACCTCCCTGTATAGTCGTACCACCACTCACACCCTCACCTGCATGTCCATACCAATACTGGAGACCATATGGTCATCTCCATCACTACTCTTCTCCAGTGCCCTCCCTCACCTCAAAATAGATCCTTGGATGTAAACATTAATGATAACCCTGTGTATTTAAAAAATCCAAAAGATTCATTACATCCTCATTTATATCTAACAACCAGAATATCGAGATTAGCATCTAACAAAATGGAAATCAACAATGACATCTAAGAGGAGATCTTCATGGTTAAGATTCATATTATTTGGGTTTCGTCAGTATAAACAATGAATGTCTAATAATGGAAAGGAGATAAGCTAAGCTTTTAAGTTAGTTTGTTCTCTGTGGGCTTGTGTATTAGGTTCTTTCAATTGATAAAAGCATGCAGAAAATAACAGCCTACATGAAAACACATAATAAAGAGGAAAATTAGAGAGATGGCTGGGGACAGAATTCTGGAAGAATGCATTTTGAAATTGCAATCCCTATCCAGTCTAAGAAAGCTCTTTCCAGAAAGAAGAAAACAAGTTTTCCAGACCCACCTCATGCTATTACATTTGTCCTTACATATGCTCAGCAGCTCAAAGCTTTAACAATAGTGATTACTAGGTTAGTCAATCCATGGGTAGTAGTTGGCAAGTTGCTCATTGTTAAAATTATCACCTGAATAGCTACTACTATAGTTGTAAGTTACACAGTTTACTAGCTATAATTGACCTAGCTTCGGAAGTGTTTTTGCAACTGACAGACAATTATTCACATAATGAAATAGCATTCAATATTTTACAAGGCCAACGACCCACCTCAGCAGTCTAAATATCACAATCAAACATCAAGCTCTCACAGATTTATTTATTACTAGATCCAGTATAAAAATCACGTTAACAAAGTCTGTCCAGTATTTACACAAGACAGATCATCGTGCTGGATAGAGATGAGAGATAGAGTAAGAAACATAAAGAATTCATTATCATTATTAATAATAACCCATGGTATACTTTGAAAACGTATACCATAGTAATTAAATGGTAATTAATAAAAAGAAAAAGAAACATACGATCTGTGCTGAATCCATCCCACAATGCCATAAACTCTGTCTTCATATTTGTCACAACTTCATGCTCTGAAGAACGCCGTTGGCCCAAAAAACTATCAACCTCATCAATAAAGATTATGGCAGGTTGAAGCTTATATGCCAGGGAGAACACAGCAGACACTGCATGATTCAACACATTGCAACGGTTAGCTCATGGGAAACAGTCAATGTTTAACTAATGCAAGCCATGCAATCATCTACAAATGCAAAGAAATAAATGCTTTCTCATGGAAACAGAGACTTGTTCTCAGCAAAGTGGAATAACTTTTAGCTTGCACTCTACACCTGAATAACTTAGGCATGCAAATACATGCTTACTTGGCAATTACTAACATAAATTGGGCACCTAATACGATAATAACTAGCCATTGTTTTGATCATCACAATTTGTTAGTACCCTTCTCAAAAAAATTGCCAAATAGAGAAAATGAAAGCATTCCTACATTTAAGTATGCCATAAAATAAGTGCCAAAAGATTCATGTCTCACATCGTTACCATGGGTTGTATCAACCCACAGGGTACCAAAAAAGGGTTCCCTAACAGATTAATAAATTATTTCTTCAGAAACTGCATCGTGGGCAAGGAAAATGAAAATTTTCTATAATGCAATTTTGAAACCATCGTTAACTGAGAAAACTTCAGTCAACGTGCAAGGCTTGAATCAATATATTGCTATACTGGTTGTCACTTGTTATCAATCACTTTATTTTATGTTTCATTAGATGGAACCCACAATACATGAGGACAATGTCTATTGCTATACACCCAGGCTTCTGAAAATATTTTTGAAATATATTGCTAGAAGTAGCAAGAACATTTGAGTTGCCCATCACTCTCGTTGTTCCTTGTCGACAGGTTAGGACCTACTCAAGCAACTGTATCTAGATTAGCCATTTAGTTAACTAATCAGAGATTCATGCCATGTTCAGAAAACACAAGAAGACAGATATGGGAACATTTTCCCAATTCATTATTAACAACAGCTGTACAAGGAAACATGTTAGCACCTAACCACTAGCTATCGAATTATTTCGTGTGCACTCTTTGAGCTGATCATATCCGATCCTATTTATATCACTATCGTCTCATTGTATTCAAGAGACTCGTCTTGATAATAACTCATGAACTTAAACAAATATGACTTCTCAATATGATATAGTTGTTTGCAGCTAATAGCAAATAAGAATCTTTAACATCGCACACCAAGTGCTTTCTGTTAACCCTCTTATTGTATGAGGATCAAGCATGATTTTCATTACATCACTCTGTGAAATCTTTCAGTTCTTCATGGCTATGCATTTAGATGGGCAGGGGGTGCACTTGTGCTCTTGACTAAGATGATGCTTCTTCATGGTTGAGTGGTGGGCATGGTGGCTGGCTAGGAGGTTTGGTCTAATGTGTTCCCATATCTTCATGGTGATTATCAGTGAAGTATCATGTGCCTGACAAGTAAGACAATGTTCATAAGATGATGCACTCCCTCTAATTGGTTATTAAGAGTATAATTGACTAAGGCAACAAGGCAATTAATTAACACCCAAGTATTTTATGGGATTACCCATCAACTTAGGGTCTCCCTAAGTTTTGAAGTGTTAATAATTGTACTTTTAAGTAATGTATTAATTAAAATGCCTAAGATTGGGTTTTCTAAGGTTTTAGTGTGATTCATTAAAGTCAATGAACAAATAGAACTAATCACACTAATAAACCGAAGTGCCTAAGGTTTTTACTTAGGATTGTTGAACTTTTTAGCATTAGCATGAACACTTTAAAATTTGCAGACTAACATAAACAAATGACAAGTGCAGTAAATAACATCAATCACATCAACACATTGAACACAAGATTTTTCACTGGGGAAACTTTTAAAGGACAAAAACCCCAAAAGCATTAGTAATTCATCTCCTAAATGAGATGACTGAAATTCTTCAAAAAGTTCCACAAACCCCAACAGGGTTAATCCACAATTTCTGAAGATCAATTTTTCCAATTTCACAAAAAATGCCCAATTAAGGCTTTTTCCAAATTAGGGCTTGTGGCCCTAATTTCTCTCTCCTGCCCAACAATTTGCAGGCTGCCCGAAACCCTGTCATCTGCCAGGATCTGCCCTGCCTGTACCTGTCTGCCCAACCATACCAGACAGTTGCCTGGTTGTACTTTGCTGCTGCCCATCTATTGCTTCCTGCACGGCTGCCATGTTTTGCAGCCCTGCTGATGCCCACTGCCCGCCCCTCTGCCCAGGACCTGCTGGGCAGGTCTATGGGCTTCCCGTGGCACTTCGGGTTTGTCTGTTGACAGCTCGAGGCCCTAAGGGCCTGCTAGCAACCCAAAGGCTGCCCAAGGGTTGGCTAGCAGCCAAACCCTCACAGGTCTGCTGCCCGAGGGTTGGTCGTCAGCCAAACCCTCACGGGTTGCTGCCTGAGGGCAGAAAAAGAAGGGTCGAGCCCTAAAGATGTTGCCCATGAGAAGATGGGGGCAGCCGTGGAGAAGAGAAGGCTGTCAAAGGAGATCTGGAAACTGCCCAGTGAAAGGAGAATTGCCCGGAAGAATATGAAGAGTTGCTCAAAAAATTGAAGAAGAAAAGATTAGGGTTAAACCCTAACTCAAAAAACAGTCACTATAAAGAATGATGATGCCCCCAGCTAGACTCATCCATGCTAGGGCATAATCTTAAAACCTCCTTCTTCAAAACCTATGAGATCTTCTAACGGAGCAGCTGTACCTGTGAGAGCAAGTATGTGTTTTAATGAAAATGGAATAATCTTCTTTTATATCCTTTTAGTCCCCTGTAAGTGGGCCAAATTAGAAATCTCAAAATAATAACATTTTATTCTTTTTTAATTTTGACTTTTGCCTTTAGTGGTGCTAAAGATCTTTTTGCACTTTCACTTTTACACCTTAGTGGTACTAAGGGTCTTCATGTATTTTTGACTTTTGTTTTAGCCTTCTTTAAGTGCACCTGTGGACATCTCATGTGGTCAACGTGGTCTTTTATCACCACTCAGAGTACATCATCATAAAATGAGAAAATTACTAATGCTTTTATCTCACACTCTGTGTGACACCAAGATCAGGTAATAGGGTGTCTTTACCAAGGGTAGCTAAGCCTTGGAGAAGATCACAAAGCCCATTGATCAAGGATCAAAGTGTCACACATGCCTAGACCCAATCTAGGGCTTATAGTGCCTTCTTGGTAACGGATCAAGTGCCTCAGCCATATGCTGCATAATTTGACACTAGGTCAAATACTTGGTAACAGACCAAGCGCCTCCATTCTCCAAGAGAATGGCCCTCAGCCCTGGGCTGAGTCCTGGTAACTGACCACGTGCCTCCATTCAAAAGAATGGCTACTCAAAACTAAGCTAAGTCTACCAGTACTACACTGGTCCACATCATGGTCCCAGACCAGATGTCTACCATTCAACAAAATGGTCACTCAACACAAGGTTGAGTCCCCCCATGGCAGAGCTAGGTCCATATCATGGTCAAGGCCCAGATATCAGCATTCAACAAAATGACCACTCAACACTAGGTTGAGTCCACACCGTGGTCCCGAACCAAGTGTCTCCATTCTCCTAAGAGAATGGCTCTCAATGCTGCTCAAAAAAATCAAGGATTAATTTAAAAATCACTTAAAGATTGAGGCACTAGGCGCAATCATCTCTCATACATATTAATTGAAGATTATTAAGGATGAGGAACTCCTAAATGAATATACTACGCATAGGACATGCTTTGTCATGAACCAATTACTAAAGCCTTGTGGAGTGCCTAACTAGGACTTTCATGGAGAAATTTAATGGATGATTCTAGAGCCACAAACACATGGAAAACTGCTACACTTTTGGAGGGGCATCCTAACTATGTGAGCAGTTATATTTTGACAAAGTGCCCAGAATTGGGATTTCCTAAAAGTAGTTATAATAGAAAATCCAGTAAATATTAAAGAAGTTGGCAATCTCAAAACAGTCGCCTTGAAACCCTCAGCGATTCTATTGACCACTCAATTTAAGGAGCGCCCCACCATGGATAATTGAGCACTTTGATGATTTCAATATAGTATCATTAATAAACGCTCATGATGAAGATACTTCCAATAAAAGATTATTTAGAAACCCCTAGAGATTCTTCCTCCATATTTTCGTCTCATAATTTATTTTAAAGAATCTCCTAAAAGTATCCATGACAATATTAATAATATGTACAAGCCTTCATAAAATAATCATAGATTTCATCTTTTCCACAATAGATTCCAAGGAAAATTTTAGGGGTTAAATTTAGCCTATGTGCTAATTTTTTATCTTTTTTCCAAAACGATATTCGCCAATTTTCTTTTTTCTCTAAATTGATTCGCCGATATTCCATGGGATAAAAAAAATTACCCTAAAAATCACCAAAATTATCCAGAAACTATATAAAACTGTTAAAATTTTGGATATTTTTAGAAAAATATCGCCCAACATTTTATGGTTGGAAATTTAAGAATTAGTAAGATTCTCCAAGGTTTTACACTTTTTTATGGATACTTGAAATTTTCCCTGATAGATTCCCATTATAATGTCCTAGAAGCCTCCTTGAATCTTCTTTTCCATAAAAATATGGCATAAATATCCTCATAACATTATCTAATGTGGAGCACTACTCTTTATGTGTGTAATCTTGCTAGTGAAATGTGACAAGGGGTCATATTGCCTCTAAATACGTGAAATTAACAATGCAAAAACACCTTCAAATACATAAGCATCCTCTTGTCAAAGAAATGTTGATCACAAGGGGATCTCCATCACTGTCTCTCCATGAATGATAAACAAGGAGATCCTCAAACCAATGACATGTATCAAGCTCACAACTCTTAGTACAGTGCTGCTGAAAAGAATGCTTCCCAAAAAGCAAAATGAACTTTCCATTTTCTAGGGATAACAGTTTCCATACAAAGGTACAAAACAATATTTTTGGGGAAACTACCCAAAAACAGTGGAATTTCAAATTTGATCTAAGTAATTCAAAATCTCCATGCATTCTAGATAGCATGCAACATTTAAAACCAAAATTAAAAGTTTATAACTTTATTATTGTTTGGGAAATATAAAATGTACCCTTTTGCAATTGAAGTTGAGCAAGACACAAGAGTGTCAAATAGCTAATTTGCAAGGAGCACGGAAATTAGCATCACGATTGATTGATCATACAAATGTTAAATTGATCAAAAATTTGAATGTTATCTGTTAGAGTTTGCACTTTAATTCAAATATGTTAGAACTTTAATCTAATGTACTAGGATCATTGAAAGATAGACAAGCACAGCATAAAGAAAGACACAAATATTTTATCCTCGGAAACCACAAGGGAGAAAACCCAGCAACTTCTTCTGTATAGATTCGTCGCTTAGTACAATGTTGGAAAGATAGAAAACCCAAAGATAAGATGTCTTTTGCAGCTTCTTATTCTTCTACCCCAGCAAACTTGTCTTTCTCTCTATTGGAGTGAGCATGCTTGTGATTGTTGTGTGTCCAAATGAGGAAGGCGTCTTAATATTTATATTATTCGGTTGGGTGACCTAAGACCCCAGCAGTGCCAACTTCCTAACTTGCCTAAACCGACTTCTCCTAGGGAGACTCAAAAATACATTTTACACTTCTTCTTTTGGAGACCATTGCCTCGACTTACAACGAAGGTTTTACCTCGACTATTACATGAGCAATTACATCAATGACATCTCCGATCAAAGGGAAAACATCCCCAAAAGGAGGAATAATAAAAGTACATAGTAATAATAAAAATAATATCTTTTGAAGTTACATTTATAACAACACTCCCTCTTAACAAGGAAGGTATTCCTCCGACCCGGTCATCACCACAACTGGACAAAATTTATGGACATCTTCATCATCGTTGGATCATCATTATCATTGGATCATCATCGTCATTGTTGTATCATCATTACTCCTGATCATCATCACTACTACATCAATTCTCATCTCATCGACCATTGACAAGTGACGTCTCTCGAATCTATATGTCCTCAAAGGTTCTAAGCCATCCCTTTTTCATGTTGGATGTAGGCCTTGATCCAGTCTAGGTCTTCATCATCATCTCTACGAGCAAGCCATCAAGTAGGTACAGCTCAGGATCACACACCTACGTCTCCTACTGTCATCCCATCGTATCTAGATCATCTCATCAGCACATATGCCTACATTACATCCCCGGGACAACCTGCATCTTCCACCCCGTGGAGATCATCCCAAAAGCATATACATCTTCCATCATGTGGAGAGTAGCCTAGGTGCATATATCATGTCCATCACACAACCTGAGTCTTCCACCCAATGGATACAGTCCAGGAACATATGCGTCTTCCACCTAGTGGATACAGCCCAGACGTATTATGTCTCTCTCTCAGTCAACTTGTGTCCTCCACCCAGTGGATACAGCACAAGAACATCTACATCTTCCACCCAGTAGATACTACCCAGATGTATTACAACTCTCTCTCGTTCAACCTACGTCTTCTGATATGTGGATACATCCCAGGAGCATCCCAGAGGCATTACGTCCTTTTGAACCACCTGCGTCTTCTTCCATGCAGATACAACCAAGATGCTTTATGACCCGTGGACAACCAACGTCTTCAGACAAGTAGATACATCCCAGGAGCATCCCAGATGCATTACGTCCTTTCGGACCACTTGCTCCATTTCGATACAAGCCATAGTGCACCTGCGTCTTCCAAACATGCCACATCACTCCCTCTTTCAAGGAACATCGATCTGAATAACTCCAAGCTTCTCTCTGAAATACTCAAGGTTCACTCTTACTAATGGCTTGGTCCACACATCGATTGTATGCTCATCTATCGCCACATACTGGAGCTTCACTGTTCCTCTCTACACCATATCCCGGACATAGTGATACTTGATCTCAATATGTTTCGACTTGTCATGGAACACCAGGTTCTAAGACAACTTCACACAACTCTTGATGTCACAGAAGATACAAGTCCCATCTAACTCGAGATGAAAAAAATATGAAGGTAACTTTCTGAGCCATACTGCCTCACAACTAGTCAAACAGGCTGCAATGCACTTTGCCACAGTTGTACTTAGTGCCGCACTCGACTGCTTCTTGCTAAACCAAGAGATCATCCCAGGTCCCAAACTAAAGCATCATCCTAAAGTGCTCTTCTTATCTGTAACACTGCCTGCCCAATCTGAATTAACATAACCATGCAGCTTAATCCTCTGATCCATCGCCTATTTGAGCCCATACTCAATTGTACCCTTCAGGTACCTTAATACATGCTTTGCAACAATCAGGTGAACACGTCTCAGATCTGTCAGAAACTGGCTCAATATGTTCACGGCAAAGCATATGTTTGGCCTCGTGTTCGTCAAGTACATCAACGAACCAATCATCTGTTTATACATCGTGGCATCAATTGTCTCTAAAAAGCATCACATAGTAGCTTCAAGTTTGATGCCATGGGTGTAGCAATGGCCTTGCAGTCCATCATTCCAAACCTCTTCAGAATCTCCACTGCATAATTTCCTTGACCAAGGAATATCCCATCTAAACTCTGCCACACCTCCAAACCTAAGAAGTAATGCATCATCCCTGGGTCCTTCATCTCGAACTCTGCGGCAAGTCTCCTCTTTGTATCTGCAATGAGCTCATCCTCACCTGTTAGAAACAGGTCATCTACGTATAGTAGGAGTATCACTAGTTTTCCACCCTCAATCTTGAAGTAAAGGTTGAAATCTGCTTTACTCTTGGTAAAGCCCAAGCTCATCAGAAAGTTGTTCATCCTATTGTACCATGTCCTGGGTGCCTGCTTCAAACCGTACAAGGCCTTTTTGAGCTTGTACACATGAGTTTGTTTGTCATGTGTCTCAAATCTCAATGGCTGCTCCACGTACACTTCCTCTTCAACAACACCATTCAAGAAAGTTGTCTTGACATCCATCTAGTGTATCTTCCATTTCATCACTGCGACTAAGGCAAGTACAAATCTGATGGAAGTGTACCTCGCAACAGGTGCAAATGTCTCCTCATAATCTATGCCTTCTTTCTGGGTCTTTCTGGGAGAAGCCACATGCTACAAATATTGCCTTGTATTTTTCTATGCTTTCGTCTGTTGTATGCTTGATCTTGTAGATCCAATTGAAAGACATCACGGACTTCCTTTCTGGTCTCAAAACCACCTCTCAAACATCATTCTTCATGATTGACTGATACTCTTCAATCATGGCATCCATCCATTCCTTCTTTTATGTTGCTTCCTCATAGATGGAAGGTTCTTCATCAATGATGTCACAAAGTAGTGACACATACTAGAGCATGGTCTCAATCTCTTGCTTTCTCTGGAAGTCCCATCTGGAGCACCATATCACTCTACATCTTGTATTGCTTCTCATGCCCATGTTGGTCTTCTTGTAGGAGTTCTTCTCATGAGGTGGATCTACAAGTCTCTGTGGTTCTGTCATGTCATGGTCTTCATGGGCTTCTTGGATCACTTATTTCATAATTGTATCTTTGATTCTGGGAACTTCAGGTTCTTCAGTGTCTTCAATGCATAAATGTTTTGATTTGATGTAGGCTAAGTCTTCATCAAAAATTACATCTCGGCTAGTCTCGATCATCTTGAATCCTTGAAAGTATATTCTATAACTTTTAGATGTGTCACTATATCCAACGAATATGCCCTTCTTTCCTAAGGGATCTAGTTTTGTTCTCTTTTCTTTTTGAACATGTATATGCACAAGGCAGCCAAATATTCGGAAATGGTTGGCTTCTGGTTTCTCTCCTGAGAAAGCTTCTTCTGGACTCATGTTATCCAAGACATGGTGAGGGGTTATGTTTTGTACATACACGGTTGTTCTTGCAACTTTTGCCCATAGGTGCATTGGACGGTCTGGGTCATGAAGCATTGCCTTTGTTGCTTCCATTATTGTTTTGTTCTTCTGCTCTGCAATGCCAGTTTGTTAAGGATTGTAGGGAGTACTCATCTCCCTCTTAATCCCAGATTCTCTACATAGGTCTTTGAAGTCCTCTGAAGTCAATTCGCCACCATTGTATGATCGTAACGTCTTGATCTTCCTTTCAAGAAGTAACAGCGTGTTTTGTGACAATAATCATCTATAAAAGAAACATAATATGCACACCACTTAAAGAGTTGAATGACATGGGGCCACATACATCTGAGTGGACTATCTCCAAAAAAAATTTCACTCTGCTTTCACTGCTTGGAAATGGTTTCTTTACATTCTTCCCTTACACATATCCTTTGTAAATGCCTTCATGTTTTGCTTGAATCTCAGGTAGACCTGATACAACTTTGTTTGTAAGTGGTAGTGCTCTATAGTGTACATGTGCAAGCCTTCGGTGCCATAGTTCGCTTGGTTCCATAGTGTCATGCACTAAGGCTTGTTTTGGTTGTCCCTTCAACTTGTACAGGCCTCCCTCTTGCTCCCCAACTACTGTTCCATCATCTATTGCTTGCCTCTTAGCCACATGAGTACTTGGCCATCAACAAATGCAACACAAAATACTTTAGCATCTAGCGCTGAGATGGAGAGGAGATTCTTCTTCAAGCTTGGTACAAAAAGAACATCCTTCATCTTCATTGATTTGTCTGAATCTAACTAGTAAGAAGCTTCTCCACTTCCTCTGATAAGATACTGGTATCTCTAAGTTTTACTTGTTGATGTATTTGTAACTTCGTAAGATATTCTGATGTATATTATCATTGTATGTTGGTGTACCCCCATTGGGGATGTGTGTTACCCCTTTAAGTTGGATGTCTAAATTGTATCTAGACCTTGAGATACAACCTCTGTTGTAAGTCAGGGCAATAGTCCCCAGTGTAACATCGTGTAATATGTAATTATGGTTTCTCTAGGAGAAGTGGGCCCCATGTGAGATGACATGTAGGCTCGAGTCTTATATTTAGTCAGTAACTTGAAATGGTATAAATAGGGAGGCGCTCTCCCTCATTTATACACACCTTACACACTCTCTAAGGCACGTGAGAGAGAGAGAGAGATAGTCCTAGAAGGAGAGAAAGATAGTTGTTGAACATTTCGTATTACTTCTTTTGATCATCTTACTATTCTAAAGAAGTTTGCGGGGTTTTCTCCTTTATGGTTTCCCCGATAAAAATCTTTGGGTCTTGTGTATCTTTTATATCTTATGCATTTTGTTGTACTATTATTATTTTAGATAAAGATCCTAGATAATTTAATCAAATCTTAAGAAAATCTAACACGGTATAAGAGCCACTCTGAAAGAAGGCACTGTGCAGCTGCGGGAACTAGGGATTCCTAGTTAAAGGTGTTCTCTCCACAGATCATCAAGCAAGGAGGGCTAGGCTAACTCACCTCACTAGGGCGCATCTATTGGTGGTATCAGTTTCTGAATCAGAGAAGTTTCACTATATAGCCGAAATACAGCTGCAATGGCAGCGAATGAAAATTAGGGTTTCATGCCTGAAAACCCTAGAAGACTGAATTTAGTAATCCTAGCACTTTCACTATAACACGAGATAAATTCGTGTTGTACACTATGTAAAAGTTTCAACCTCAGATTCGCTATACTTCAAAAGATATAGTTCCTCCAAGTCAAGGTTCCAGCCTCCTCCAAAATACAGTCATAAACATGTGACCTAGGAAGAATTGCTATATCTCGGGCTAGGAAGGTCCAAACGAAATTTCACAAGATTTTGCAGGTAGGGAACGAACTATAGTTTCTGTGGTATGTTTTTTAGAACCAAAATGTGAAACAATGACACGTGGCAGTCCGTACAAGTTCGTTATGTTGAACAATCACCATGGGAAACTCAACATAAATCCCACTTGGAGAATCCATTTCTGCTCTAACCTATGGGGTTGGAAAGAAGACATATCAGGCTATCTCAAATGAGAAGTTTCAGACTTTAAGGATCCAAAACTTCGAAGATACAGCAGAATCAATATCAATCATTTCTGCAAAAGAAATTGGAAAACTAGGGCTTCCTGTTCCGGGAGCTTCCCTCCACTGTTTTTAGAAAAGGAGTACATTAGACAGCTCACCTTGAAAAGGCCCATCCTTCTATCCAATTAGAAGTTTGAAATTCCAAGTTTTAAAAATTAGGGTTTCTCTGACAAACCCTATATCAGCCAACTCTGGAACCGAGACAGACACCTCAAATTGGTAAGATCTAAATTTTTGCTATTTACATTTGAGGTTCTCATTTCAAAATGACTAATCACACCCAGCTTGATGACAAGCTCGATGAAGCTAACAACTTCCGAGTATGGAAGTATAGGACCTCCTTGACCCTTGAAGAGATTGACTTGGATCAATATTTCAGTAAGGAAGTTCTAAGAGCCAAAGGGAGATGAGGCTAAGGCTAGAGCTAAGAGAATCATTGCAGATTCTATTAAAGATCGTCTCATCCCTCATGTGTCATCCTTAAAGACACCAAAAGGAAGTGTTTGATGTTATGACGAAGCAATCGAAGAAAAACAAGAGATTGTTATAACCACCTTGAATGGCCTCCCAAGATCATGGGATTCATTCATTCGAGGAATGTGTGCAAGAAGAAAGTGATTACCTTCAGCAGACTCTGATAAGAGTGCACGCAAGAAGAAGATCGACACATAATAAGAGAAGAGAAGATGGGAGCAACTGAAGGACTCAATTCTTGAAGAACCTCTTATCCATCTTAGCATTTGGATAAGAAATGATGTTGTTATGAATGAAGAAGTTGATGAAGCTGAAGGCTCAGGAAGGAATCTACCGACGAAACAAATAAAGATAAGTATTCAATTGACATTTCATGAAATTGTTTAGTTATACATTTGCTTATATTCAGTTGATGTTTGAGTATTTTGCATTCATACTACTGAATTGCACATAATGGGTAAGAAGTCAATGATGGAGTACAACATTCCAATACTACTTATCTAGATTGAAACCTCTTTGTTGGCATATTAGGAGTAGTAAACACTCTTAATAACATTGGAGTAGAATGCATCTAGAAGTTACTATATGTATACATGATATGGATGAATGTTGTAGCATTGGCTAAAATAGTCGCATGGCTATGTGACATATATTTGTCACTATTAATATGTTTTGGAAATTATGATATGTTTCTAATCATGCAACTGAACTTGACTTGTAGATCATTCCAAAGGACAAGTAACGATAGTTCAGAAGAGGAACCTGAAGTTTCCTAGGTCAAAGACACCATAGCGAAAGAAAGAGCTTCAGAAGAATATAAAGAGAACGGTAGATCCACCTCGAGAGATGAAGACCACCTTGGGAACGAGAAATAATCCAAGATGAGGAATAGTATGACAAGACTTCCAAAGAAAGCAAGAGGACTCAGACACGGTCTAGTTATGTGACATTGTTGAGCGACATCATTGATGCAGAGCCTTCCAACGATGAAGAAGTAGACAAGAAGAAAGGGAAGGAGACTATGATCAAAGAGTATTAGTTCAAGAAAAATGATGTCTAGGATGCAGTGTCGAGACCTGAAGGGACGTCCGTAGTGTCTTCCATATGGATCTAGAAGATCCAGCATGCAGTAGATGGCAACATCGTGGGATACAATGCAAGAAAGAAGGCATAGACTACGAAGAGACATTTGCACCAGTGACGAGTCAAGTATACGTAGAGCAGCCACTAGGAGTTGAGACGCATGACAGGCAGACTCATGTGTGCAAATTAAAGAAGCCCTTGTACGAGCTCAGAAGGCACCCATGGGATAGAACATACAGTTACATAAGGAGCTTGAAAATCACCTAGAGTGATGAAGATCTTAACCTTTGCTACAAGGTTGAAGATGAAAGCCTGTATAGGATGACAAGCTCACAGAGGGGTGTGAGAAGAACTTTTCAACAAAGTATAGAGGATCTTCGTATCTAATGACCCCAGATGAATACATAGAATATTAGTAGAAGAGGAAGCTACTTGTCACTCCATTACATAATGCTTCAATACATAGAGTATGAAAGGCAGAGGGAGAATGGTGCTCCGCTTCAGACGGAGTGACTGCAGAAGATCCTGAGGTTCGACATGGTATGACAAGATGGACAGCTTACTGATGGCTCTAGGATTTACTGAGAGTAAAACGAAGTCCAACCTTTACTTGAAGGTTAAAGGCGAAAGACCAGTGATGCTCTTGTTATATGTAAATGACCTGGTCCTGATAGGAAAAGAGGAACTTATTAAAGATGCAAGAAGGAGACTTGCTGTCGAGTTCGAGATGAAGGACTTGGGTATGAAGCACTATTTTCTAGGCATCGAGGTGTGGCAGAGTGCGGATGGAATCTCCTTTGGACAAGGGAAGTATGCAGTGGAGATCCTGAAGAAGATCGGGATGATGGACAGCAAGGCCATGGCCACACCTATGGCATCGAACCTGAAGCTATTGAGTGATGCTTCATCAAAGACGGTTGATGCCACGATGTATCGTCAGATGATTTGATCATTGATGTGCCTGACGAATACAAGACCAAACACATGCTTTGTTGTGAACGACCTGATCCAGTTCCTAACAGATCCGAGACATGCTCACCTGGTTGAAAAGCTTGCAGTAAGGTACCTAAAGGGTACATTTGAGTATGGGCTCAAGTATGATACGAATCAGAAGACTAACCTGCATGGTTATGTCGATTTGGATTGGTAGCGCCACTGAGAAGAAGAGCACCTTGGGTTGCTTCTTCAGTTTGAGATCCAGTATGGGAAACTGGTTTGGCAAGATGCAGTCCTGCATGGCGCTGAGTACAGCTGAGGCAAAATATGTTGCTACTTGCACGACTATTTGTGAGGTAGTATGTTTCTTTTGAAAGCTACTATTTGATTTGATTGATCTGACTTGCATTTTTTGTGTGATGCAGAGAAGAACAGTGAAGCTCTAGTATGTGATCCAGATCAAGATCTCTCAAAAGAGGGAGTGATGAGCATAGTTACATATATCGCGAGTCAATGGAGCCGGCGATATATCGCTGCTAAAATATCGCGACACATTCCCGATAAAATAAAATATCGCGACACATTCAAACATCGCGATATATTCCGAAAATATCGCAAGTCGATGCAAAATATCGCCCTGCTCATTAAAAATTAAAAAAATTCACCATAAAGAGGCCGCAGACGCGTTTTTCCGGTTCATTTGGACAATGTGGCTTGGAGGAAGTGGAGCTCTGACGTCTTGGGCTATTTTCTACAAGAGAGGAAGGGGCCAAAGGCAAACCATCAAGTTTCCATTGCATTTGCCATCTAATCAGGTATGTATTCTTTGAAGTTTGAACTTTCATTCTTTTTTTTTTGCTTGAGATTTGTTGGTTAATGTAGATTTAATGTAGGGTTTAGGTTTAGATTTAGTGTAGGGTGTAGATTTGCCATTACAATCATAGCCTACAGGGTTTTAAAATGTTTTAAGTAGGCCACCCTCCCATTTCTTTGAATGTTTTAAATTTTTAATAATTTCATTGTTTTCAAGAATCAAAATTTTAAAGAAGAACATTTTAAAATTTATTCATTTTTGTTTGTTTGTTGTGGCATGGATGACACAATGCCAAAGCCATTGGATCCAATGTGGGAGTATGAGCAGCCAATTGACCCTAATAATCGACAAAGGTTGAATTGCAAACTATGTGGGAAGGATATTTCTGGTGGAATTAGCCGCTTGAAATACCACCTTGCCAAAATTGTTGGGCATGAAGTGGATGTTTATCCTGTTGTTACCCCAGAAGTTATGCGTATTGGAAACCAATCCATTCTTGACATGGCGAAGAAGAGGGACGAGAAAGAGGAATTCAGAAATGAACTTGCATCTAGAACATAGTCACAAACCATGGAAGGCACAAGTGACATGCATTCCTTCTCCTCATCTACACGACCCCCACATTCCACTGTGCCTTCTTCAACCTCACCTTATGTGGCATCGTATTCGAGGCAACCTTCTGTTCGAACCATGCTCAAACAAAGGGAGAAGGAAGAGGCGGATAGAGTTGTGACAAAATGTTTTCTATGGGGTGATGTGCCTTTCAACATCGCCAAAAACAACTCCTACTATCATGCCATGTTTCAAGCTGCTGGCGCGGTTGGTCCAGATTGTAGGGGGCCTTCCTATAATGATTTGAGAGGGAGACTCCTTGATGAGGAGAAGATTGATTGCACCCGGAGATTAGATGAGCTCAGACAGTCATGGGCGGCCACCGGTTGCAGTATTATGTCAGATGGATGGACTGATGGGAAGGGCAGATCCATTATCAATTTCTTGGTCAATTGTCCCAGGGGGACAGTTTTTATCAAATCTGTCGATGCATCTCCCTATGTTAAAGATGCACACTTATGATGTGATTTGCTGGATAAGTTTATCCAAGAGATAGGGCCACAATATGTTGTCCAAGTCATTACGAACAACGCTGCCAATTATGTTGCTGCTGGGAGGATGCTTATGGAGAGGTATGCAAGCTTGTATTGGACTCCTTGTGCTGCCCATTGCATTGATTTGATGCTAGAGGACATGGGAAAACTTCCTTGGATCAAAGAAGTCATTGATTCAGCTCGGAGTGTGACAAAATATATATACAATCATACATATGTTGTTTCACTCATGAGACGCTTCATGGGAAACAAGGAGTTGATGCGGCCTACAATCACACGATTCGCCACTTCCTTCATTTCTCTTCAGTCTATGCATAAGGTTATGATGGAGTTGCAGCAGATGTTTCTTTCTGATGAGTGGGCATCTTGTGTCTATAGCACCAAACAAGATGGGCAAGCCATTGCTCGAATGGTGCAATTTGATTTGACTTTTTGGGCACGATTGGAGGAGGTATGTGCCATCAGTGAACCTTTGGTAAAGGTTCTTCGTTTGGTTGATGGTGAAAAGCCCACAATGGGCTACTTGTATGAGGCCATGGATAGGGCCAAGGAAGCTATCCATCACTACTATGAGGACAAGGGGGAGGTGGGACTCACAAGACGAGCTGAACTATGGAGTGTGATCGATGAACGATGGGGTAATACTCTCCATCGTCCCATTCATGCAGCAGGGCTCTACCTCAACCCTGCTTTCTCTTATGCATGTGGCTTTCAATTTGATGCTGAGGTCATGGATGGCTTTCTCCAATGTGTTCAGAGGATGGTGTTAACTCCCTCTGGGCGCGCAGAGATTTCTAGACAGATGGAGATCTATAGGATGTCAGGGGGCACTTTTGGCTATGACATGGCTGTCCAGGATAGAACCACAAGGATGCCAGGTACAATTTGTTTAAAACTTTCAAATTTTGATCTCTTAGATTCTTAATTAATTACCCTTTCATTTCTATGTTTTTTACTTGGTAAAAATTTAATACATTGTAATTTGTAATTTGAATTTTGTCTTACCGTTTACCTTCCTTGTTTTCTTTGCAGATGTGTGGTGAACTAACTATGGTCGCAGAGTCCCGGAGTTGCAAAAACTTGCCATTAGAGTGCTAAGTCAAAGTTGCAGCTCATCAGGGTGTGAGCGCAATTGGAGTGTCTTTGAGAAGATACACTCCAAGAAGTGCAGAAGGTTAGAATTTTCAATTTAGAAATGTTAAAGTTTAAACTTAAATTTATAATCTTTGCTTCTTTATAATTTTATTAATTTTAAATATAATTTATTACAGTTTTAAATTTGAATTTATCATCATTTATCACCCCCTAACTATGGATCTCATACTAATGCAGGTTACTTTCTCAACGCCTTAATGACATGGTTTATGTCTACTACAATCTAAGGTTGCAGGTGAAACAAATTGAGAAAGTGCCCAATTCAGATGCCATTTCATTGGATGACATTGACACTACCAGCAAATGGAGGGTGGAGATGGAGGATCCTGTGATGGACGAGGCACCTGAATGGTTGGAGGAAGAGGGCGATGATGATGCAGATCCATCAGAGGAGGAGGGGGAAGAGGGGGATGCTGATGTTCCACTTCCAAAGGATGACTATGACTATGACTATGAGGACATTGGGGAGGAGGTCGATACTCATTTGTAGCGCCGACTAGCTCCAGGTGGCCCACCACCTCCACAGAGTCATACAATTGAGACTGGGAGGAGACAGCTCACATTCACCTCCCCCTCATCCACAACATCTACTCAAGCAGTTGGAGGTTCTAGTTCCACCCCAGGCTCATCTGGACCACCTCCACGACCACCTACTGCTTCTAGAGGAAGAGTGGTGCCAGTGCCCTTGACCCATAAAAGGGGTAGATTGATTAGAGGATCATCCTCAGGGAGTTGATGACTTGATTCCTATTATTTATCATTGTACTATCATACTATGTCGGTGTCCTATGTCTAGACTCTATACACTATCTACATGCCTCATGAGTCATGATGATTCATCTCTTGAGAGACATTTATTTTGATCATTTGATGTGATTTTCTATCATTCCATCAAGAACACATTTCAGTATTTTCAGTATTTTGATACTTTATACTATATAGTCGAACTCGATATTTGATCATGATCCACCATTTGACATATTATGCATCTTATATATGAGTTGTATTTTAATATTTATGTGGAAATGTGTTTATTTGATGTTGTTGTTGCTTTAGATGTTAAAAAAATTGAAAAAAAATGTTTATTTTTGTATTTTTTAATACAAAACGACATTTGCCGATATTTTCGTCGTTGCTGTCGATAAGTTTCATTCCAGACCCCCGGCGATATATTCGCCAACACGATATATGTAACTTTGGTGATGAGTTCTAGCATAGCCAGTGAGACAGGTTATTTGAGCATAAAATCCTGGCGAAGCTCGTGGGTTGCTCAGACGTAATCAATCCAGTAGGTTGTCCTCGAATGTAATCAATCCTGGCAAAGCTCATAGGTTATCCTTGGGTGTAATCAGTCTTGATATGATTCTATGCTAGAAATGGCCAGAGTGAAGTTTGAATACTTCAAAGAGAAGCTTGGTGTTCTTTAGATCGAGGTTCCCTCTAAGAGGAAGTGATAAGTCCGGAAGACACAGATACACATGAGCCTTTCCGACATGGTGGCAGGTTGGGCCTCCCATGGTCGTTGATGTAAGTGCTGATCCTTTCTGACATGGTGGCAGGCTGGGCCTTCCATGGTCGTTGATGTAAGTACCAAGAGCCCTTTCGACATGGTGGCAGGTTGGGCCTCTCATGGTCGTTGATGTAAGTGTCGAAGCCTTTTCGACATGGTGGCAGGTTGGGCCTCCCATGGTTGTTGAGGTAAGTGTTGTGTTATGTGTATCTGGGTTGTGCTCTGTGTGACAATGAGATGATCTGAAGATGACGAGGTAATAGTAGGGTACACAAGTGTTGCATGGCATGTAATCAGTCCTGGGATGCTCCTTCAGGTTTTGCAGTGGCATATAATCAATCCTGGGAGATCCTGTAGGTTTTGCAAGAGGCATATAATAAGTCCTGAGATGTACCTACTTGATGGCTTGCTCGCAAAGATGATGAAGACCTAGCAGAGGACTAGGCCTACATCCAGCATGGAAAAGGGTTGGCACTGTAGATGAAGACCTGACAGAGGACTAGGCCTACATCCAGCATGAAAAAGGGCTGGTACTGTAGATGAAGACCTGGTAGAGGACTAGGCCCCCAGCATGATAAAGGGCCGGCACTGTAGATTGTTGGAGGACTGGACCAACACATCATAAAGGGAGGTGGCAAAAGAGACCCAAGATTGCCACTGAATATCCAAAAGGAGAGAGGCTTTCTTAAGGATGAGAGTTTCCAAAACAAAAGCTCTTAGGGTAAATACAAAAGGATAAAGAAGCTCACATCTTCTCAAAGCAAAAAAATCTTGTTTCTTGCATAAAAGGAGACATCAATACTCTCTACATATAGACAAAATAGAAGATGGGCCATTGGTGAGAACAAATCTAAGGTTCCTAGCATAGTATTACACTCCTCCTTGACCAATGATTTATTTATAGGACATTTACTTGGGAAGTGGATTTATTTTATTTTAGTGAATAGTGCTCCCAAATGATACGTGATTAAAAGTTACTTTAGCGGTGGTGGTAATAGTGAGAGAAGAGAAGTTAGGAATAAGTTGTAGAGTCAAGTTGCATAGGCATAGACATTCCAACAGTTGAAATGAACAATGATAAGTGGTATCAGCGCCCCTTCTTGGGCTTGATTTTCAACCTTTGGCCATCAATTTTATTTCATTAAAAAAATAATAATAATATTTTTTTTTTAAAGTGAAGACAAAAATAAAAAGAAGTAAAAAGGAAGAAGATAAGAAGATCCCCTAAAAAGGGGAAAAAACAAACAACGAAAACAAGCAACATACGCTTTATAAAACGAGACCTTAGTTTTATAAACCACACAAGGTTTTATTAATCCCTAATTCCCATGTTCACCCCAAAAAATAAACTATATATATGTATAATATTATTAATATTATTTATAAAATAATATTAATAATTATCAATATTTTTTAATAGTTAATCAGATTTATTATTAATTAACTATTAAACTCTTACATTGACCATGAAGTCATTTAGAGAAGAATTGGATAAGATCTTCGATTGATTTACGAGGAAAATGGAAGAAGTACTTGACCATAATGAACAATCAAATGAAAAAGTTGTTGACAAGACCTTCAATGAAATAAACCAACAAAGCGAACTAGAGGCCTCCCAGGAAGAAGACTTGGAAATTAAATCCCAATCCAATTTTCAAAGCTTGCAATAAAAACATGGTAAAGAACATGAAAGTGATGGAATTAATGTTTTGGACATAATATTGAATAACACAGCCAGTTCGATATCACCATCCAGTTTGCTACAGAATGTCAAATCTTCTGAAATCAAAGACTTTAGATCCCGAGCAAGATCTCACACATCCAAGAAATAATGAAAGTTGGAATTGTAGAGGCTTGGGAGAATCAATCAAGGTGGAAGCCTTGAAAAATATATTAAATTCTATGAAACCAGACATTCTGCTTGTTCAAGAGATTAAGATGCCAAAAGATGAAGTTATGAACCGGTCATCTCTCTTTTGGAAAAAGAGTGTTAAAAAGGCCATTAGCTCTAGAGGCACCTCAGGTGGAATTGCAACTTTCTGCAGAATATATAAATACAAAATCAAATCAGCAAAAGAAAACACTCATTGGCTTTTAGTAGAAATTCAAAACAAAAGCAATTAAGACTCGATATTTATTTGTAATGTATATGGGCCTACCCATTACAAAGATAAGCTAGATTTCTGGGACTCCTTCCTCTCTTTAAATTCGGATATGCAAGGGAAAGACATTATCATAGCAGGGGATTTCAATACAACGAAATCAAGTATGGAAAAAAGAGGAGGTTCGATCATTATGGACCCTTTTGGTGAAAAGCTCAAAGATCTGATGGCAGATCTATACCTTCTGGATCCTATGCCCAAAAATGGGAAATACACTTGGAACAACAAGCAGACAGGACCAGGCCACATCGCTGCAAGATTAGATCAATTCCGGTGAGTACAATCTTCCTAAAAAAATATTTACTTCCTTCTTCTTACATTATTTCTTCAAGCACCTCTGACCACAAACCCATCTCCCTATCCCTCTCCCCTCCTCCAAACCTTCGCCCTATCCCCTTCAGATTCAACTCCTTTTGGCTGAACAATGCCAAGACTCTAGATTTAATTCAATCAGCCTGGAACTCTACCTTCTCCGACTCCCCTAGCTTCATCTGGGAATCAAAACTCAGGGTTGTCCGCTCTGCTCTGAAAAATTGGGCTACCTCCTCCTACTCTGAACTTGCCATCACCAAAAAAAATCTCCAAGCCAGACTGGACTCCCTTCACTCAAAAATGGAACTAGAAGAGATCACTCATGAAACCATTACTCAAGAAAAAGCTCTAAATTTTGAAATTTTAAAAGCAGCCAGACAAGAGGAAGAGATTTTGAGAATAAAGTCTCGCCAACTCTGGCTAAAAGGGGGAGATAGGAATACTAAATACTTCCATAAACAAACAAAAATTAAAATGAGATTCCATTACATCAAAGAATTGAAAGATAGCAACAATCAAAAAATCACTGGGCATGATGATATCAAGAAGTTGGCTCTGCAACACTTCAAAGTTCAACCAGTTATTTTCAGATAGTGGAGAGACAGACCCTATCTCCCAAGCTGATCTTCTTTCAAGCATTTGCCCCAACATTTCTAACAAAGACAACGAGGAGCTGGAAAAGCCAATTTCAAAACATGAGATAATAGAAGCAATATGGACTCTACATCCTAACAAGTCCCCGAGGCTAGACGGATTTACGATCAACTTCTATCGAGCTGCCTGGGACATCATCAAAGAAGATTTAAGAAAAATGCTAAACTGGACTAGGAAAAAAGACAACAAAATCGGTGGAGCTACAAACTCTACTTTCTTGGCTTTGATCCCTAAAGAAAAAAATCCTCTTTTGATTGAAAGATTTCGTCCCATCTCCTGATGTAACAACTCCTACAAAATAATCACCAAAATTCTTGCTACTAGAATGAAAAAGATCATGGCCAAAATCATCTCGGGTACTCAGGGAGGTTTCATCACTGGCAAACAAATCATGGATAATATAATCATCGTCCAAGAAGCTATCCATTCCAACCTGGAACGCAAACAGCAAGGTATGGCAATCAAGCTGGATATGGCTGTTATCAATTTCTTCTTTAAAAAAAGTGGTGCAAGCTCGAGGAGACAGGCTCAAGATCTCTCACAAAGTCCTTAAATGTTCTCACTTCCAAGTTCCCACAAATTCTTGTAGCAACTTTGTGATTTCCTGTAGTTTAAAGTCCGGTAACAAAACGAACAAAATTCTCCAAAAGAAATTTACCAAAACTTTGTTAGTGAGGATTTTAAATAAATTTCGCTCAGTAACGAAGACCACACATCAATATTGTTGTTATTCATGGTAACTTTGTCCAATTTCCAGCTTATGAGAGATTTTGAAAACCTACGCGTCATCGTCTAGCCTGCGCGTGCAGCCTTGGCTGCAAGGCACCATGGACCCCCCCTGGACCTTGATCCAGAGGGCTTCAACGAGCGCTTCTAAAGGCTCGTAACTTCCTCTATCCCCTTGCCGTCCACAGTTTCTGCCTCCTCATGTTTTGTTAAGAGATCTGAAGTCTCGAGTGTCAAGCTTTCCTCTACGGCCTCAAAGAGGAAGGCTGTTACCTTATCAAAAAAAGGTTGATAGGTTTATTCACAGGACTGTGGCCCTCTCCCAGATCTGTGAAAGTATGGCTCAATAAAAATTGGAGAGCGCTCATCCAAGGGGAAGTGCAGCAAAAATCCTGCGGTAAGGGGTACTTTGCCTTCATATTTGAAAAAAAGAGGATCGAGATCTTATCTTCAGAAATGGGCCATATTTTATGGGGCCGAGAGGGATGTATCTTAACAAATGGGACCTCTCCTTTGACCCTGAAAAAGACATCCCTAAGACAGTGTCGATATGGGTGAAGCTACCCCATCTGCCATTACATTGCTAGAATGATGAAGACTTTCACGCAATAGGAAACACCCTAGGGAAATACATAGACAAATCAGAGCCAAAATCCCCCATGTTCTCATGCGCAAGGATTTGTGTTGAAGTCGACCTGGAGAAAGGGTTTCAGGAAACCATCAACTTATCAATAGACGGGTGGAATCACATGCAGACCCTGGACTACGAGCAGATACCTTTCAAATGTAAGTATTGCAACGAATATGGGCATTTTTCCAAGTCTTGCCCAAAAAATCCAAAAAAAGCCAACCCTGAGGAGAACCCTGAAGAAGGATGGAACGTAGCAAGTAAAAGAAAGGGAGCAAGAGCAGCGCCAACGCAATCTCAAACCACCTCAGCAAAGAATGGAGTCGAAAATAAGTTTCAAGTGCTAGCTGATGAGGAAAAAGAAGAGGGGAACTTGTGGTGGGGGAAGAGACAAACACCTTGCAAAAGTTTGAAGCCCTAAATGTTTCACCTCCTCACGATCTGGAAGAGCAGCTGGTTCAAAGCCCTCCGGCTCGAACTCATACAGAAGCAAGACCTGATTCCTCTGTTAATAATGGAGGTACTTCCACCCGGTCTAAGACAAGGGCAACATCAGAAGAAGTCTCAGAAAACTCCAATGAAGAACGAGCCGCAATCAAAAAAAGGAAGAAGATCCAATAAAACTCTTAGAGAACAAGAAGCAGCAAGGGAAAGAGTAGCAAGAAAACAGTCCAACCTAGATTTTTTGGTAAGAAACCCTCAGGCTAATAAATACCTTCTCACCCCTAAAGAAGAAAAAAAAGGAAAAGGAGAGGGTGCTCCACCGACATAGGAAATAATGAAGCTGGTCTCTTGGAATTGTCGAGGACTGGGAGGAAATCAGAAAATAGAAGTTGTTAAAAGAATAAAAACAATGGAAGCCAACCCCATCCTCCTCATCCAAGAGACAAAAAAGACTGTTGAAGACAATCTTCATCAATAAAAAAAATCTGGCCAAAAGGCGAAGGAAAAGTAGTCAATGCTACAGGGGCATCAAGAGGCATCCTCGCATGGTGGGACAAGGACAAATTCACAATGCGTTCAGCAATAGAAAATAAGAACTGGCTCTTTGTGGAACTCGAAGATAAGGAATGCAAGGAAACTCTCTCGGTGGGGAACATTTATGGCCCTACCACTCAGGCTCAAAAAGAATCTTTCTGGAACTCCCTAGAAGACCAATGTTCAAGGAAAAAGCAATGTCCCTGTATAATTGCGGGAGACTTCAATGTTACTATATCGGCCGAAGAGCGTAGGGGAGGCACCAAAGTCAGAGATCCATTTGGAGAGAGGATGGAGGACCTGATTTCCTACTGGGTTCTAACAGATATCAAGCCAAAAAAAGGTAATTTCACTTGGAATAACAAAATGATAGGACCGGGACACATTGCAGCCAGGCTTGATAAGGTGCTGGTTAGCCCTCACCTTCTAAAGAATCTGACAATTCCAAAATCAAAGCTGCTCTGCTCAATTGTCTCGGATCATAAACCAATTTGCTTCTTTCTATCTTCTGTGGGGAAGCTGGGACCTCTCCCATTTGGATTTAATCACCTCTAGATGGAATCGAAAGGTGTCACTGACATCATCTATAACACCTGGAGCTGTTTTATACCGGGATCCACGGCCTACATATGGGAGCAAAAGTTAAAGTGTGTTAAAATTGCTCTCAAACAATGGGTGACGAAGCACTACCAAGAGCCCAAGATCAGAGAGCTAGATCTAATCAAGCAGATGGAAACGTTGCAAGAAAACATGGAGCAAAGAGAAGTCACCAAGGAATTAATGATCCAGGAAATGGAGCTTGAAAAAGTTTTGCAAACCACACTCAGGCAGGAGGAGGAAAGTTTGAGGCTGCAATCTAAGAACCTATGGTTAATCAGCGAAGACCAGAATACAAATTTTTTTCAAAATCAGTGCAAGGAAAGGCAACGTAGGAACACCATAAGGGAGCTCAAAAAGGACGACGGAACATCTACCACAAACCAAGCCGAAATCATCATTGAGGTAAGGGGTTTTTTTGAAAATCTGTACAATAATGAAGAGGAAGTCTCTCAAGAGGATATGGCAGAAATGGTCAAAGACGTTCCCCAATTAGTCAAGCCTACGGATATAGAAGTCTTAGAAGCCCACATTTCTGAAGAAGAGATTAAGGCGGCCATTTGGTCCCTCCATCCGAACAAAGCCCCCGAGCCTAATGGCTTTTCAATCTGTTTTTATAGAATGTGTTGGCACTTCATTAAAAAAGATCCGATTCGCCTCATTTCATGGATGTCCAAAGGAAGGATGGGAGGTGCAACAAACTCCACCTTCTTGGCCTTAATCCACAATGAGCCCAATCCCACCAATATTAAACGTTTCAGACCTATTTCTCTCTGTAATGCTTCATACAAAATATTCTCCAAAGTACTATCCCTCAGGCTGAAAACTATTATCCCCTCCTTAATCTCACCAAACCAGGGAGGATTCATAGTCGACCGTCACATAAGTGATAACATACTGCTAGTCCAAGAAGTAATTCACTCTAGTCTAAAAAAGAGGGAGTCCAGAATGGCCATAAAACTTGATTTGGCCAACGCTTTTGATAGACTAAGACATGATTTTATTTTTCTGGTTTTGGAAAAGTTTGGTATCACTCCTATCTTTGTCAAACAAATACAAGCCTGCATAAGCTCCCCTTGGATAGCTCCTCTAGTTAACGGAAGACCCTCTGATTTCTTCAAATCCAAAAGAGGGATAAGGCAGGGTTGCCCTCTATCCCCGTTTCTTTACATTTTAGTGGCAGATTCTATCAACAGACTGCTTGAGGAGGGAATGATTCCAAGACTCTCCTTCAAAACATGGATTCATCCCAGTAATCATGCGCTCTTCGCTGATGATTCTGTCTTGCTGGGGAGGGCATCCACTCAGATAGCTAGGAGGTTCCAGCAGTCTCTCAATCTTTTCCTTCTTTCCTCGAGTAGCAAGGCAAATCTAGATAAATGCCAAATTTATGGGTGGCACAACAATGTCAACACCCTCGGAGATATCTCCCAAATCCTCAACATTAAAGTCAATCTCGATTGGACACATTTCAACTACCTGGGAATACCAATCACAAAAAATCTTTCTCATCGGCCCTGTAGAGACTAGTAATACAAAAAATAAAAAACAAGATTATCTTTCTTGGTACGCGTTGGCTCAATATTGCAAGAAAAACCACTCTCATACAGTCAATTATGTCCACCTACCCCATATATATCAACTCAATGATACTCGCCCCCAAGATGATCACAAACAGCATAAGTATGGAAATAAAAAAGTTCCTCTAGCAGGGAGGCAAAGTTCAATCTAATAAATTCCATCTCGTTAAATGGGATGTGGTTAAGGCCACAAAATTAAATGGGGGATTAGGCATTAGAGATCCGGAGCAGATGAATAAAGTGCTAGGAGCTAAGCTGGTATGGATAATGGTTTCTGGAAGTAGGGATTGGTGCAAAGAGGTCATCAGGAAAAAATATATAAGGAAGCCACGTTCCACAGTTCTTTGTCATCCTTGGGATGGGCAAGGCACATCAATCTGGCAGCTTTGCAAATCTTCTCTGAAGTTAATTCAATCCGACTTCTACTAGGTTCCTGGTAATGGTAAGAAGATCAAGGTTTGGGGTGTGTAATGTTCCCAAAAGTGACATGCATGCAAACCCTAAAAGTGAGATGCATGCAAACCCAAAAAATGACATCCATGCAAACCATAAAAGTGATATGCATGCAAACCCTAAAAGTGACATGCAAACCCTAAAAGTGGCATGCATGACATCTAAGCATTATTTAATTATGCATGCACTCAATTAAGTCTCCATGCACATGCATGCAAGTCAACTGCAAATTAGAACTTAAAGTGACCTAATTAGGTCAAAAGTTAGGGTTTTCATAGTTGAAAGTTATAAAAGAAAGATAAAGTGAATTGAGACTTTACTTTTGGATTATTATTATTATTTTGGGGCTCTTGAGAAGTAGCACAGCGTGCGGCCACAACAATTGGGGTTGGAGACGACGTCTTCAGCAAACAGGATTTCGGCAGTGAGACATCTGCCCTAGTCTCCTTCAGGATAAACCATCCAGGTTTGTCACCGTATCTATTGCATTCATCATTATCCAGTATTCTAGTATAAGTCCAAAGGTTATGCAGATTCATCCGTACAGCTGGGGGCATTTAGCTGGGAAACCCTAAGTCATTCACCAGGACTCTAGATCACCATATTTCTTCCGCATGCAACCTGCATCCTCACTGATAGGATCACTCTACTGCATTGGGCGATTATCAACTATCAGATTGTCCATCCGGGGCAGCTAGCAGCAGTTTACAGGGTTGTGGGGGCGTGAGCAGCAGGCTTGGAGATCAATTCGCTAGGGCATGTGGAGAGGTCAAAACTCTTGCATGCTCCAATCATCCTCTCCGGCACGGGCACACCTTCCTTCCGACTTATTTCCAGCTGAAACTGACCATCCCTTCAGCAAAAACGTCGCACTTGTTTGATTCAGCCAACCGAGGTATTGCAGCAGAAAACCAGGTCATTTCTTCATCAGCTCAGCTCATCTTACATGCGTATTCTCTCTGGAGCATTTTCAACCGGCTTATCAATGGTAAGTGTTCATTCTATCCTGCAAACCCTAACCCTAATTTCAGCTATAAAATAGGGAAATTTTGCATAGCAGTTTGCATGCCCAGCTATTTCAATAAAATTGCATAGAAATAGAAAATATCAGGATTTGAGATATTACAGGGTGATAGAGTTCTTGGCAACCCCCCCATATCTTCTCTCCCCCACATGGAGGACCTCTCCAATTGGGCAATGGTAATGGTTTTGTTACACTATATGATCTCTCCACCTAGGATAGGAAAGGAAAATGGACTGGCTGGAAGTTGTTGCAACCTCCCGATCATCTAAAACAAGTCGTTAATCTTTTGCTTCCCCTTCTCCACGGCATGGCCCCCATCAATAAAAGCTCAAAAGATTCCATTGGGTGGGGCAGTAATGGTATTTATACAGTCAAAGAAGGATACAAACTGCTCCAAACAAATTTGGTCATCGCTTCAGCAAATCTCTGGAAGAAGGTTTGGAATCTAGATTGCATTCCAAAAGTCAATTGTTTTATAAGGTTGCTAATGCACAACAAACTTCTAACGGCAGACAATCTCACCAAAAGAGCTATAGAAGGCCCCTCCAAATGTGCCCTTTGTAATGCGGACTTGGAAACCGCCATGCATCTCTTTCTCCAATGCAAAGTCGCTCTTTAAATTTGGAGGGCCATCTTGCATAATGTTTGTGTCCTTTTCAAACCCCCAGACTCCCTTGAACAACTTTTAATAGTCTGGAACAAACTTTTTCCAGGAAATCTCAGGAAAAAGCCCATTCTAAAGAGGTTGTGGAATATCATTCCTAAGAACATATGTTGGCAGATTTGGTTGGCAAGGAATAGATCAATCTTCAAGGGAGAGAAGGTTACCATCAACCGAATAGCTGCAAAGATAATTGGGATGACTACTAAAAAATTAGCAACAAGAGGATTGGGATTTCCAAATGCAGAGGATATCCCAGCTCAAGTGACCAAGTGGTGCAGCATTTTCTTTCAGAGGAGTTGCCCTCAGTCCAAAAGCTACAACAGCAAGCAGCCATGGGAGATAAGAAAAAACTATGATGATCTCTTACGATGGATTAAAGAACATAACTCCTATTCTTTATTCTTTGATGGTGCCTCAAAAGGCAATCCAGGGAAGGCAGGTGCAGGGGGTCTTATTCTGAATCCAAGATGACAAATAATCAATTCTTTTGCCTAAGGACTGGGGAACAAGACTAATAATGAGGCTAAGTGGTTGGCTCTCCTTCAAGGGTTGGAGATGATAGATGCAAGAACTATGACAAGGCTGATAATCTTGGGGGATTCTTGCCAAGTGATCCTCAAAATGAAAACAGGCTATCCTTCGAGATCCATAAAATGCAGAAGGTTGCACAGTAGGTTCTCGCAGCTCCATGTACCTGAGAGCACAGACTTCTATCATATTTTAAGAGAAAACAACACCAAAGCAAACACAATGGCAACCAAGGGGGCCTCTCTCTCGCAAGGTTCAATAATTTTAAATGATGATGAGACAAGCTACAAACATATCCCCTAAGAACCAAAATGGGCTATCTTACAGTACAACAGGACATGGCATGGTTTACTCTTCGAAATATATGCAGAATGCTAATCATGCTCAGGGATCTCCTGGCAGGTCACGAAGATCCTCCTCAATTCGAATCGGTTTCATTAGGTCTATGTTTTTTTGCTACCTATTAGCAGTCCCAGCGGATCTCAGTTGGATGCGTGGGCTCTCTTCCGCATTCCTTTTCTCTCTGCACACTCTCCACGTTATCATTATGAATACTGGAACCACGTCTCAGGTTCTCTCTTTCCCTGTGTGTTGGCTCTAAATTGGAAGAATATCTTCTATCAGCAGCAATATATTATATCACTGTCTAAACATGAATGGGAGAATTCTTCCGGAGAGGAAAAGAATTTGCAGGAATCGAAATTGAGTGGAGAGCACAAATGGACTGAGTGGGATATTGGTTGTCCTAGAAATATAGGGAATTTCAATCAACAGCGTGAAAGACAGAGACCTTGCAGAAACCTTCATCCAAAGGGGGCTGGCAATGAGAGAGGTAATATGAAGTCGACCTAGAGGACTATTAGAGGAGTACGTGACCGTAGACAGGCAGATGTTAAAAATTCATTGCTTTTGAACCAAGGAAACAGGTACAGGATAAACCAGCACAAGCAGTTCAAAGGATGGAGAAAGACACATTCACCCAGTTGGAGAGGCTTTTCCCAGGCAAACTAAATTAAACTGGTTTAGATCATGTTTTTCTGCATAATCCTGAATAAGCAGTATATCAGAGTCTATTCTACTTCTGTAAAATAAAAGCATAGGAACAACTCCAGCTGCTCAAGATGGCCTTACATTTGGCCTTGTTTTATTTCAGTTCTGTCTCTTCTGCTAGAATGTTCCTTCAGTCAACCTTTGTTCTGAATGGCTGCGCACAGCCCATTTAATATATCTTTTTCTTAGTTTTTGGTAAAAAAATCAAGCTGGATATGGGAAAATGCTTTCGACAGGGTCAATCATTTCTTTTTGTTTGAGATCATGCTCAGAATGGGCTTTTCAAAAAAATTTACAAGATGGATCAAAGCCTACATCAGCAGTCCTTGGATCGCGCCACTTGTCAATGGTAAACCTACTGGCTTCTTCCAAGCCTCTCTAGGACTCCGTCAAGGCTGCCCATTATCCCCTTTTTCATATCTAATAGTAGCCGAGTCTTTAAGGAGAAAGTTGCAGTCCTTGGAAAACAGTGGAGAACTCGAAGGATTAAAAATTGCCAAAGGTGTTAAAAATGCTAACCATGCTCAGTACGCAGATGATACAATCCTTCTAGGAAGGGTCTCAGTTATAATCGTTGAAAGGTTCAAAGGAGTTATTTCCATCTTCCTCAAAGCTTCATATGGAAAAATAAATGCATTAAAAACCAAAATATATGGTTGGAACTGTCCTGAAAGAACCATGGCTAGGATAGCCAGGACCCTAGGAGACGAAGAAAATACAAACTAGAATTCATTCAATTATCTCGAAGTCCCTATTCACAAGGAAAAAAAGAAATCGTCAGATTGGAAAGGATTGGTAGAAAAAACAAAAAAAAAATACAATCATTGGGAGCAAATTGGCTCAACCCCGCTGTGAAACTAATCCTTATCAACATTGTTATGGCAGCATACCCAATTTACTCCTACTCGATTTTATTAGCTCCAAAATCGATAATCCAAAATATCGTAAAAGAGCTCAAACACTTCCTCTGGCAAGGTGGAAAACCCAGTGGCACAAATAAATTCCACTTAATCAATTGGGAAACAATGTGCAGACCAAAATGCTGTGGAGGAGCAGGAATTAAAGATCTAGGAGCAATGAATCTTGCCATGGGTGCCAAAATCATTTGGCAAATTGTTTTAGGGAACAAAGCATGGTGGAAGGACATCTTAAGGAAAAATTATCTGAAAGGAAATACGAAAAGATGCCTGGATGACATCCCCTCTGTCAAAAACGATTCTCCAATCTGGAGACTTTGCCAAAACGCAACTTACATCATCCAAAACAGCCTGCACTGGTCACCAGGAAATTGTAAACGGATTCGGATATGGGAGGATAACATTGGACACTCTTCTCCTGCTCACCACTTAGGCATATTCGCGAAACTCAGGCTCTGCATGGACACCCAAAACATCTTCACGGTCCATGACACCTCAAACTGGCACAATAATGGAAGATGGGCAAGATGGAAAAGTCTTGAAATTCCAGAACACCTAACCATGGATTACACTGTGCTGCAATTGATTCTCCAAGGCTCAGCTTCGATCCATCTCAACCTATTAGACTCCAAATGTTGGGGAAATTCAAGAATTTATTCGATGAAAGTCGGATATAACTCAATCCAAAAAAACAACAAGAAAGAAGCCATGTGGGAAAACATCTAGAGCAAGGGCAGCCTTCCAAAAATCAATTACTTCTGCTGGATTTTAGCACACCATAAAATACTAATAGCTAAGAATTTTTTAAAAATGGGAATCGAAGGACCATCTCACTGCACTCTCTATAAAAACTCAGAAGAAACGTTGGAACATCTTTTTCTGGAATGTTCCTTTGCTAATGACGTATGGTGCACGGTCCTTAAAGAGCTGCAATTTAATCTTACTCTTCCAACAAATTGGAAAGATTTCTTCGCCTCCTACAAAGATTATTACCATGGATCTTTAATCAAGAAACTGGATTTCTCGAGAGCATGGGTTGCTCTCCCTAAGTATATCTGTTGGAAAATCTGGACTGCCGGAAACAAGGGAATATTTGAAAACTTGGCCATTTCTCCTACTAGAGTCTCCTCTTCAGCAAAAGCTTTATGGACCGAAGCCCTTCTCTCCAAAGGTTTAAGGCACTTACACCTTGAGCCTTTAACTTCTAAAAAAAAATTTGGGTTAGTGATCTTCTCTGCCCTCTCAAGCCAACTCCGGGAGGTTCTTATGTTAAAAAACCTAAGTCCCTAACTCTCTAAGATGGCTGATTCGAAAAAACCCAAAAAATTTCAGCAATAGGTGGACAAAGTTGAATTGCCATTCTCTGTTCTTCGATGGTGCCTCTAAAGGAAATCCTGGGTTGGCAAGTGCAGGAGGGGTAATTTTTTACCCTACGGGGAACAAATAGAAAGATTATGCTTGGGGCTTAGGGAAAAATTCAAACAACTATGCGGAATAGCTCGCTTTATTCAAGGGGATGGAAATCGCAAACACTCTTGGAATCAAAGATTTAGTAGTGTTTGGAGACTCGCTACTAGTCATTAGAGAGGCTTGAAAGTTAGTCAGGAATCATAAAATCCCCTCTACAAAGATGCATCACATTTTCAATAGTCTTGTCAGTAATTTTAATGCTATCAACTTCCTCCACATCTTTCGAACAAACAATCACTTTACAGATCAAATGGCGAACAAGGGGGTGCAGCTAGACTTTGGTTACATAATTTGCAATGGGAACAATCCCGACCGTTGTTGGGTCCCTTGATTCAGGAGCATATTTGTTATTCAGATTCAGAAGAAAACGAATCCAATGTTACATTGAGAATTTAGGACAGCTGCAAACAAATTTCTGATATGTTTAGTTTTTGTATTCTCATCCTTGAAAAATTTGTAAGAACATATAGTCATATCAGACTTGGACTCTTTCAAGATAAGCTACATTTTGTAACTGAAGAACAGGATGTTATGGTCTATGAATCTCTTTGGATTCAGTCCATTATCTTGCTTTTGTAACTTTCTGCTTCTCTTTTTAATACAAATACCCCGTAATCGTTCTTGTTAAAAAAAAAAGATATCACCATCCAGTTTTCATATCAATAAAAATGAAAATGTGCCAACATGTGTAACGAAAAAAACACTTGCACAATATTCTCAACCATTTTTGCAAGATAATTCGAATGATCTGATTCATGGAGTTGAAAGCCAGGGAAGTAATCAATACCTACTTAAACAGGATGAAAGAATTTATGATGGTTCTACAAACACAAGTGTAGACAGTTATGCAAACGCGATGCTCTTTTCAACTGTTGGTTACATTCCAAATAATGTTGAATATAGTCGACCCATTGTTGTCGAACCAGATGACCCAATAGTTATTGCATCCACATGTTAAGAAATTGCAAAAAGTGGAAGTGATGATCGACAATTCTTCATAAATGGAATCCAAAAGACGACATGGAAAGCCAATAAGTACAAGTTGTATTGTTTCAAAAACTCACCACTTAAGCAGAAGGGATTACAACATGAGTTCCAGAATATTGTCCATAGAACGAAATCGATCCAAGATTGCAGAGTTCAAGTCATCACTTCAAACACAACCCATAATAAGAGAGCATCAACACTCTGAGCTTTGTGGACAAAGCTGCCCTTAAGGGAAGGGCAATGTTACAAAAATAATAATAATAATAATAATAATAATAAATACATAATACATAAACAACATATAAATTAATAATCAACTAATAATTATTATTACCGTAAGAAGACATGACTCCTCGCAAGAGGTTCCTAAGCTATATTTAACGGCAGGCTTTCAATTGTAAAATATCATCAATCATTGTATTCAATATATATTATTTACTATGAAGAGGGATCTCTTCTTTATCCGGATACGGATTCTTCCATAACACACGAACTTGTCGTTACATGCACATTGCAAACCTGTCGATGATAATTACAGCACCTGATCCAACATAACATCAAGTGAGGCATGCAACAAAGGCAGCCAACCCAAGGAACGACCCCGATACCACATGCATGAAGCTCAAAGCACTCGACCACTCAAGCTAGCCCACTTGGTTGTTTTAGCTAGGAAACGACCCTGAGACCACATGCATGAGCATCAAGTGAAACATGCAAAGGCAGCCAACCCAGGGAAATGACGATACCACATGCATGAAGCTCAAAGCACTCAACCACTCAAGCTTGCCCACTAGGTTGTTTTAGCTAGGAAACAACCCTGAGACCACAAGCATGAAGCTCAAAGCACTCAACCACTCAAGCTATCCCACTCGGTTATTTTTCCTTCTAGGACTTGCTTTGACACTCCCAATGTTGTCACTATTGGATTGTATTTTTTATCCCATTGACCTACATGTTTTGTACATCCATGGACATTAAATAAAATTATCTCATCTTATCTGTTATTTCTTTCATCTTTTACCTCCCACACATGTTTGTTGGATTCAGAATGGAAATTGCTTACCTTGCTTAAATCTCCTACATGTGTTGCAGAATGACACCATCATAATATCATTCAGCCAAATCCCATCTTGGCTGTCCACATTTTTTTCCTATCTAAGTTCCAGAAGAAATTATCAAGGCTGTCAAAATGCTGGTTATAAAAATTTTGACCCCAGAGATTCAATTTATTAGTCTATAATGGTAGAGAATGGGGATATTACCAGGCAGATGCTGGTAAGAGCAGTCTTAAAGAGTGTCACATAAAAATTGTGTCAAGAGAAAGTTCACAGGCTTCAGATAAATTGATCGCTAATGTGTGAGATTTTGAATCAAGGTCTCACATACAGACTTTACATGAAGAATTCAAACAATAACAGAGTAGTAGCAGGTCATTTAAAAGGGATTATGCTGTGCATTCCTTTATTATACATACCAAGCTTTTGGGCATCACCAAACCATTTGCTCATGAGATTTGCAATCCGAACATTGATAAAAACAGCTCCTGACTCTTTCGCTATTGCTTTAGCAAGCAAGGTCTTCCCTGTTCCTGGTGGGCCATATAACAATACTCCTTTTTGAGGTCCCAAAAGCCTTCCATGAGAAAATAAACCAGGTCTCTGTAATGGAAGGATAACTAGTTCATGCAGTGCTTGTTTAATTTCATCAAGTCCTCCAATTGATTCAAAAGCCACATCAATGTCATCTGGATTGACGACATCACAAGCTATTACATCCTGCATGCACATGAATAAAACAATCAAAACAAAATAATTTATGAAACACTACAGTTAGCACTGCTAAGTCCAACAAATGGCACTGTCCCCACCATGATTATTTGAACCAGAAATTACACCCCAAGATACAAGGAAAAAGTACAGATTATATCGTCATTTTTCATCATCAGACAGTAAATAATTAGCTACAAGAAAGAATGTTACATGACATCTCATGCATTTAGTCCAAATGCAGCAATTCTCAAAATAAGATATCAACAAATCATATTGCAGGATCTATTTATATTTAACTAGTGGGCCGTGGCACACTCCCAAGAACATTTTTCATTATGATAGTACATTAATATAAGTTTAAAAAACAATGAAGCTCATATTGTCTATGTAAAAAATGCAATAACTCTGTTCCACTAGTTGAAGCCAGAGTATCAAGCAGCCATACTGGACTTTGGTGTAAAAAAATTCACATGGAATTTGAAATTCAACAAATATTCGACAAAGTATGGATCAAGGAAAGTTAACTAATTGCTTAAATATATTTGCAATTTTAAACTTTAAAATATTGACGAAATGTTACTATGTGTATTGAAATATATTTAAATGTTTACACTCCATGCTACAGTTTAACCATAGATAGAATGTTTACACTGTAGTTTAAATTTCGATAGTTCAACCCTCCATTAAATGTTAATATAATAGTGGAAATAGAATAGCAGCATATCCAATGATAACTCATGCTATTCATAACTTTATGGTCAAAGACAATGGCCACGTTTGTGAACCTTCAACCCATACGCTTTTTCATATAAACAAATATAAACTCAAATGGTATAAGCGAGAAGGAATTTGCAGAGCAAGAAGGAATTTGCAGAGAAAGACAAAGTAAAGAAGGAACACAAAAAAAACTGGAATCATTTCTAGCAAATTGATTACTACTGTTCCATGTAATCTTTTGAATGAACATTGAAGTCACACTTAATCAACCTTAAAAATTTACATATATTCCGGCCATGAGCAAAGAATTTTAACTTATGATCTAAAATTTATCTATATCATGTTGTTTCATTTGTACGTTTGTGCTGAACACTTACCGGTTAAACTCTATTTTTTAACAGTAGTAATTTTCATGGGACTGGTGAGAAAATGAAGATGATCACAGTGTATATATATACTCTAAATTTTCCCAGAGGTCTCCACTCACCCTAGGAAAGTCAGATATTCAACACGACCACAATATTCACTAATCCCAGATGAAATATACTTCTATCTAAATTAGAATTTGCAGCACATGAACATTCATACAACTCATAAACCAGCAATCACACAAATGACTCAGAATTTATCCTGGAAACCCAACTTGGGAAAACCAACTACAAAGGGGCTTTCTTCTCTCTCGAGCCCAGAGCAAATATAATGAAGAATAAGTACAGAATGAGTTAGATAAACAACAAATGAACCTGATGGGTCAAAGCCCTGGATCTGCAGCAGTTGCAGCTACTACTCTTGGAAAGTGTGCCCCCAGCAGTACACCCTCAACTAGAAATCTCAACTCATGCTATGTCAATCTCTGGACACTGTACTCTCTGTCTAACCTCTAAAAATGCTTTCTCAGCACTTCCACTCTGCTCTGCTCCGAAAGAAGATCTGAGCTCTCAAACAATGAAAACATCCCCCCCAGCAGTACAGCTACATTTCTCCTCCTTAGAAACACGTCCCAGTTGTTCTGCCCTTAGTCTGACTCCGACTAAACCCTGATGGCCTTTCCTCAGTCACTAATGAAGAACCCTCAACTCTCTGGGCCTTCTCAGCCTCCCACCATAGTTTTAAAAATCAAAATCGGACTCGGAATCGGTCGAGGGTCAACTCCGAATCAAAATCGGAATCGGTAATGAATCGGTCATAAATCGGTCGATTTGAATTTAATGAATCGGTTTACTAAAAAATACATAAAATATTTAAATTTTAAAGAAAAACATCATTTTCAAGATTTTAATGCATGATTTCAAAGCTTTAGAGACAAAATATCCGAAGTCTACTCATGTATATACCATATAAGTGTTAATATCTCAAAATGGCACAAAGTGTATTGTGCAATACATATCTAGCAGACTGGAAATGGAACAAAATACATAATCCAATGAGGCCTATAGGCCCTAGGGTATATGGCTTGTAGAGTCCAAAAAATAACATGCTACATAGTTAGCTACATAATAGTGACTACTACACAGTCCACTGTTCAAGTTCCACAGTTTGTTCAAAGTTGAAACTTCACGGTTTAGTGTTCTAACTCCTGAGTTCACTAACCACTAACTCTCCAAGGTTCTAACTTCTAGGCTTCCATGATGCCAACAAGTTAACAACACATGGAATTGAGGGTTGGGGGGTCAGGGGTAGTCACTAAAGAGGTCATAGGTTGGGTTAGGTAATTTAGGTTAGGAAAAAAAAAATTAAAATGAAAAAAAACATTAAGACAACCTTGATTTTTGAGTGCACAGATCTTCACAAAATTCGGCTGAGCAAACCGGTTCAGTACCAAACCGGCAGATTCGGTGTCCAAACCGGCCGGTTCGGTATCAAACCGGTCACCGATCCGATTTGCTCACCGGTTTGACTCGGTGAGCCCTTAAATCGGTGAATCGGCCGATTTTGAAACCGGTTCGACCAATTTTTAAAACTATGCCTCCCACACATGCCAACAGCTGCTTGATGTCACCCATACATGTGGCATGCTGCTGGTGTTGTTGCTCATGTCCTCCTCACCAGCTACTCACTCCGTTGTTGTTGCTGCCCTTCAGTCTCTAAATATGCTCAATGAAATATCTCTCACTACCTAGGTGAAATAACTCTTCAATCTTTGAAGCTATGTCCTCTGACTGCCATCAAGGATGCACCCCCAGCTATCTCAGATGGTTCGCCCTCCTTGGTCAACTGATGCTCTCAGCTGCTCTGATCTCCTAATCCTCACAAAAGATGAATGATTTTTACACCCTGACTTCCTTTTTACAAGTCACAGAAACATTAGGTCACCAAACCCTAATTTCACTTCTTGTGCCAAAATCATATTTTTTGCATGCCTAGTGCAAAAGTGATTTTAACTCATTGCATGTCTCCGTTGTTGGATCCATGCCACCTAGCAGTGTATCTCACACTCTACTCACCTACCTATACTGATAAAAGTGCCTCCATGCTAGGCAGTCCACCTGGAGGACATCCTAAGCTACCCCATAACTCAACATATACATATGTCACATTGTTATATCATATGGTATGTTTTAAATTTGAGATATGCTTCAAGTTGCTTATAACAAAAAATGAATGTTATTTTAAAAAGTTGGAACTGGTTTACGTATATTTTTTAATTTTCTAGAATTTAAAAAATTAATGTTTTTGTATCTATGAGATGTCTACTTCTGTACTTTAGTCATACTATATTTTTTTCTAGTACCGGATCATATCTGTATCCATATGCATATGCAAATTTTGCTACTATGGTTGAAACAGGATAAGAATTATGATGATATAGTATACTGATAAAAGTAATTCATGCATGTAAAATTGTAAATCCAGTAAGGTTGACTTGATTGCCAAAACAAACTGAAGCTAGATATGATCCAGCTCCAAAAAAAGTTTGTATCATAATGTTATTTTAAAAAGTTGGAACTGGTTTACGTATATTTTTTAGTTTTCTAGAATTTAAAAAATTAATGTTTTTGTATCTATGAGATGTCTACTTCCGTATTTTAGTCATACTATATTTTTTTCTAGTACCAGATCATATCTGTATCCATATTCATATGCAAATTTTGCTACTATGGTTGAAACAGGATAAGAATTATGATGATATAGTATACTGATAAAAGTAATTCATGCATGTAAAATTGTAAATCCAGTAAGGTTGACTTGATTGCCAAAACAAACTGAAGCAAGGTATGATCCAGCTACAAAAAAGTTTGTATCATAACACAATTTTGCATTGACAGCTGCAAGCTAGATTTTACCAGCTATCGATTAAGTTTGACAACTGGTTGTGGAACAAAAATGAATAACCACAACATGGCCACACTGCCACAGAGGTTTAACAAGACACTATAAACAAATAAATATCATAATAACGAGAACTTAAACAAAATTCTAGTCTTGTCTAACAAATTCTCCAAAACAAAATCACGTCTCATCATGAAAACGAAAAGATACAAAATAAAATTACTAGGAAAACCAATGCTGCAAATATTATTTTGAGGAAAATATCAACAATAACAAATTTAGACCTCCTTGATCCCAATGAAAAGGAAGAATTGTACTTTTAATGGGGTTTTGGAACAGCAACAAATAACAAGGGGGAAGCCGTAGCTCAATACCAAGGTCTTCTACAAGCCCACTCGCTCAGATTAAACTGCCTCACAGTGATAGGGGACTCAGCTAATGATCAAGCTGCTACAAAGCACCTCTCCTCCCAAGGACATTGTTTTTGCTAGATGGATAACATGGATAAAAAACCAGACAAAGCATTTCATCAAAATCAACTTCTACCATGTTCTCCAACAACATAACCAAAGGGTGGATACAAAGGCAAATAATGCTGCTAGGAGCAAGGAAGAAATTCTCTAAGAAAATGGGGTAATAACTATGATCGACATCCCCTAACGTTACCAATGCATGAAATGTATAAGTGTCAGCATTTAACTTTCGCAACTCCTTAAAGCACAAACAGAACCATTTGAGAGATTGCAATCGCCTTCACACAAGCGCGAGCTCAGGGGGAATTTACTCTGCCTCGATTCTTAAGAAACCCCTCATAAGTTGTGTTGTAAATGTGGGATCCAACCCCTGTTTGTCAACGGGCAAGCTTCGTCTCCAGGAATTCAGACTCACCTTCACGGTTTAAGGGACTCCGGGCTAAATTCAGGTTCTTCTCATAATTCTTATTTCATTCCAAATTTGCAGGATTCTCTGGTCAATACAGGATTCCATCACAGTCGTTGGGTGGCAAATTTTGGGTCCTGTAATTTCAACTGTTTTCATGGAATAAATGGTTTGAGGGCAAGCAATCTCCTTCGTGCTTCTGGGTTAACTAGTTCCTCTGGGTTAGCTAGTTTTTATCAGCTCATTGTGAGCCATTTGTTCTGTATACTTGGGCCCCCTTGCCCTCTCTCTCTGTCTGTGGTTTGAAGTTATATTGACAGAAAGCCACCAGCGTTGTTCTGTCACTGCTCTCTAGAAGCCACAGGAAATTGAATGGGAAGACTTGGCGGGGAATTCGACCACCACCTGTTGGGTTGTCCTTAATTTGGCAAAAATGCAGTGTCCAACCTGCAGCAACAGTATGCACAAGGAGATTCTGAAATTGAAGAAGGCCCTAAGAAGACACGAAGATCAGATCAAAGGAAACAGTTCAACGTTCATCTCCATCTCTTCACTGCTACAAAACAGGGTAATCCAAATATCCAAGCAAAATGCCTCGACTGCTGAAACTCTGGATGCACAATGGCAACATTTGACAGCTCTAGAAGAAGAGGTCGTCCTCCTCTGAAACTTCATCACCTTCAAGAGCCAAAATTCCACTTCACTGGCATTGAATCAGGGTAGTGCAATGGAGACAGAACCAGGCCAGCTTCGGGAGAGGATAAAACAGTGCAACAGTCCCACGAAAATATGGAAACTGATAAGTCTCTCAGCCACTCAGAGCCAACGAGTACTCAAATTAATAGTAATTAGTCTATATTTTACGAATGCATTTTAGTTTTAGGTCTCTTTTTTCAGCTATATACCAGTAGAACTTGTAAATTTTGCACAACAAAGGAAGACTAATAATTTTGGATCTCCTTCAAGCTTCTGCCTGGATTGGCAATTATGCACTGAATGTAAAAATCTAAGTCTCTGCCCTGCTGCAGATTTTTTATTAATACAAACATAGCCGTTTTTGTGAAAGAAAAAAAACAAATTTAGACCTGAAGAATTCTGAAAATATTGGACAAATCAGAAACATGTAAAACTCAGTAGAAATTGAAAATATCCAGAGAATTCGGAGATATTTGCAACACTGAAGAAAACTGCAACAACAGCCTTAAAGCAAATTATCAAAAATAACAATGTCAAAAAATAACTAGATTTAGATGGTACCAAGGATACAAGCATAAATAATAGGGAAAGCCAGAGTACAAAAGGCTTCTCCATCACAAATACAAAAGGAACATCAAGAATACAACAGTCCATTGAGTAATCATAGCCTGCGCCCTGAAGTAGCTGGGAATTTTAAAAACAATAGAAACAGAAAACTCATATCAACCCTGTTCTCTAAGCAGTCAGTATTGAAGGCTGAAGTAGTGTTACATAACAAAAGTCAAATATAACTCTTGACATACAGATGTTGACGTGGCCCCTCGGGACTTTCCTCCGGTTTACCTAGATACTACTACTCTCTCTTTTATTACCACTTCTATCTCTTCTGTTTTGTTAACATTTTAAAATCTAAAAGTATTCTAGACACTCCCATAGTCTATTAACTACTGTTTGCACTCTCAAATCCTGTTGACCTTTGCCAGGTAATTTATGGAAATTAATAAAAAAATTATTCTCCAACGTAAAAAAGAGATGGCCAGCCAGTACCATAAAATGGAGGAATCCTCTACCAAACTATCTATAAGACTGAACATGACAAGGGGTGTTCCCTTGTAACCCATGCTCCTAAGAGATGACTTCTGATAGAAATAACTTTTATCACCCAAAACTGAAGTAACCTCCCAACTATAGGGAAGCTAATAATAAGACAGGCAACTTAATGGCATATTCATAAAAACAGTGGTTTTTTATGCATCTGGCTGTATGCCTTGTGGCACCATGGACTGTGTTGGAGGCTATCTGCCCCTGGGTGTTTTGTCATAAGACAGCCACACTTTTACCTTTGCTTAGGTTTTCGCTAGTGTTTTGTCATAAGACAGCCACACTTTTACCTTTGCTTAGGTTTTCGCATATGCAGCCTTCCCAATGTTTTGTATTAAGCAATCTTCATGAATCATAATGTTTTTATTAATAGTTAAAAGGAAGCTTTAATGTCAAAAGCAGAAGACTAAGGCAACTTGTAATGAGGCTAAACTCAATTTCTTGGGTTAAACAGGTCATGTTTTACAACCCATAGTGTATCAACTGGTGTCTAACACAAAAGCGATCTAAAACTTGTAGCCAGCTGTAAAATAAAAGGTTTCAAAAAGAACCGATGTTTTTCATCTTGTCCAATCTCTGAAATTTAGATGTAAGGAACCAAAAGTGAAAAAAACACTCTCAAAGGTAGAGAGCTGTGGATATATGATCCCTGTATGAAATGCATGTGGACAACAGTTTATAAAATGTATAAGAGTGTCATAACATTAACTCTAATTGTTAAAAGGGTAGACACCAAAAAGCATATTTTCTTAATCTCCACCTCAAGTGATCATCACTTACAAATTGTGTTTGGTCATGAAGAGTACAATGTTCAACAATTAGACAGCTGAGGAGCATATTTTCTGAGTTCACACATAAAGTATGATGGCATAGAAAGTAGCTGGCAAGTTAGATGAAGGCAGAGAGCAATGTGTATGGTATCCATGGCCTTTAGTGTTTCAGTCTAATTCCTTGTGGCTTTTGAGTTAAACTTCTAGCCTCCATTTTCATTGTTGATTGCTAAGTTTGAATTTATCCCATGCCACCAAATCTACCCAATGGGGCAACATTAAAATTTATCCTATGGTTGCAGAGTTCTCAAGACCCCTGCAAGTAACCCTTGCAAATAATGGAAACAGTCATGGCAAAAACGAAGGGTGAGGATGTCTGTTCTGAAAGTATACCACAAAGGAATCACTTGACCCTGACTTTGATAAAAAGCACCCCATAATTGAACCTAATACAGACATTTTTAGTGCCATAATTGATTATCCCAGTGCAGTAGATAAGTCGCACATCCTTACTTTGGTGGGGTACTGTCTGGGTCCTTCCGATGTATCCCACCCAGAGGCAGTAATCCACAGCTGCATTAACATTAGTCAATTCTCCTGTTGGGATGAAACATTTTTAACTGATGAATCTGCTCAAGTCAAATGTCAAGTCTAGGACAAATGTTGTGGTTTCCCTGTGCCATAGTGGATATTTATGGACAGCCTTGCTGCCACTACAACAAATTTATCTGTTTCACGCCCTAAAGGCCTTTTGCACAAACAGCACCAAGTGGATGTGTTGAACTCAACCTTCCCAATTGCCTAAAAGTCCATTAACATCACATAGTAAGAGAGCAAAAGATTCATCCAAAAAGTGAACTGATTAGTGCTTGCCCAATTGTAGCCTTCAATGCTAGAGTCCTGATCAAAAAGCATTCAAAGGCTATCCCTTTCTCCCCCAAAAAGTGCTAAACATTAATCCCCAGTTCCATCGTCAAAGTAGCGACCAGCTAAGGAACAGCCAAAAGAACACCCTAAAGAGGAAAAAGGCTGGACCAAAGCGGTAATAAAAATCCTTCTGAATCTCAAATGCTGCAAAAAGAAAAATAGCAACACAGCCATCAGCCTCTTCTAAATGAGAGGCTTGTTAAAGATAATACAGCTACAAGATCTATTCTCTAGGAGGATGGCACCCTAGTCAGTTAACTAGGGTTGTTGGTCAGTTAACCAGGCAGTGTAAGTCCCTAGCAGGTATCTAAGGCTCCCAGCAGTCTACTGGGTTCTTGGTCTGGGACCAAGCAGATCGGAGCCATGGCAAAGTCCCTAGCATGTGGCTAGGGCCCCTATTTGTCTCTAGGGCATGTTGGTCAAGGACTAGATAGTTCTTGGTCATGAGGACCACGCAGACCTTGCAGGCAAAGACAGAGACATCCTGGTAGGCAGATTCTTGGTCAAAGACCAGGCAGGTCGTGCATGCGTATTCTCGGTCAGTGACCAAGAGGTTGATCAACATTCAATCTAGCACTGAAGCTCAACCTGGGGCTAAGGACCATTCTCCGAGAGAATGGAGGACCTGGTCAGGGACCAGGAGGTTGATCAACATAATTCAGTCTGAGAATGAAGCTCAGCCTAGGGCTGAAGAATGGAGGATCTTGGTCAGTTAACCAAGATGATGATGTGTGATGCCCTCCTCTCCTAGGTCTTCGAGATGGTTGAGCTAGGTTGTTTCATCAAGGGACTGGCCAACCCTTGATGGAGTCACTAGCACTTGACCTTAGGAGCAATCAAGAGGAGCAGAGGATCACATCATCTAGTGTGGAACTTCATTATATGGTGATAATAAAACTTCCAGTTATTGTATGGAACACTTGTACATTGAGAGAGAGAAAGAAAAGGTTGTTTTTCACTTCCTTGTGGTCAGAAGGGTTTCCTTCCCACTTTGACTTGTGATTAGAAGGGTTGTTTTCCCACCTTGTTGTTTATGGTTAGAAAGGTTGTCTTCCCACCTTGTCGTGACAACTCTTGTTGACTTATGGTTAGCCTTATGTTTGGTTTGGTCTTGTGTTGACTCCTTCCTTGTTGGTCCTATATGCTAGCGCCCCCCTTGGATGTGTCATCCTACCCTTAGTCTTGTCTTTGTTACCCCCTCCTAAGGCATCCTAACAATAATTTATACTTTATATTTGATACCCCTCCTTATTTGTGTGACGTCTTGACCCTTGTAGAGTAACCCGAAAGTCAATGAAGACTTGGAAGGTAAAACCTTCTACAAGTCCTTAAAGGGTTATAAATTTATGTCTACGCATTCATTATGAATACATCTAGTAGAGTAGATCTGAGATTTGATTATTTATCACTGTTCAAGGGTTTTGATACACTGGTTTGGAAGACGTCAAGGGTTTCAAAGTCTTTTTAGACCTAAGATGACCATCTAGGGATGTCGTCTCCTTGTCAAGGATTATTATCTCTTTGTCTAGAGTTGTCGTACACTTGTTTAAGGATTGTTTATGCCTGCTACTGCTTGACTGAGGGTGCCACTACCTTGTTTAAGGCTGGTGTTGCCTGTTTGAGGGAACTGTTGCTTATTGTGAGGGGTTCGATTCTAGTGTGAGGGTGTCGCTACCTTGTTTTAGGGTTGTTGCTGCTGTTGTGCTTTAATTTAGGAATGTCACTACTTGTATGGACTTGTTTGAGTGTTGCTACTCATTGTTTCAGGGTGCCGTTGCCTATATGGACTTGTTTGAGGGTTGCTCTTCATTGTTTGAGGGTGTCGTTGCCTATGTGGACTTGTTTGAGGGTTGTTCTCCATTGTTTAAAAGTGTCGATCCTATTATGGATTGTTGCTGCCTATACTAGACTATTTAAGGGTTGTTGTCCATTATTTGGAGTTTCGTCCACTGTTGAGTTGTCCTTGAGGGTCGTCATCCACTGTTGAGTTATGAAAATTTTCCTTCAAAGCACAACTACGGCTAAAACAGTATATTTAAATTTAACTAAAATAACCACACATGAACTTCTATACATTATGCAGCGGAATATAAAACTGAGAACCATTTACAACACCAATCACATCAATAGAAACGACACAATCTTTTTGCGTAGAAACCCTCAGACAAAACCCATGATGGGAAAACTGGTGCAGCAGTATGAGAAGATATTTTTATTAAGAAAATGCAGAGCTCTTACAATATCAAAAAATCGATTTATGCCCTCAATGGAAAAATCAAAACACCCAACAAATCACTAAGAAAAACCTGTGAGATGGCATGGTTCCCAAGGCAGCTTGCTGCTGTACGTTGTACCTCCGCCAAAGTCGCATGTCTCTCTCCTCTTCAATTTAGGGTTGTCTTCCTGAGCTAGTGCTCCTCCGTCTTCTTTGCCAAAACTCTCTCTCTCACACTTCTTCCTCCGTCTCTATCGGAGTGCAACTATGTCCTCTCCACCAATTGACCTTTCTTTTATAACTTTAGGTAAAGCAAAAACCCTAATTTCACTTTCACTTTAACTAGTATTTCACTAAAGTTAATACAAAGCTCTTAAGAAAATACAGAGCTCTTACAATATCAAAAAAAAGATTTATGCCCTAGATGGCAAAATCGAAACACCCAACAAATAACTGAGAAAAACCTATGAGATGGCACGGTTCCCGAGGCAACTTGTTGCTGTACAGTGTTGTTGTTGTACGTTGTACCTCCGGCAAAGTCTCATGTCTCTCTCCTCTGCAATTTAGGGTTGTCTTCTTGAGTTAGTGCTCCTACGTCTTCTTTGCTAAAATTCTCTCTCTCACACTTCTTCCTCTATCTTTGTCGAAATGCAACAGAGTCCTCTTCACCAATTGACCTTTCTTTTATAACTTTAGGTCAAGCGAAAACCCTAATTTCACTTTCACTTTAACTAGTGTTTCACTAAAGTTAATCTAGATCACTTTATTTTCCAAAGTAAACTTAGAAAAAGTAAATTAAATACAACTGGTTTCCTAATTTAAGTCTTCTACATGTAAGAACACATGCATGCAGGAAGACCTTCCTTGTTGTTGCTATTTTAACACTCCCTCCCAACGAGGAAGGGATTCGATAGCGACCCCAACTTATCCATGAACTTCACAAAATTGTCTACAAAGTGCCTTAGTGATGTCCACCACCTGCTCATCTGCTTGTATGTACTCCAACTGAATGGTTCCTCACTGAACACAATCTCTCAAGAAGTGGTACCTGATGTCTATGTGTTTGCTTCGGTCATGGAACACTGGATTTTCAGATAGCCTGATGCCACTCCGATTGTCACAATGAACTACTGTAGCCTCTAGCTCACACTCAAACAACCCTAAAAGTAACTTCCTCAACCACATACCCTTAGAAGCAACCATGTTGGCTGCCATGTACTCGACCTCTGTCGAGATCAATGCAACTGACTTCTGCTTCCTGTTGAACCAAGACACAACCCCTGATCGAATGCTGAAACAACCTAAAGTACTCTTCCTATCCTCTACACATCCTGCCCAGTCAGCATCTGTGGAAACGGCTAACTACACACCCCCCTGTTCCCATAAACCAATCCATACTCCACTGTACCTCTAATGTAGCGAAGTATGTGCTTCGCAGCCATCCAATGCACTCTCTGAGGGTCCACCATGAACTGACTCAAAGAGTTGACTGCAAAGTTGATGCCTGGTCGTGTGTTGACCAGATAGATAAGTGACTCGATAAGTTGACGATACAAGGTAGGATCAAATCTGTCTAACCTTGATGCATCAATCTTCCTCCAGTTGGAAACTAGAGGTATGGCCATAGGCTTACAGTCCTCCATCCTAAAACTCTCCAAGATCTCTACTGCATACTTCCCCTGTCCAATGAAGAAGCATCCATCTCTCTGCCAGACCACCAAGCCGAGAAAGTAATGCATCAACCCAAGGTCTTTCATCTCAAACTCCACTACAAGGTTGAACTTGCAATCTCCAATCATCTCCTGTCAAAAAGAGATCATCCACATATAGGACCAGTATGAGAGGCACCTTACCTGCCAAGAAGTACAAGTTGTGATCAGCCTCACTCCACACTGTTTAAAGGCGTCCCTACCTGTTTCGACTTGTTTGAGGGTAGTTCTCCATTGTTTAAAGGTGAACTTGCCTATTGTGGACTGTTTACAGGTTGGTGTCCATTATTTGGGGTTGTCGTCCACTGCTCAGTTGTCCTTGAGGGCTATCATCCACTGTTGGGTTATCCTTGAGAATTGTAGTCCACTGTGAGGCCTGTCCAGAGGGTGCCATGAGTTGTTGAGGTATTTTCTATGGTTGCCACTTGTTGGTTGAGGTTTGTCATGAGGGTACAATATGCTAATTGAGGTCTGTTTTGGAGTTGTGGTGTATTCCCTAACCTACCGATGATTGGATAAGGGCGTTCCTCGGCTAGCAGCATTTGTCGGATGCCTCTGTTGATGTTCTTGGGATGTCCTTATCTATGTCGTACCATCATCAGGGCTCTACAGTGTTGTAATTGCCTGACCCTATTCTTCAATACTTTTTTATTTTACTTCAGTAGTATTGTTTTTATTGTTTATGATTTTACTGTGTACATCTGCATTATGTTAAATTTTGTTTAAAGACCCTAACTTTAACAAGGATAATGTGAAGAAAATTGTCCAAAGAATGCCATGGAGTCCATCACTATATACTCTTATAAGAGAAGGCAAGTCGCTTGTGTAATACCCCAGTTTTGACTCTTGACAGATTATATAAAATGTTGTACATATGCTTGTAAAGATTCGCAGTGCAAAGCTCAAGACCAAGGCTCGACTAGTTAATGGCTAGGCATGTATAATGTAAATATCCATATATGGGCCATGTGAGTAACTGTCATGATGACTTAAAACTATATAAATATTATCTTAGAATAAAATATAATGTCCAAGATGACTACATATAGAGCACTAGGCAAGCTATGATTACACTAAAGGGTAAGAGGAAAGGCATCCTAAGGGAAAGTAAAACATCTTTTCCCAAGTATTAGCGTTAGAACTGATCTCTTTTCCACCATGCGCCCTAAATAAACCATTTACCTCCTTTGACTTATTCAAACCAATAGTTGAATGCATGTGAGAGGTTAGTGGGAAAGTTCTCATGAAGTTATGGACGCATGGGTTGAGTACACTTAATATGGGATTTGTAAGGCCTCCATTCTCTGATCAAAAGTAATGTCAGTTGTCTTTTCATCAGTTCTCTCATTGTCATTGACACTAGAACTCACTCCATGCAACCTACAGGGGATGTTCATACTCTAGATAGTTCATGTTGTTCTCTCCATTGCCAACAAATAGCAATCTGGATCCTCTTGCATGTGGAGACTTGGGTCAACAAATATGGGATTTGTAAGGCCTCCATTCTCTGATCAAAAGTAATGTCAGTTGTCTTTTCATCAGTTCTCTCATTGTCATTGACACTAGAACTCACTCCATGCAACCTACAGGGGATGTTCATACTCTAGATAGTTCATGTTGTTCTCTCCATTGCCAACAAATAGCAATCTGGATCCTCTTGCATGTGGAGACTTGGGTCTTGAAACCCACACTTATGGTGGTATGTTGGAACCCATTCTTATGGGGTCCTTGGTGTCCTTGGAAGTTTGGGTCTTGAACCCACACATATGGTGGTTTGATGGCCCTTGGACGCTATATGGTCATTGGCATGTTGTAGACTTGTGATCATGCATAAGAAGCCCATAAGTTGTTGTAAACTAGTGGTGAGGTCTTTGTACCCCTCTTTCGGGGTGTTGGTACTCTTATGACAATGAAGATATATAGTGGAACCATTGATATGTTTTTAATAATATGGAGACCTTGAATATCATGTTTTTGAAAAAGTCTTCGTTCCGACTTGATTGGTGGTGTTGGGGTCCTTGATACCCTTGATATAATGAGTATATGGTGGAGCCCTCCTCCTTGTTGATCTGTAGTCTGTGGATGTGAAGACCATCGATTCCCTCATGCCTTTGGCACCTTTATGTGTGGAATCTTTGAAGTCCTGAACAAATTGAAGAATTTAAGGGTATTAGACCAAGAATTTGCAAATAAACCCATCATAAGGAGATAGTCCTCGTCAAGCCAGTTTCGTTGATATGTGGAGCATCTTCTAACTCCTTACGGTTGAAGAGATATGAATTTTTGAAGTTGGTGTACCCCACCTTTTGGGTCAACCAACCAAACAAAAGAGAATTTAATTATTTATAATTTTGAATTGCATGTCGACTCAGTTTGAGGTACTAACTTTCCTCCATGACCTATATAAATAGAATATCAAACATTTCATTTTCATCAATCAATTCTCTCTTTGGTATTTCGCAACTCTTGGAGAAAAGTGCAAAACTTTGTGGAGGAGAAATTTTTGGGCATCTTCACTAAAATTGGCATAACTTTCTCACACAGAATCAAAATTACAAAATTCTTGGCTCGTTGGAAAGCTTGTTACGAGGGCTATGTGATGACATGATCTAGAGTTTCTTTTGGTTTTTCTATTATTTCTTCATCTTGTGATCTTCAAAAAAGTATAGTTCATGCTTCTGGGTTTCTCTTCTGATGGCACATCATCGATAAAGTTCATCTTTGATCGTAGTATGTGAGCCTATATATTGGTATATATATTTGAAGTCATTGAATATGTTATGGAGGCTATGGTTATGGTTATCTTGGAATATATCTTGATGTGATCTTGATATAAATCTTGATGATTATCTTAAATATTGTTAGCATAGAATTTGGTGTTTATCATGACTGTTGTATAGTGTAGTATTGAATAAGAAGTTGACATGTAAGTAATAAATCTTATGAGTGATTTCTTTGATCAACCTAAGTGTTTTATTTGAAAACTAGTTTAACAAGTGTTGATCATCTTATGAGTGATTTCTTTGATCAACCTAAGTGTTTTATTTGAAAACTAGTTTTACAAGTGTTGATCATTGTGTCTTTTACCTAAGTGGAGCTGGATTGTTATTAACTGTTAATGACAACCTTTGATAGTATTGTAAGTGACTATTTGCTTGATATTTGTTTGATTTGTTGACTTGAGTTGACTTGAGTGAAAAATCCTTTTGTGTCTAAGAGTTTATGAGATTGATTGAGTTTGACATAGTTGGTTAAGTCTTTTATCTTCTTGGCTGAGGTTATGTGGTTGAGGTACATCATATTTAATTGTCAAGTATTCCTTCGCTGTGATTGAGGTTGGTTCCAATGTCATTGAGTTGAGTGTAATTGGACAAAGTTTGGTTGACCATATGTGAAGTCTCTTGGTTGCTCAAATGTGTCTCTTGATGAACTAGGCCAAGTGTTGGTTGACTATCAGAGGACTTGATTAGATTAACACAAGTATATGATTGATTTGGCACATGTACACAAGCAAATTGGTACAGGTTAGTCTAGTTGAGCAAGATTGGCACAAGTTTCCTTATGTGTAGTTGTCACAGGATTCAGCAAATTTGAACCTTGAGGTTCGAAATTCGCCGAATTTCAAAGGAAAAAAAAATTGAATTTAAAGGCGAATTTAATAAAAAATCGAAAAAAAAATAATTTTTTTTTTTTAAATCGAAAAAAATTGAAAAAAACCTAGGAATTTCAGTTTTATTGTTTATTTTTTAAACTATTTAAGCATGCTACATAATATATTTCATTTTATAAGTTCAAATTTATTTCAATAGCATATTTTATTAACAATTTTATTATATATATATATTTATATATATTTATGTATTTTTATATATATTCGAATTTCAAGTCAAATCTCAAACGAACCTCATCCAAAAATTCGAATTCGAACCGAATCAAATGGTTCTCGAATTCGAATTCGAACCGTGTGACTTAGGTTTGACTCAGATTGGCTGAGTTGTATAAGCAGTTGGTTCGACCCAGGTGGACTGATTTTGGTGTGCACACTCAGATTGACTGAGTCAATTGTTGTGAGCAACATATTGATTGGTACAGCTTGATTGGACAGATCGATTGTACAGGTTGATGAGCAGTGGTAAGTAGTGATAGTGACAGTGGTTGATGAGCAGTGTGATACAGTTGTGGTGTAATGATCAATAACAGTGATTGTGCAGTGTAGTACAGGTGTTGATTAGCAGGTCCGCAGGATCAATGCAGTTGGTGGTTCAATAGTTTAGTTTCTACCTTCTTATCTGGGTGGAAAGACGGGGCAAGGAAAGGTGGTTGTAGCCTCCTTCTGGTTGTAACCGAAGAACTAGGGAGTTGTAGCTTCCTTCAGGTTGTAGCCTGTAAATCCGAGGGTCGTAACCTCCTTCCAGTTGTAGTTGGAGAACTAAAGTCATTGTAATAAGGGGGTTGTTGCCTCCTTCTAGTTGTTGCTGGAAAATTATTATTATAAAGGCTTCTGTGGTTTTTCACCGAGACTTGGGTTTCCACGTAAAACCTGATGTACGGTGTATCATGCTATGCTTCTTATATGATGATGATAATAATGTTGATGATGATATAATGATAATGTGATAATGCATAATATTGAATAAGTTGTTGATTGTTTAAATTGAAAAAGTAATAAAAGTTGTGCACACTAATTCACCGCACCTCTCAGTGTACTTGGTGTGTCCAACAACAACACCTATGTACAAATGGAGCTTTTTTTATTTGTATTTGATATCTCTTTCAATTTCAAATGAGAATTTCAGACAACAAGCTTTTCACCCTCCTCAATTTATGCAAGAAGGTCATGAAACTTTGACGAGCATCCAACTTCATTAAACTCTACATCTATACTTACCACTATCTTTCATTGTGATAGAATGTAGAACCAATAAGCCCTTCATGTCTCATTGTATCCAACAAAAATGTTCAAGCTTAATCCTTTTCTCATTAGGGACATGAATATAAACTAGACAATCAAAAATACAAAAAAGTGATACATGAGGCTTTTCACCAAAGAAAGCTTATTCAGTGTTTCGTCCTTCAAAATTTTGTGAGGACATTTATTCAAATTCTATACATTCATGTTGCATGCATCTATCGAAAGACACATGGGTAATTCAATGTCATGAAACTAGGGCCTTATTTGTTTCAAAAATGGATCTATTCTTCCTCTCTACAACCCCTTTCCGATGTGGATAGTACAGCATTATCGACTCCCTCTTGATCCCTACTTGCAAAAATAATCAAACTCCTTGGAGGTGTACTCTCCTCCATTCTGTGACGAAAGCACTTTGATCTTCTTCCCTATCTAATTTTCAATAAAGCCATTGAAAATAGTGCACTTGTTGAACACTTCATCCTTAGTTGTCATAAAATAAATGCAAGTCTTGCATGAGGGATCATCAATAAAGGAAACATAATAGATACTACTTGTCAGTGACAAGGAAGACATCAAGCCACATATATCTAAATCTATCAAATCGAGAATCTCTCTCAACTTTGCTCATTGGATGGAAACCCAGTCTTTGAATGCTTGTCAAGTACACACCCTTTATGCACTCCATCCTTCTCGATCTTGAAGTCTGGCGATCCCTACACCATGTCCTTCCAAAGATAAATTGCTCTACAGTGTAGGTGAACAAAGTGCTTGTGCCCTAATTTGCACAACATGTCATTGTTATGCACCAAAGCATCATGCTTCACTACATTATCCATGAAGCTATAAAGGCCTCCTCCTTTCCTTTGGCCAAAACTCAACCAAGTTCTTGGTTGCAATATCTGATACAAGTGCGCCTTACCTCCTCAACTAGCATTCTCATACAAGTGCACCCTGCCTCCTATAAATTCCAAGCACTCAATTGTAATTGTCTCGTCATGAAAGGAGAACATGCCCAAAGCAACACAGTAAAATAACACTACCCTATTATAAGAATGCTAAGTGTACATCTCAAGTCTTAAAATGGTCCCTAATGTAACCTCTTAATAGTTGCACCAAAGTTTTGTAGACTACTTCAATTTGCACATCGGCTTTGGGATGAAAAGATGCAGAAAGATTCAACTTCGTATCAATTCTTTCAAATAAGATTGTCCAAAACATACTTCTTGTTTGGATCAAAACCCACTCCCATGTCCTTCAATTTTAAAAGCCTGAAGGGGTTATTGGGTCCATTGGTGAGGGATTGGATCCATTGGTTGAGCCGCACTCCATCTAGATATTCCCCAAAAGAGTGGGGATACAAGATTTTCATTGGATATATATTATATAAATAATCTTGTTCCCAACCCATCATCCCCAGCAAAAATGGGGGTGTGCTCTAGTCATTTCAAACACTTGTTCCCCTATCCCCATGCTCCCTCGTTCTAGAAACTCGTGCAACATATCTTTTTTTCTTTTTGAACCTGTCAACCTTGAAGCCTGGGGCTGAAACCACCTTTTCAAAAGTAAAAATTCAATTTTATTAGACAATTATATTTTGGCTATCAAACAACAAATAATGAAGAATTGTGCATGAAATAATTATATTATTTTCTTTTCAGTTGGGCATGAAACTGACCTCCATATATTTCACAAATCATTTGGGGTAACACAAGTATGTATCAATAGTTTCAGATTTCCGATAATCACACTGCATACAAGTCTTCAGTGGGAAGAATTTTTAAATGAAAAGAATATGTATAGACAAATTTGGGCAAAGCTTATTGCCGCACCAGATACCCATACCTGTGTTCCCACATTCTAGAAACTTGTGCAAAATAGTTTCAGAATTGAAACTTCATATTTTTATGAAGAGAACAAAACAATGCAATCCACAAGCACTCTCCAATTAATAAGTCTCAAGTAACAAAACTTTGAGGCTGAATTTTAAATTCTAGTTCATGAAGTAATAAATGATAAGTATGAATGTGTTGAGGCCTGGAAAATCGCAGGCGGCAACAGTAAAGGGATTCTCCCCAATCAACGTTCCCAACTAGCCCGTTGACTGTTTGGTATAGGGAATCCGTCCGGTTTGCGGTCCGGCTACCGTAGGTCAAGTAACAAAACAAAGGCTTTACCGGTTGCGGCCCGGTCCACCGAGGTTTTTTGTGTTTTGACCAATGTTATCAGAACCAAACCGGTGGTCAAACCGGCTGACCCTGGGAACCAGAACCAGACCGGAACCGGACAAAAACCGGGAAACAAACCGGATCAAAAAACCGGTTGAGCAAACATACATAAAACATTCATATTTTCAAAAAATACATATATATCCATGTGCATTCATGTGAATTCAAACCATTATAAACAAATATGTCAAGTTTCTCAAGTATATAGCAAGTAGGAGCATATAAAACCAAAAAAACATCGATTGCAAATACATAACTAAATAAAAGTACATCAACAAAGAGGTTATAAATGGCCTCTAAAGTCAAAATATAAGCATATGACTACAGTCTAGACTCTAGAATCTACAATCTAATGATTCTAATCATATATCATAATTATCTGAGTCCTCATGCTCAGACTTAGAGTCATCATCTACATCCTCAACAAGAGCATGGCTTGACTCCCCTATAGGCCTGAAGGCACTTTTCTAACTGCAACATCAATGTTCACATCCTCTTGCTGTGGAAGAGGGCCCAAGTCCATTCACAATTAAATGTGATTGATATGGAGGGTGGGAGCCTCCTTTTATAACATTAGAAGGGTCTTGGGTCAATTAAACAGCTCACACGTGGACCCTATTTTTTATTTTATTGAAAGAATTTGAAATTAGCTATTTTTGGGGGTCCTTGGCGTTTTTGTACAAAACCGGACGGTTTTGTTCTGAACCGGATGGTTTGGAGAAAACCGGGTGGTTTTGTACGGAACCAGGCGGTTCATCCTCGAAACCGGCCAATTTCGTATGGAACCGGCCAAAAACGGTTTGAGTGCATGATTTGACTCGATGAAGCTTGTAAACCGGTCAAACCGGGGGTTTTTTTCCAAACCGGTTGGGTTTTGATAACATTGGTTTTGACTTAAGATATGAAATGCAAGTGCCTAGCTAAATGCAGGGTGATAAAGATGCAGGGAGCGGTCACAATGTGATGCGCAGGTTCTTACCTCTCGTCTTAAAGCTCACAAACATTCAAATCACAGACAACAGGAAATAAACTAACTATCTACTCTATCCCTAGGGAGCAAGACTTGTCATTTCTGGTGAGTAATACACTTAGCACATGCACTACGAAGAGTTACAGTTAGTTGATACTCCTTTCAAAAAACACATGAGCGATTACAGATATTCAAACAACCAGATAGCCAATTGCTTTATATAAACACATCATCTATTACTCACAGTGGAAAATATCCTAAAATATACCGAAGAACATTTAACAAGAACATAGGTTCAGGAAAACAAATATTCTCACAGTACATGAACACAGCTGAAAACGAAATAGTCCCTCTTCAACATAATTCATTGAATAGCATTGATACATCCCATTTTTACTCTCTCCGACAGGTAAAATTGCAGTTTCCTGTGCAAAACGAAGTAGTTCCTCTTACAAGCAAACATTTACAAAATTTTCCAGGGAAAAAGCCCTCTCTCCTTCCTACTTTCAAATATTTAAACTACTATAGCCGACCCTTCGGGCTCCCCCCAGACGTGTGGCTTTTCCGTTGCCCAAACGTTTCCGGTCCCCCATCTTTCAACGCACATTCATGATTGGTTGGGTAACTGTCGGGCCTTTCAGAACTCCGCGTTTGGTGTTAAATGGTCCGTCTTCCTCTACGCCGTGACATTTTGATCGCTCCTCCGCGCTCACCTGCAATCGATCGACAAGCATCATCCACTGGGATTACGTTATAAAACAAAATAGTCAGATCTACTCATGAAACAACCAACCCGCAAGGAAATCACCAGGTGCCGATACCACTACCTCGATCATGGCGGGAAACTTACTGAAGGCTCAACAATACTTACATCGGACGGGTAGACCACTCCCCAGGCGGGAAACATCATTAATCGGACGTCGAAAGGATGGTACGTCGGAAGCTGAAAGGATCTCCCAGCCGAAACGGCGAACGAGACAAACGCTGAAGGCAAGTGACGAGGGCAGGAGGAGGCTAAGTCGGACGTCGGCAGACATTAGAATCGGAAGTTACAAGAAACTCCCAGCCGAAACGGCGGACAAGTCAGGGCTACGGGCCAGCGATTTAAGGTTAACACGAATCGGACATCGGGGAGATTTAGAGAGTCGGACGCTAAAACGATCTGAGAGCCGCAACGGCAGCGGAACAGAAAACTCACAGCTTCCGATCTGAAATTGAGAAGAGGCCCGATCGCAAGAAAAATTCAAATGTTCAAACAGTTTTAAGGATCAGGCACAGCTAGGTTCGTTCTTTCTCCGAAAAGGCAACTCTAAGGAACAAAGATTTTCTTTTTTTTTTTACCAGTAAACCATACATCCACGACTCAAACCGAAACTGAACGCGGTATAAATAAGCTGGCTGACATCCATCCTCAAAGTGAAACGAAAGGAAGACAAGCCCGCGAGGCTCAGGAATTTAACAATCAAACCAAACAAAAAGATGAGGAGGGGCCCCGAAAATAAAATTAAATTTGGGGAGAAAAGTTGCGGCAGCAACAGAATGCTACCCCAATAAACAAAGAATATTTGAAGTCTAGACAACACGATTTGGTAGCAGTTATGGGTATTCCAGCAAGGAGAAACAATTTGAGTAAAAACAAATTCTGGTGAAGAGGCGAAGGATAGTTGCTCTACACCTAAAACTTTAAAATACCTAATTATGGTAATCTGAAAAATGTTCTTTTTCAATTTCCATAAAAGTTACATGTATATTCGATAAACCAACTAGAAGTCGTTTCCCACTGCTCATTAAAAAATACAAGTTTTATCCGAGAACTGCTCATTCTTCTTTTAAGATAACCCCACTTAAATTTCACAAAATATGTGCTCCTCTCCCATTTCTGAAACTACCCAGATATCTACGTTAAGCACCTTCAAGGCAAATGCTGCAATATAATCAGTTTGTTCTTCAGGGATGAAGACACTAGCATGCCATGCGATTCAAGGATTAATTCCTCAGAAGCATGAAGTGGATGGGGCCACTCACCAAGGATCAATTTTTCGGAATCATGAAGCGGTTGGGTCAGGTGCAACTCCAGGGTGATTTTGACAAAAAGTAACCACCTGTACCATCTTTGCATCATGAAAGTGTATTTGGTGGTTCGCCCCTCCCAAGTGGTAACAGACCAATTGCAATGTTTAGGAAACACTTTCAAAATATAAATATAAACAAAACCCATTTGAAGGCATTGCATAAATGTAACTGCCTGTACCATCCTTGCATAATGGAAGTGTGTTTTGTGGTCCATCCACCGCCTACTTGTAGTAACCGACCGCTTTGGGCCAATTGTAATGTTTTTCATAAGTTTAAAGAAAACATTTTCAAAATATAAATATAATAACACCCATTTGAAGGCATTTAATATAGTTGTTTTGGAAGTAATTTGGAGATATAGGGTTTGTGCGAAATTGCCCTAATCTCCAATTAGTAAGTCTCCAAGTAACAAAACTTTGAGCCTAAATTGTAAACTCTACCTCATGAAGTAGTTAATGATAAGTATGAATGCTACCCCAGTAAACGAAAAATATTTGAGGTCTAGACAACACGATTTGGTATAGCTATGAGTGAAACGTATTCCAGCAAGGAGAAGCAATTTGGGAAGTGAAGAGGCGAAGGATAGTAGCTCTACTCCTAAAGTACATTTTTAATCTCCACGAAAGAGACACGTATATTCCATAAACTACCTAGCAGACGTTTCCCACTGCTCATTAAAAAATAAAGTTTTAAACCTTTACCCGATAACTGCTCATTTTTCTTTTAAGATAAGCCCACTTAAATTTCACAAAACGTCTCCTCTCCCACATTTTCTGAAATTACCCCGATATATAATCAATTTGTTCTTCAGGGATAAAGACACTGGCATGTCATGCGATCTCAATGATCACTTCCTCAGAAGCATGAAGCGGATGGGGCCACTCACCAAGGATCGATTATTTGGAAGCATGAAGCTGTTGAGTCAGGTGCAACTCTCGGGTGATTTTGACGATTTTGACAGAAGAGTAACTGCCTATACCATCTCTGCACAATGAATGAAAGTGTGTTTGGTTGGTCGCCCCTCCCAAGTGGTAACAGACCAGGATGGGGCCACTCACCAAGAATCGATTCTTTGGAAGCATGAAGCGGTTGGGCCAGGTGCAACTGAGTAGTGCCTATAACATCTTTGCACAATGAATGAAAGTGTATTTGGTTGTTCGCCCCTCCCAAGTGGTAACAGACCAATTGCAATGTTTAGGAAACACTTTCAAAATGCAAATATAAACAAAACCGATTTAAAGGTGCCTGTGCCATCCTTGCGTAATGGAAGTGTGTTTGGTGGTTCGTCCCTCCCCTATTTGTAGTAACGGACCTCTTCGGGCCAATTGCAATATTTTTCATAAGTTTAAGGGAACATTTTCAAAATATAAATATAATAACATCCATTTTAAGGCATTCGATATCGTTGTTTTGGAAGTAATTTGAAGATATAAGGTTTGTGCGAAATTGCCCTAATTCCATGGAATTAATCAATACCACAACCTTACCATAATTTTGATAAAAATAGCAGAAACAAAAAAAACCCTTTACAGAAAAAAGCTCAAAGGAGAGCAGTAATGCATAAATCTGAATACCTCATACTGATTTGTCTTTACAAGGGGACGACCTAGCTTCTTCGCAATCTGTTTCTTCCGATCGGCAGCCTTCTTTGCCGCGGCCTTGTTGGGGTCGAGTTGCTTCAGCCCTGCAAATAAAACCAGGCAGCTTACCGCAGCGCTTATGGCGTACAGAATGAGTTCTTGAGTAAATGTGGTTTGCTTGTGCCCCATTGTGGATTGCTACTCTTATTATTCCCAATCAATCATATACAGAGAGGGCCAAGTACCATGATGGGGAGAAGGCTACAGCAATACACCCCTCATGGATCAGAGAACTTATAACATTTCTGGAAATGATATCGTATTCGTGTCTGAATATTTCGGATGTGGAGGACGAGAACGTTTACCATTTAAAAAGAGGTTGCGGGCATTAGAAGAATCAGAATGTGCGAATTCGCGAATAAACGCAATTCAGGTTTTCTTGGATGACTCGTTTGGTAGCCTCAAAACGAAATGGCAACCCCCGTTCTTAACGGTCTTGGCATGCAATTAAATGAGTAATCTTGGGATAAAGGCTAAATGTCGTTTCTCGAAAGTCTCATCGGAGTGGAATTTATGTACATCCTCGCCTTCGACATTGGCGTGGATAATACGATATCCACATGGGGCACATTTATGCTATTCCAATTATACGATCGGGTTCTCGGCATAACATGAATATTATGGTGCGTGAAGAAGGGTTGGAATTTGAAAAGCATTGTGCTTTTTAAATTCACGTTTTAGGGTTGGAATTTGAAAAGCATTGTGTTTTTTAAATTCACGTTTTAGGGTGGAATTTGAAAAGCATTGTATTTTTTAAATTCACGTTTTAATTTGGTTTTAAGAAAATAAAAGATTACGGCATGATGGATTATATTTGCTGATGTACAGCAGCAAAACAATTAGCTCTTCTTGGTTGGTCGGAACGGTGAACAGGAGGCGGGAGGCATCGTTGGCGTCCTAGGGTGCTGGTTTGAGTCAGACTGGGCAGCGTGTCTCTGAGAAAGGTCAGGCTGAACGCTCCCCGTGTCACGGACTGTCGGTCTCATGGGCGTGGATTCCGTGGGGGTGGAGACACCTCCTCTATCTTCTGCAACCGTGACAGAGAAAGGAAAAGAGTCGGTTCCAGAAAATAATCACCTCCCAGGGAAGGGAGGAGAAGGGACTAGTGATTCAACCCCGGTGGAGGTATCTGATGGACCAGGGAGGAAAACCAGACAATGTCTGCCTAAATCCAAGGCGATACCAAAGCTGAAGATCAGTTCAACGAGCTTTAGGGACGAGGTTCAACATCTGAAGGATAACGCCCTGATTGGGAAGTTCATTGGCCTCTGGCCGAATGAAAAAGCCCTGATATGGTGGATTAATACCACCTGGAAGCCTCAAGGGCATTACGACCTCCAGCTCGGCGCTAAGGGGTTTTTTACTGTGGTTTTCTTCAATACAAAGGACAG
>LPNX010269116.1:72456-83658 GCA_001517045.1 Pseudotsuga menziesii | reverse complement strand
AGCTTATGACAAACTCAATTGGGATTTCCTTGAAGGAGTCCTCAGAGCCTTTGGATTCGGGGATAACTGGATCAGATGGATTATCAATTTGGTGTCTTCAGCTTTTTTTTCCGTCTTGGTTAATGGCACTCCATCTTAGCCATTCTCAGCTACTCGGGGAATCAGGCAGGGGGATCCCCTATCCCCTTTTCTCTTCATAATCATTGCCGAGGGCCTTGGCAGATTGCTCAGAGATATGCAGAATTCGGGGCAGATTAAGGGCCTCAACCTCTGTGAGTATCAGCCTGCTCAGACGCATCAACAATTTGTTGATGATAACATGTTGATGGGGCCATCCTCAGTTCAAGAAGCCCGAGGCATCAAGAAGGGACTCGATCTATTCCTCCTGGCCAGTGGTCTGGAAATCAATAAAGAAAAGTCTCAGGTGTTCTTCTTCAACACTTCTCGGGTGGCCAAAAGAAATATTCTCCGTATTTTGCAGTTTTCAGAAGGCACTTTGCCATCGAAATACCTTGGGGCACCGTTAGCTGAGTCCACTATCAAACAGGTTTCGTGGAAGGAACTTCTTGATAAAATGAAGCAGAAACTAACTCATTGGACCTATCGCGCTCTGAACTTACCAAGCCGTATGGTTCTGGTCAAGGCTGTCCTGCAAGCCATGCCCTTATATCTCTTCTCGGTGCTCTCAGCGCCTAAAGCGGTTTTGAAACAAATAAGGAACATCCAAAGAAATTTTCTCTGGGGAAGTACTGATGATCGCCGGAAATGGGCGCTGGTAGACTGGGCTACGATTTGCAGGCCTAAGGAGGCAGGTGGGCTGGGCTTCCGGGATCCTATCAGCAGCAACAAAGTGATGGGAGCGAAGATTTGGTGGCGTTGGGTGACACACTCGTCTGAACCTTGGGCCATGGTCTGGCATCAAAAGTATGCTCACCTCTGGCCAACAAATCAACTCATTCGCTATGACAGAACTCCTCCGGGGTCCCCAATCTGGTCGATGGCCCAACAGAACCGTGATTTAGTTCAGAAACACAGTTTCTGGGAGATTCGTGACGGCCAAGAAGCCTTCTTCTTGACGGATGCGTGGCAACAGCAGGGGAAGTTGGCTGAATCAGCAGGATTTGATGACCTTCAGTTACTTCTCCAACGGTGTGGCAAAGAAAAAGTCAGGGATTTTTGGAATCCCCATGCACCAGACCAAACTTTTCCCACTATTATCTGAACTCTCTGATGGATAGCATGGTAGCTGAAGCATGATCGGTTCTGGTTTTTTTCAGTTTTGCTGGTATTTCGAGCTGATTGTTGTAAGGAGTTCGGTGGCCTCCATGGCACCTTTTGGCCTATTGTAATTTTATTCTCATTTATTAATAGATGGTTTTGTGCTTATTAACAAAAAAAAAAAATTTGCTGATGTACAAAATGTTTTATGATAGATTAATTGATAATATTTTATGTATAAAATGTTTTAAAATGATTAATTTGTTTATCAAATTTTAATATTGATAATGTGTTTTATTGTTGTTGATTTATTATGTATATATAAAATGGTATGGATATCGATATTCAATGATTTAACTTCTATCCCAATATTGAGTATATTTAACACTTTATATTTTATAAATGTTAGTTTTTAAGCTTTAATAAGTTTTATTTTCATGTTTGGTGTTATTATTTGTGGGTTGTATTATGTTTATAGTTGCTACTCGTGTATCATGTTTATAATTTTACTAGGTTCCAACACTCAAGTCTATTGGCAATTGGTCTTATAATTGAAAATTTATGCATGTAAAAGTGTGAACAAATTTTATTCATTATAATATTCTCTCTTTTTTTAAGAATTTGGAACTTATTACCCCAAACCACTTTGGCACATTTACCATAATCTTGCATTTACTAAGATTGGGTCGATTGGGGTCTCACACAGAAGATTGAGAATTTGGGAGCGGCGTGATCCTTCAAGGGTCGTGGCCTGCCCCTCAAGGGCCAAGGCCTGTGCGTGATCTGAGCAGGCAACCTGTGAATTGGTCAGATCCGGCAATATGGCCTCTCGACCTCCAGATCCACCTCCAGAAGATCCATGCTCCAAGCTAGATGAAGCTTTCCAGGCTTTGGTGGCCTCCATTTCGACCCCCGGGGCGGCAAATCCCTCAATCTCAAACTTTGTGAAGCGAGAAGCAATTCCAAAAGTCCAATCATGTCGGCAGCTTCGAGAATGAAAGCTTTAGCTCTAAACAAGTGAGGGTTAATAGAACAATTCTCTGGATATGGCCATCGCTGAAATCCATAGAGAGCTAGATCTTCAAAAACTGGATGCCTCTCATCAATGGGGGTTTACAACATTGCTTCTGTGGCAAAGGTTTTTATACATTTTTGTTCGAAAACAAGGAAGACAAAGATCTAATCTTCTGAAGTGGACCGTACTTCATGGGCCCCCGAGGGCTATACCTCAACCGATGGACCTTATCCTTTGACCCAGAAAAGGATGTCCCCTCAGCGATGTCGATCTAGGTCTGTTTGCCTCATCTACCTCTCCACTGTTGGAATGATGAAGCCCTCCAATCTATCGGGAACTCTCTAGGCAGATACATTGACAAAGTCAAACCAAAAGGACCTATATTCGCATGTGCCAAGATCTGTGTAGAGGTAGATCTAGAGAAAGGACTGCCATAAGGAGTTGATCTACTCATGGATGGATGAGAATTCTATCAGAAGGTAGATTATGAACAACTACCATTCAAATGCAGGAAATGCCACGAATACGGACATTTCGTAAAAAAGCTGCCCTAAGTCTCCTCAGGAAGAAGGGGAAAAAAACTCGGAAGAAGGTTGGCACCAAGCAAAAAAAGAAAAAAACACAAACCTCACCTCTAGCAGCAACACTGGGAAAGGGCAAGAAAAAAATCAGGAGTAACCTACCAAAAGCAAAGAACATCCACCAACAATCCTTTTAATGCCCTTCAAGTTAAAGAAGGGGAAATACCCAATCCAGAAAACAACAACAGGAAAGACAGAATAGAAAGTAGCAGGACTCAAACCTCAGCAATGGTATCCCCAATAGTGACAGAGGAGGTCTCAGAAAAGGAACCAAACAGAATCGACCTTCTAGGAAGAAATTGGGCAAACATGGTAGCAGAAGAAGAAGACAGCACTGGGAAATCAGAAGAAGAGGAGACCTTGGGGAAAGCTGAAGAAAGATCGCTCTCCCCCGGAGGTACATGGGCAGAAATGGTCAAGCACAGCAGGACCAACCCAAAGCATGCATCCCCGCGACAATCAACATCTCAAGAATCACAGGAAACAATAGGGCTAAGGCCATCCCAAGCCACGAGGGGAAGAAAATCTCAAAGGGAACAGCGAGAACAAGAGGCAGAAAAAAGAACTAGAGCTAGGAAGACAACTTAGCATAGAAGAAACCAGGCTGCTCCAGAATGCTAAATCCTCTAGAGTCAAAGATTTCAGATCCCTAGCAGGATCTCACTCATACAAGAAATAATGAATCTAGTCTCTTGGAATTGCAGAGGCCTAGGAAGATCAGTCAATGTAGAAGAACTGAAAAATATTATAAACACTGAAAAACCAGACTTTTTGCTAATCCAAGAGACTAAGATGCCAGAAGACGAGGTTTTGAACAAATCCTCTCTCTTCTGGAAACACAGCGCTGGAAAAGCTATCAACTCTAGAGGGGCTTCAAGTGGAATAGCAACCTTCTGCAAAGCGGATAAATTCATCATCAAATCAACAAAATAAAATACCCATTGGCTTTTAGTAGAAGTGCAAAACAAAAACAATCAGAAAATGACTTATATTTGCAATGTATATGGACCAACCCATTATAGAGAAAAAATGGACTTCTGGGACTCTTTAATTTCTCTAAAAATGGATCTGCAGGGGAAATATGTCATCATTGTTCGAGATTTCAACACAACAAAATCAAGCTAAAAAAAAAGAGCAGGTTCGGTTGTTAGAAATCCATTTGGCGAAAAGCTCGAAGATCTGGCAACATAGCTTAACCTGATAGATCCCATGCCTAAAAATGCGAGATTCACGTGGAGCAACAAGTGAACTGGACCAGGGCATATCGCAGCAAGATTAGACCATTTCCTGGCAAGTACCTCCTTCCTGCAAAAGGATTTTCTTCCCATTTCTCGCATCATTTCCTCAACCACCTCAAACCATAAACCCATCTCCCTCTCCTTCTCCTCTCCCACCAACCTAGGGCCTATTCCCTTCAGGTTCAACCCTCTCTGGTTGAACAATGCCAAAACCTTAGAACTTATTAGTATAGCTTGGAATCAGTCCTATTCCGGATCTCCCAGCTTTATTTGGGAATCTAAGCTTCGATCTATCCGTTCTTCCTTGAAAAAATGGGCAGCAACCTACTATTCTGAACATTCCAAATTAAAATTAAACCTTCAATCAGAGTTGATTATCCTTCACACAAAAATGGAAAAAGAGGAGATCACTCATTGAATATTAACTCATGAGAAGACCCTAAACAGTGAAATCCTCAAAGCTGCCAGACACGAAGAAGAATCTCTAAGAATTTAATCTCGTCAACTTTGGCTAAAGGGAGGGGAAAAAATACCAGTTACTTCCATAAACAAACAAAGATCAGAAAGAGCTACAACTTCATTAATGAGCTAAAATACAACAATAATCAAACAATCTCTAGGCAAGACAATATCAAGAATCTAGCTCATCAACATTTCAACTAGCTCTACACAGACAGTGGTGAGACAAACCCTTTCTCCCAAATGGATCTTCTTTCAGTCATTCATCCTAGCATCACAGAAGAAGAGAATAAGGAACTGGAAAAACCCATAACTGAAAATGAGATCATCGAAGTTATTTGGAACCTTCAACCTGACAAATCCCCAGTACCTGATGGCTTCACTATCAATTTTTATTGAGCTACTTGGGACATCATAAAAGAAGATCTAAGGAAAATGTTAAATTGGACAAGAAAAAAAGAGAAAGTTGGAGGAGCCACCAACTGCACCTTCTTGGCCTTGATCCCAAAAGAAAAAAATCCTCTCTCTATTGAAAGATTTCGTCCAATCTCACTGTGCAACACCTACTACAAAATCCTCGCTAAAATCCTTACTGCAAGAATGAAAAAGATTATTTCAGAAACACGGGGAGGATTCATAGCTGGAAGGCAGATCATGGACAACATAATCATAGTCCAAGAGGCCATCCACTCAAGCATAGAGCGTAAGCAACAAGGAATGGCCATCAAGCTAGATATGGCTAATGTCTTTGACAGGGTTAATCATTTCTTTTTGTTTGAAATCATGCACAAATTGCGATTCTCAAAAAACTTATGCAAATGGATCAAAGCTTGTGTAGGCAAGCCTTAGGTTGCTCCACTTGTCAATGGTAGACCAACAGGCTTCTTCCAAGCCTCCCAAGGACTTCGCTAAGGTTGTCCTCTATATCCCTTCTTATACCTCATTGTAGCTGAATCTATGAGTAAGAAGTTGCAGGCCTTGCAAAAGAACGGTGAACTTAGAGGGTTAAAAATTGCTAGAGGAGTTAAAAATGCTAATCACTCTTAATTTGCAGACGACACTATTTTTTTGGGAGGAGCCTCTGTCATAATAGCTGAAATATTTAAAGAGGTCATCTCAACTTTTCTCAAGGCTTCTGATGGGAAAGTAAATGCTGCCAAAACTAAGATATATGGCTGGAATTGCCCTGCCAGAACCATGGCCACGATAACTAGGATGTTGGGATACAAAGCCACCACAAATTGGAATTCATTCAGATACTTGGGAATACCAATTCATAGAGGAGTCAAGAAAAAAGAGATTGGAAGGAATTGGTACAAAAAATAAAGAATAAAATCCAGGCACTGGGAGTTGTGTGGCTCAATCCGGTAGGCAAATTGATTCTTATCAACACTATGTTCGTTGCGTTTCCAGTATTCATTTGCTCCATCTCCTTAGTCCCTAAATCGATTATCAAAGAGATTGAGAAAGATCTTAGATAGTTTTTATGGCAGGGAGGAAATCACGGCGACTCTAGGAAGCTCCATCTCATCAGCTGGGATAAGCTCTGTGGGAAAAAAGAAAATGGAGGAGCAGGTGTCAAAGACATAGCGGGCATGAACACAGCGCTAGGTGCAAAAATCGTTTGGCAAATGATTACTGGGAAAAGATCCTGGTGGAAGGATGCTCTAAAAAAAAATATCTGTGTGGGAGCAGAGCCATATGCTTGGACCACATTCCTCTCAATCCAAATGCGTCCCCAATTTGGAAGTTGTGTCAAAGCTCAGCACACATCATCCAAGATAAGCTTCGATGGACAACAGGCAACGACAAAGAAATTGGATTGTGGGAGGACACCGTGGAGATTGCCCAACAGCGTGGCAGATTTACTGATTTAAAAAACTGGATGGACACACAAGGAATCAATTCAATTAGTGATCTATCGAGTTAGCACAGAACTGGGAGATGGGTTGGATGTAGGTCGCTGGAAATGCCAGAATAGTTGAAAATGGACTTCAATCACCTGCAATCGCTCTTAAAAGGCTCTTTGTCGATCCACTCCAATGTTAAAGATGCCAGAAGATGGGGAGAAACATGCAATTACATAGTTAAAGTAGGCTATAACGCAATTAAAAATGATAACATTAAAGAGAGCATCTGGAGAAATGTATGGAATTTTTTTGCTGCCTGTTAGTTCACTAGAAAATTCTTACAGTAGAAAATTTAAGAAAGAAGGGAATTGAAGGTCCATCACGGTGCATCATGTGCAAAAATGCTAAAGAAACGCAGAAACATCTTTTCCTGGACTGCTCCTTTGCAAATGAGGTCTGGTGTTCGGCAATCAAAGAGCTAAATTTTAATTTCATCCTCCCCACTACTTGGAAATATTTTTTTGCATGCTGGAAAGACTATTACCAAGGCTCCTTGTTTAAAAAACCAAATCTCACAAGAGCTTGGATGGCACTTCCAAAATATATATGTTGGAAGATATAGATAGTGAGAATCAAAGGAATATTTGAAAATCTGAATCCCTCTCTGAGTAAAGTTTCTTCCTCTGCAAAAGCTCTATGGGCTGAAGCTCTTCTCTCCAACGGATTGAGACATTTACATTTGGAACCTTTGAACTACAAGGAGAAAAATTGGACTAGAGATCTCATTACCCAATGCAAGTCTTCATTGGCAGATGTAAAAAAAACCCAACCATACAAGATGGTAGATCCGAAAGAACCCAGAATCTTTCAGTAAATGGTGGACACATCTGGACTATCACACTTTTTTTTTATGGAGCCTCCAAATGGAATTCGGGATTTTCAGGTGCGGGTGGGGTAATTTTTGATCCAGGAAGAATCAAGCAGATTGAATTTGCCTGGGGCATTGGAAGGAACACCAATAACTATGCGGAGTGGCTAGCCCTACTAAAAGGATTGGAAATTGCTATCGATTTGGGAATCAAAGAACTAGCAGTGTTAGGGGATTCATTATTAGTCATCATAAAGGTAAGGAAGCTGGTCAAAAACTACAAAAGTCCCTCTAGTAAGGTGCACCATATTTTTAACAGCCTTATCAATGAATTTAATGTTGTCAACTTTCTACATGCTCTTCGAGAAAACAATCTATATGCAAATCAAATGGCAAACCTAGGAGCCAAGCTTAACTACGGTAGCATGATTAGCAATGGGAATACTTCAGAACATTGTTGGGTCCCTTGAATTTGATTCAGTTTTGTATTTCAGCCATTGAAGAACCTCTTGGGCCGAATGTGTTGGGGTTTAGGACAACTAAACATCTTGTGTCTCTTCACTCTTGTGAATTTAGTAAAGATCTATAGCCACCTTAGATATGGGAAGTCCAAAAAAAAGCTTCACTCAAAATTAGAAGAGCATGACCGTATGGTTCTTGACGTTCAATGGACACAAACTATAAGTCTGTTATTGTAATTCTCATTCTTTTTTTTTTTAATATACATCTACATGTTTTTGTTAAAAAAAAAAGATTGGGTTGATTAAAATCAAAATTAATAAAACTATCACTTCTAGCACATGTATTTTCAAAGATTCTCAAGTAGAACCCCACTAGGGTGCATTAAGAATCAAACATAGCTAGGTGTAATCAAAAGATATAGGATAAAGTAGAACCCAACTAAGGTGCATTAAGAATCAAACATAGCTAGGTGTAATCAAAAGATATAGGATAAAGTGTCATAGTAACATCCACTTAATACATTTTTGTGTGTCATAGTAACATCCACTTAATACATTTTGTGTGTTGGACATGTGATAGAGGGAAACCGATTTTGAGAGGACAAACATCTTGTCCCCGTCCCTCACCCCCACACACATGTGCGCATGCACACAACGGCTCTACACCATTAAGATTTGAACCTATGTCATTTGCATGGTGGAACCCTGTCCCAACCACCACGCCACAATGCTACCATCAATCTACTTGCACTAATGTATCGTTATGTTATAGAATAAAAAAAATTTAAAAATGAATTTTATTTTGAAGTGCTTTCTGATTTGTTTATATATGTGTATTCGTATTTATTTATACATTGCATGTGTTTTAATTGTAGCTTGTAAAGTTATGTACCACGTGGCACCATTGGATTTCAATCGATAAAATTCATTAATAGGAAAAGGTGGTGTAATAATTGCTTGGGATGGCCTTTCCATTGAATATTCATGTAGGAAATAACTTTGAGGTTGAGAGAATTGGTTCATGGTAGCATATAAGTTCCAATATGTCATAATCTTTATGCCAATGGTAACATGCACAAGTGAGTGAAGTTTTCAATTAATATGATTATTAATGTGAATAACTATGCATTTTTTAATTTTTTACAACATAAATATATTTAAGTGCAACACAAAATTATAAGAATAAACTAGTTTGTTTCGTAATGATCTTTCAATATAATATTAGCAAATAACTTGTGAATTTGCATTTAAATGTTTATTTTAATATTACTAATTAGTTTTTAGTTACAAACTTCTTACCACATTCATATGATAGATAAAACAATTTTTATTGGTGTAATGGCTTAATGTATTTGAAGATAGAACTTATCCATGAAAAACCAATCAAATTATTAATATTCATCCTTTATAATGCTCCTTGTCTATGCATTTCATTGTATTTTAAATTCAAACAACAACATTTATTGAAAGCACTACATGTATATTAGTTATCTTTATCATGTGTTCTTGCAAGTACACTTGACAACATCCAAAAAATAAAAAATAAAATAAAATAAATGTTGTAGCTTTCTTTGGAGGGGCACATATTCTGACCATATATTTCCTTGGGCAAGTTGGAGGAGGATCTCTTTACCCAAGGCCATAGGAGGTTGGGGTATCAAACACTTACCTAGTTTTGTTAAAGCACTACCTACTAAGGGTGTCTGGAGGGTGCCCATGGGAGAGAGGTTATGGGTGAAGGTCATCTATCATAAGTATATACATCCCCTTACCATTGAAGAATAGTTTAGAGTGAAGGATAAGCCTATAGGGAATGTTTCTATTTTTTGGAAGGTCATCATCTCAGCCTTTGGGATTATTGGTGATTGGTCAACTTGGGCCATCGATAATGGAAAGAAAGTTCAGGTTGGCCAAGATCATTGGGTGGGATGTGTAGACTTTTACAAACTATCTAAAGGCATGATTGATTTGTTGATTAACAAGGGTATACTCGTTTTGCATCAAATTCAGGATCACATGGATACTACTCTATTTAGACAAGCATGGACATCAATTGATGATATGGGATTCAATATGGCGGAAAGTGAGCACTGGAATGGGTATATTCGCTCACTTACTAACAGTCATGTCTACTTATAGGACAAAGATAATCAACTAATTTGGGTTTGGAATGAATCTGATGGTCGTTATGCTCCAAATTTGGGATGTGAGTCCATTATAATGGTTAAAGATGTGGCTCCACCTGCATGGTAGAATAAGTCCATTTGGAACTAAATTTCCCATTGAAAATTAAATTATTTTCTAGGCTTGTAATTGAAGACAAGGTGTCAGTTTGGGATAACTTGACAACAAGATTTGCATGTGGACCAAGCATATGTCCATTGTGTAGTGTTGATGCTGAAAACATCAAACACCTTTTCATTACTTGTCCAAATTTGCAAAGAATTTGTCAACATCTGTCTCAAATCATTGGCAAAACATTCCTCTGGGGTGGTTTCAGGTTGCAAGAATATTGTTCAGTCTTTGCTTCATAGTGATGATTTTGTGGAATATAAGGCTCTTCCTGCTCTGTTGATTTGGGATACCTAGCTCGCATGGAATAAAGTTATTTCTCAAGACATTTGTGTCCTGACACAAGTGTTTGCAGCCAAAACCCTGGCTGTACTCGAACATTTCCCACAGGTTGTTGTCAACATGAATCTTAGGATTGTCAATGAAGAACTCAATGAGAAATCTATCTGTTGGGCATACTTCAATGGGGAAACACAAGGTAGGCCCAGCACTGGGGGAGCAGGGGGGTTAATATACTCAAAGGACAGCCAGTGGCATAGTTTTTCGGCTGGATCGGGGGGCATCCACCGACAATCAGGTCAAGTTCCTAGATGTCAAATATACCTTGATCTTGGCTTTCTCAATGGGTACTTTGAAGATCCAAATATTTGGTGACTCTAAGTTGGTCATTGGTTGTTTCAAATATGTTAGGGCACCACATAACAAAATTTTGTTGATTATCTTTGAGGATATCTACATGATCAAAACTTCGTTTCTATTGACCAACTTCCACCATATATTATGTGAATGAAATGCTAAGGCAGATTAGTTATCTAAGAAGGGTTTGATGATAGCTGAAGGCAATCGAGAAAAATGGGAACATGATTGAATTGGCTATAATAAACATCCGTTAAAAATTCGTTTACTGGAACTTCTCGAACTTCCACTTTCAAAAATACAAATAATCCATGAATATATATAACAATTGATAAAATAGATATGATCTTTTACAAGCTAGACTTTCTCGTATTTATAATTGTTTAAAGGGTGTATAATGCAACTCTTCATAAAGACTACACCATTTCACTAATTAATATTATATTATTATATTATTATTGTTTGTTGTTATTGTTATTCTCTCTCTCTCTCTCTCTCTCTCTCTCTCTCTCTCTTGTTGTTGTTATAATAATAATGTTGATGTTTATTATTACTAGTATTATTATTATTGTATTCAAATATAT
>LPNX010269116.1:58692-72308 GCA_001517045.1 Pseudotsuga menziesii | reverse complement strand
TTTTTATTTTTCTCTCTCTCTCTCTCTCTCTCTCTCTCTCTCTCTCTCTCTCTCTCTCTCTCTCGGGTTGTTGTTATAATAATAATGTTGATGTTTATTATTATTAGTATTATTATTATTGTATTCATAACATTGCCTTGCTCTTAAACATGCTTTGTCCTCGGAGCATAGTTTATTGTATGACTTTTTTCTCTTGCTCGTAACGACTTTTCATGATGTTGTGAGCTTGGAACTACGATGCTTGATGAAACTAGGCGATATAATCTTTGGATTGTTGAACTAATGTGTTGCATTTTTTGGGAAGTGATCCATCCCAAATCTACCTTCATTGGAATTGTTTGATAATCAACTGCTCGTACAGGACTTCTTAATTTAGGCTTCCATAAAAGTTTTCGATGTTGTTTTTGTTCATCTTCAAGGTTGTAGTTGGTTTGTCTATAAGAAGAACGATGTTTATTTTATGCTTTACCTTGATGTTGGTTGTATTGACTTATGTGATTTGGGTGATGATAAGGCATTCGAGTCGTTTGTGGAACCCTTGTAAGAACTTCAATTGTTTGTGATTCTCGCGATTTACTGGTTGATAATAACTCTGAGGATTTTTTCTGACTTCTCATTTTTTAATTTTTTTATTTCTTCAGTCAACTCTTGTTTCAATTTTTTTAAGCGAGAATTTTCTTCATTTTTTTCTAATAGATTCTTATTGAATTCATTATGGAGACCCACTTCCTTTTTGTGGAATTTCTGTTGGATTTCTTCTTGTGCTATTTTTTCCCTTTTTAATTCCTTAATATGTACGATCAAGTCTTGACTATGATTCTTCAAACGAGTAATTTCTTCATCCTTAATAGCGACAATCTTTTCAACTTCTTTCTATTTCTTTTGTTCTAAATTCAGATTACCCTGTGAAATCATCTTTGATATATCCTTGAATTCTTCAGATGTTGGAGCTTCTAAATCTGATTTCATTGCAATATCTTGAAATGTGATTCTCTTTTGCTTATAGGAAAATGTCAGAAACTTCTTTTCGGCATTTAATATGAAAATCCCTAATGTTTTTATCCAAGGTAAACCCAAAATTATGTCATCGTAAAAGCTCCATAAGGAACTAAGAATGAATTTCGATGTGACCATATAATCTCCAACATTAAGTTGTAAGCCACTTATTTCAATTTGTTTCCTGTCCCAAAAGTCTAGCTCTTCACCTATATTTGACTCAGGAATCACTAAATGGTTAGCGAATTCAGTACTAATATAATTTTTTTTTTTTAGACTATAACAAGGGGGAAGGTTAATTAAGAGCCGGTGAATAAGCCACCGGGTGCTGCATACATATAATCAAGATCGCAGGGATTAAGGAGAGCCCTGGTCGCCCAGCAAGTGCAGAGGAGACAGAGAAGTAAGCTGAAGGAAAAGACTGCAGAAACTGGATACAAGCAGAAAGGATGGAACTGACAAAACACAAGCGAAATAGAGATGACACTAATTGAACTTCTCCAGGATCTTTTTTATAGCTGATTCTAACGCTGAGATTCGGTTGCCGAAGTTGCCAGTGGTGTTGGCTGCATCTTTGAACTCAGTGAAGACCACATCTTTGTAATAGTTCAGCTCTCCCTTTGAGTCTTTGAGGTCCTTCTTTAGTGTGCTCAGTTTGTTGGCGAAGGCTTTCCACTGATTGTGGCCTTTGACTTCTTGGTTCTTAGACTTAAGCTTTAAAGCGTCCAGAGACTGCTGAATATCAGCCAGTCGATCTTCCACCGATTGCACGTTTGAGGAGGAGCCAACAGAGTCCATGGTGGCGCGCAGGAGGACTGGAGGTCTCACGATTCTGAGATGAGACGAGCTTCAGGGTTCAGAGAACTTGGAGCTTGGAGATGAACAACAGGCAGAGCGTCTAGCAAATGGGGAGACTCAATATAAATCTGGAGGTCACGGTCTCGAAATGATTGAGAGGGGCTCTTCTCCAGCGCACATGATGGAGGCTTGACTGAATCTTTGAGGATCAGCATCAGTATGGAGTTCTGATCAACTGAGTGCAAAAAAGGAGATCTGACCTCTGCGATTTGGGGGATAAAGCCAAAAGAATCTCTGTCACGATCCTCCAACGCGATTTGAACCAGCGTCTTTTCCTTGTACTGAAGATTGACTGCATCAATGGGCTCTGACCACTGCGATTTAGGGGATATTGCATATTGAAATTTTGTCATTAACCTCCAGCACACTTTGATCCAGCGAGGATGCCCTGTTGGCCTCCAGATCGGCCTTACCATTTAGGCCACGAAGAATATGGTAGAAGCTAATTGTATTGAAATTAGAGATGGCCAGATGGATTTTTTTTATAATGGCTGCTAAGAAGACGTTGGCCGGCATAGTTTTTGAAACCATGAATTGAATGATAAGCTTGGAGTCCCCGAACACCACCAGCGAATGTATTTTCTGCTCATGGGCAATCTTGAGGCCTTGCCAGAGGGCAAGCGCCTCGGCCATGTTGTTTGACATTATGCCTAGCCCCCAGGCATAGTTGACCAGGCCAGAATTCTCACTTGAGAGAAGGATCCCGCCTCCTCCCGCGCGGCCTGGGTTGCCTTTGGAGGCTCCATCAAAGAACAGGGCATTATCTTTTAGAGAGGATCTCCACATTAGAAAGTCGTTTTCTGCAAGCCGGATTTCCCAGGAAGCCTTTTTTGCAATGGAGATGATGGGTGTGGGCTCCGGGAACTTGAATTGAGCCTGCCATCTTCTTTCTTGAGGCTCCAAGTCTTTGGAGTTCTGAAGGTTGCTCTTGGACGTGGCTATCTCCCCCAGGAGGGCTTTGCAATTGATAGCAATATTGATGCTGGGCTTTTTTTCATTCCTGAAGATGCGATTATTGCGCTCCAGCCAGATCTTCCAGCAGATCGCTTTGGGGGCCCAATTCCAAACTGATTTGAGGAGGTCTTTTTTCTGAAGGTCAAAGGGTGAACTGGAGGTCCAAGAGGCAAATAGGTCAGGGATATTGTGAGGGACATCAAGGTCATCTAAGTTCAGGAGGAGGACCTCTGACCAAACTTCTTTGGAGAAAGGGCAGTTTAGCAGGAGATGGTCCATCGTTTCTTCTTCTAAGCAGCACAGGGGNTGACCAAACTTCTTTGGAGAAAGGGCAGTTTAGCAGGAGATGGTCCATTGTTTCTTCTTCTGAGCAGCACAGGGGGCATCTGGATGGACCTTCCATCCCTCTGATTTTTAAGTTATCCCCCGTCAGGATACTTTGGTGAGTAGCAGTCCAGCAAAAGAAGTCTATTTTTGGCATGAGCGGGAAGTTCCAAATAAAATTCCATCTGGCTGGGTTAGGAGCGACGTGGGGCAAGGAAAGGAGGGCTTTGTAGCCTTCGCTGGCTGAATATTTACCAGATCACTGGCCCCACCCTCTTTTGTCCGGCATGTTCTTTGCAGCTGGTGCTTTTCCTTTGAGAAGATGGATTAGGCTGTCCTTTTCTTCACTTAACCAATTGGGGAGATTGTCTATCTGCCAGGCCTTCCAAGTGTTTACATTGTCTTCTTCCCAGCTAGAGATATCCCACAGGGTGTTTACGTTGTTGTTTTGGGCCCAGTCCATGATGTTTTTTATACCTGGGTTGTGATTTAGAGGCTGATCTCCCATGATGGCGTCCTCCCACAGATTTATTTTCTTTCCGTTTCCTGGAATCCAATAGAGATTAGGCTTGAAAGAGGGCATAGCTTTAAGTCCATGATGTTTTTTATACCTGGGTTGTGATTTAGAGGCTGATCTCCCATGATGGCGTCCTCCCACAGATTTATTTTCTTTCCGTTTCCTGGAATCCAATAGAGATTAGTCTTGAAAGAGGGCAGAGCTTTAAGGCAAAGCTTGTAGATTGAAGAGCCTGACTTGTGAAGGATTGGCCTATCCAGGCATCGCAGCCTTTCACCGCTGAAGTATTTCTTTCTTAGGACTTTACTGCACCAGCTTTCTTTTCCGGCGATTAGTCTCCACAGAATTTTTGCCCCCATGGCCAGGTTTTGATTTGCCAGGTCCCTAACCTGAAGGCCACCTTCCTTATAAGGTTTTTGGATTTTGTTCCAGCTCACCAGGTGGAGACGGTGCGTGTTCCCTTTGCCGGCTTCCCACAGAATTTTTTTTATCAGCGATTCCATTTTTTTCAGTATGGAGGTTGGCGCCAGCAGGGTGGAGGTTTGGTAAACTGGCATGCTCATGAGCACTGATTTTAGCAAAATNCAGCGATTCCATTTTTTTCAGTATGGAGGTTGGCGCCAGCAGGATGGAGGTTTGGTAAACTGGCATGCTCATGAGCACTGATTTTAGCAGAATTGTTTTGCTTGCTGGGTTTAACCAGTTGGCGCCCCAGTTTTGGATTCTCTTCTTCATGTTATCAATAATGGGTGTCCAGTGGATAGCCTTCGCGCCTTTCTTGAAGATTGGAGCTCCAAGGTAGGAGAAGGAGTCCCAATCGTAGACTGCTTCCATGCCCATCAGTCTANCCTGCTGGGTTTAACCAGTTGGCGCCCCAGTTTTGGATTCTCTTCTTCATTTTTTCAATAATGGATGACCAGTGGATAGCCTTCGCGCCTTTCTTGAAGATTGGATCTCCAAGGTAGGAGAAGGAGTCCCAATCGTAGACTGCTTCCATGCCCATCAGTCTGGCTATATCTCCTAGTTCTTTCCCCGAACAGTGCCAGCTATAGACCTTGCTTTTTTGAGGATTGATTCTGCTTCCTGAGATCTGGTTATAGAGGTTCAGCTCTTTTTTGAAGTGATTGGCCATGAAGACACTTGCTCCTCCTAGAAGAATCGTGTCGTCCGCGAACTGGGCGTGATTTATATTTTTAACCCTTGGAGCCAGCCGAAGCCCAGGGAGAGTGTTATCTTGGAAGGAGAGCTGGAGGCTTAGCACTGATGCCTGAATTGCGTAGAGGAGAGGGGATAAGGGGCAACCTTGCCGGAGCCCTCTAGACGCTTGAAAAAAGTCAGTGGATCTGCCATTTACTAGAGGGGCAATCCATGGAGATCTAACACAGCCTTGTACCCAGTTGATGAAGCAAGTGGAGAAACCCATTTTTTCCATGACTAGGAAGAGGAAGTCGTGTCTTACCCTGTCAAAGGCGTTGGATAAGTCCAGTTTTATCACCATTCCTTCTTCTTTGTTCTGATAACTTGTATGGATGGCCTCCTGAACAAGGATGATGTTGTCTTGGATCTTCCTGCCTTTTATGAATCCACCTTGGTTCTCCGGGATGACTCTGGGGAGGATTGATTTGAGTCTATTGGCAATGATTTTGGCTATGATCTTGTAGCTGAGGTTGTAAAGGGAGATTGGCCGGAAGCGGGAGAAGGATGTGGCCCCTTTTTCTTTCGGGATGAGGGTGAGGAAGGCAGAGTTTGTACTTCCACCAATCTTGCAGGTGGTTTGNTCTTGTAGCTGAGGTTGCAAAGGGAGATTGGCCGGAAGCGGGAGAAGGATGTGGCCCCTTTTTCTTTCGGGATGAGGGTGAGGAAGGCAGAGTTTGTACTCCCCCCAATCTTGCAGGTGGACTGAGAGTGCCTTACCATCCTTAGCAGGTCCAGTTTGATTATGTTCCAGCAGCTGGTGTAAAAAATGGCGGAAAAGCCATCGGGGCCAGGGGCACTATCTGGCTTCATTCTGAAGAGGGCTCTTTTTAGCTCTTTTAAGGAGATGGGGGCAGTGAGAAGGTGATTGTCCGCCTCTTGGATTAAAGGGGGAATGAGGTCGAAGGGGTGATCCAAGGGATTTAGAGGGCTGTCCTCAGGGGCTGAAAAAAGATCTTTGAAGGTGAGGAAGGCGGCTTTTTTAATTTCTGCGTGGTCTTTTATCAGGTTGCCTTGGAAGTTTATTTCATTGACAGCTTTGAAGCCTTTGCGGGCTTCGGTTTGTNCCTCAGGGGCTGAAAAAAGATCTTTGAAGGTGAGGAAGGCGGCTTTTTTAATTTCTGCGTGGTCTTTTATCAGGGTGCCTTGGAAGTTTATTTCATTGACAGCTTTTAAGCCTTTACGGGCTTCGGCTTGTTTATGGAAGTAATTAGTGTTCTTGTCCCCACTCTTTAGCCACAGGCTTCTGGATTTCTGTCTCCAGAATTCTTCTTCTGCTCTGCAGGCTTTGAAGAAGTCCTTTTGGAGTTCAGCTTCTTTGGAGAGGGTCTCGCTGGACAGGGGGGTGATGTCCATTGCATGTTGATGGTTTTCGAGGGCTTTTTGGGCAGCAATTCTGAGGGTGGTGGGGTTGGAAAGGAGTTTGGCCCAACTTTTGAGGTTTGCTTTAAGCCTCTTTAATTTCTGTTCCCAGGAGTAGGAGGGAGAACCTGGCACCGGAAGAGACCAAGAGTTTGAGACTACCTGCTGAAATTNTGGAAAGGAGTTTGGCCCAACTTTTGAGGTCTGCTTTAAGCCTCTTTAATTTCTGTTCCCAGGAGTAGGAGGGAGAACCTGGCACCGGAAGAGACCAAGAGTTTGAGACTACATGCTGAAAGTTGTCCTGGTGCAGCCAAAGCGGACTGAATCGAAAGGGGATGGGGCCCAAGGGAGTGTCTGCAAGGAGATCTAGCAAGATCGGTCTGTGGTCCGAGGTGCTATNGAGGTGCTATTGGGGAGGATTTTGGAGGTGGCTAACAAACCAGAGGAAAGGAAGTCTGAGTGAATGAGAAATCTGTCCAGGCGTGCAGCTATGTGACCCGGGTCCNTGGGGAGGATTTTGGAGGTGGCTAACAAACCAGAGGAAAGGAAGTCTGAGTGAATGAGAAATCTGTCCAGGCGTGCAGCTATGTGACCCGGGCCCAGTCACTTGTTGGACCAGGTAAACTTCCCAGAGGGCGGTTTGACATCCATCAGGTCCCAGTGGAGGATAATGTCCTCTACCCATTCTCTAGCTTGATCCCTTACTATGGAGCCCCCTTTCTTCTCTTCGATGGAGAGCGTGACGTTGAGATCACCTGCAATAATAATATTTTTTGGGCTGTGCTGGCTAAGAGCCGCCTGAAGGGTGTCCCAGCAGCTGCGTTTATCAGGAAATAGGTTAGGAACATATAAATTAAAGAGACTTACTTGGAGTCCGGAGTCTCTATGGAGCAGGATGGTGAGGATCCAGTGTTCACTACGATCTTCATTGATCAGATCAAACTTTGAANCTCTATGAAGCAGAATGGTGAGGATCCAGTGTTCACTACGATCTTCATTGATCAGATCAAACTTTGTAGCATCCCAGAACGTTGCAATACCTCCAGAGGCACCTTTGGAACTTATTGCAATCGCTGGGCCTTTTTTCCAGATTGCTTGGCCTACTTGATAGAGGATGGATTCCTCCATTTTTGTCTCCTGCCTTCTTTTTGGTTTGAGCCTAGACCCCGGCAGTTCCAGGAGATGTAACGCATTTAGAGTTTTTTGGAAGGGGAGGCCCCCTTGGAAGGCCGGCCTTGCTTAGATCTGGTGCCGATCATGTTTGGCAGCGTTTTCTGAGCACCTTTGGCTACATCTCTGAAGGATCTTTCTTCTCGGTGCTTTTTTTTGGATTTTCTTCCTCTGCTGGGCTTTAGCGGCGTTGCTTGTGGGCTGCTTGATTCCGAGGCGTAGTCATCTGAAAATCCGCCCTGATCAGAGTCAATGTTGGTGGGGTCCTCCTCTTGGCTTGCGATTTTTGAGATCTCTCCCATGGAGATGTGNTGGCTTGCGATTTTTGAGATCTCTCCCATGGAGGCGTGAGGAGGGGTGATCTCTGTTAAGACTGGATCGAGATCTGGCTTTGATTGCAGAGGTACTTCGCCGGATCTGTTGGAGTCTTCCGCTTTGGACCTATCCTCGCTTCTTCTTCCAGCGCTGGTTTCATCAGAGGTTGCCGGGAGGTTGATGACTTGGTCCTGAGAGAGGACTGGTGGAGTATTTCTTCCTTCTTGATTGTCCTCCTTACTGTTTGGGATTTGTGGGTCGTTTCCTTGCCTTTTTTCTTGGATTTTCGGAGCTGTTTTGGCTTTTTTAGGTCTTTGCCATCCCTCTATATCGTTTCCTTGTTGATGCTTGGGGCAATTCCTTTGGAAGTGGCCATGCTCATGGCATAGTCTGCATTTGAAGGGCAGCTGTTCATAGTCTAGCTGTTGATAATGCTGCCAGTCACCTACCGAGATCTTGATCACTTCTGGTAGCCCAGCCTCAAGGTTTACCTCTACGCAGATTCTGGCACATGAGTATTGGCNGGCTTGGTCCTGAGAGAGGTCTGGTGGTGTATTCCTTCCTTCTGGATTGTCCTCCTTACTGTTTGGGATTTGTGGGTCGTTTCCTTGCCTTTTTTCTTGGATTTTCGGAGTTGTTTTGGCTTTTTTAGGTCTTTGCCATCCCTCTATATCATTTCCTTGTTGATGCTTGGGGCAATTCCTTTGGAAGTGGCCATGCTCATGGCATAGTCTGCATTTGAAGGGCAGCTGTTCATAGTCTAGCTGTTGATAATGCTGCCAATCACCTACCGAGATCTTGATCGCTTCTGGTAGCCCAGCCTCAAGGTTTACCTCTACGCAGATTCTGGCATAGGAGTATTGGCCTTTGGGGTCTGCTTTGTCAATGTATCGGCCAAGCTCGTTACCTATTTTTTCCAATGATTCTGAGTTCCAGCAATGCGCTGGGAGATTGGGGAGACGAACCCAGACAGGGACCTCCTTGGGTGCGTCTAGATTAGGGTCAAAATCCGGGGTCCAACGATTGAGGTATAGACCTCTAGATTAGGGTCAAAATCCGGGGTCCAGCGGTTGAGGTATAGACCTTGAGAGCCCATGAAGTAAGGTCCGTTCCTGAAGATGAGGTCTCGATCATCCTTGGAGATAAATTCAAAAATGTAGAAGCCTCTGCCCACCGGGTAGCAGGTGACGCTTTGCTTCAGTTGGGGCCTCCAGTTTCTTTGTATCTAGTCATCCGTTGTTTTTGTGGAGGGCCACAAACCCATGAACTGTCCGACCAACCCCCGATCCGCCAGGGCCAAGGCAATCTTGATGGGTTTCTCCACTGGCAGGCTGATTTCAGGTATTGCGTCCAGTTTTTTGATAAATTTCGGAATTGGGGGGGCTGTGATCTTCTTCCCGGCAGCCGTCACAAGCCTCTTGAAGGCTTCTTCATCAGATAGAGGAATGGAGGGAGGGGGGTTCCCTCCCCCAGGCGCAGCCATGGGCCGCAGACCAGAACGCAGAGCCCTAGCCGCTGATCAAGCCAGACGCGCGTCCTTCAGTCGCTCCAGCCTCTAAAAAAACTACACCAAGTAATAACATTGTTAACATTATAACTTATATTTATAATTGTATATAATAACTTTCTTTATATATGAAACAATTCATTTTAATATAATAATCATTTATATTTTGAAAAAATACACATAATTATAATATGAAAGTTTTACTAATTTGTTAATTACAATAAACATTTTAAATTGATTAAAGTGTATACATCTCCTCTTACATAAAATTATATTCACAATCTCTCAAATATATTAATTTAGTAAAAAATATTTTAAATTGATGAAGCCGTAAAACTATATTCACAATCTCTCAAATATATTATTTTTGAAAAAAAATAAAATTAATTGATGAAGCCGTGTACATTACGTCCAACATAAAATTACATATACACACGTCACAATCTCTAACATATTTATATCGCTAAATAAATCGTCGAATAAAATGCAAGTAATTTTTAAGGTTAAACCCTAATTCCCTAACTTGAAGTGTTTGTATTGTTAAACACTAATTGCTGGCTTGTAGTGCGTGGATGCGAGCCTCGAAAATTTGAGTCAAAGAAAATGAATATGACATCTAAAAAATTATGTACACCATTAAATTGTTTTTAAATGTATAACATTACATTTTGTTTTGTTTTAAGTGGAGGAGCCTCATCCCAATTGATGCAGTAGGAATTGAATTTTTGATTTTTTTTGTAAGTTTAGATCTATTCTATTAAAAAAGAAATAATGTTACAGATAGAAATACAAAGCAACGTATCTATTTTGCAAATTAGTAAAAACAGAGAAAAAGCACTAGTCTACCTGAGGGGGAATGAAAGACTGAAACTGTTAAGATGATCCTCCCTTATAAAGGGAAAACAGATCCATACAAAATCAAGTTTTAGAGTGTTTACAAAAAACTTCAGTTAGAATTCGAGAAAAACTGCCTTCAAGAGCCACTGTTCCTGAAAAGCAACCCAAAAGATGAAGGACTATAACATAAACTTGGACTTAAAATTTGACGAAGGGCTCCTCGATAATTGCCATGCCAAAGCCGGTACCCAACTGCTTGTCCTGAACTTTGGAGTTGTCTGCATCTTCATCGGAGCTGTTATCACTGTTGGAGGTGCCATTGCTACTCGAGCCATCCTTAAAAACACAGCTGGTTCGCTTAATCGGTAGGGGGACGATCTTCTTGGGTAGGACGGTACTAGCGTTCTTCCCAGAAGGAGTGATGAATTGCCGCTGAGGTGGTGGTGGAGGAAGGGGGGTGATATCCATGGGGGCTAGTGCAGAGGAAACTGGAATGCCAGGGGCAGGGGAGGGAGCAGGGGCATGAGGAACTAAGGGGGGATGAAAAGGAGCAGGGGCAGGAGGAATTGGGGGAGAAGAAGGCCTAGGAGCAATTGAGCCAACAGGATGAGCCTCTAGAGCAACATGGAGATTTACAGAGCGTAAGATGAGGCGGGTTAACAAATTTTTAATCACCCAATAATTTCTTCGATGGTCCGAAGTGCGGTTGACAGCCGAGAGAGAGCTTGAGACCTCATCTTCCCAATTGTCCATCATAGCTCTTAGGGCATCCGACACTTCGACATCAAAACCTTTCGAGCTCTCCTGAACATTGAAGGGCGTTGCTCTAGGATTGCTAGCCCTTCCACGGCCTCGCCTCCACTTGGGAATGTTGCGATGGCGAGGCAGCATGCTAAACACAGGAAACCAGGGAGCAGAAGGTGGAGGAGAGGCAGGAGGGGGAGCCAAGATGGGCATTGGTGAAGGCGTATGGAGGCTTTTCGAAGGTTGACAGAGCAAATCAAGGAAGAATAATGGAAGCTGGCGGGATAAAAAGGAATTAACCCCCTAGCGCATAACCAAATGCACATCATGGTTGACTATTAATGTGCTTAGCTCAGCCTGCTAGTCCTTAACTGTCGAAAGGACACGTCCCATGGGGGGAATTGAGCTCGCCACCATTTTGAGAGGAGGAGGATGCACGAGCAAGGGTGGCGTCATCCTGACATTGGGACTGAGCTAGCTGTGCATCCTGAAGAACCCTGTCATCACGACCATGTGTCTGCTGAGGTGTCCCATCGTGGTAGAGTGTGGGGATCTGCTGAGCACTGTGTGAAACCCTCATCGCTGCCATGTGGGTTGGAAAGCCCCGTGACATGCAGAGGCACGTCATTCCGACCATGTGGGCCATTGACCTCCCTATCACTCGCATCCGGGGGAATCCTTGACTTCTTGAGTCAATTACTTAAGTCCAATTAACTGAGCTATGTGTTGGGGCTTTGTATCTGTCTATTAAGAATATGGTTAATATTCATTATACGAAAAGTATTAATTAGGTTTATCATATTTTAGTTGAAGTAGCCTAAATATTCTATGTTTAAACTTTTTTCGAGTATATTTTTCAATTTATTTTGTTTAAATTTTCGATGGAAATCTTTAAAGCATCTTAGAACCACATATATTACTTGTAGAAATTGCATAATATTATAGATGTATTTGAGGGTGTTGAATTCATTTATGCATTAAAAAACACAATTTAAACTATCCTAAATTTGGATTTATCGATTTTTTTATACCAAATTCCAACCAAAAATCATCGAAAAGTCCAAAACATAGAATAAATAGACTACACATTTTTTTAGGGGGGGTGGGGTGGGGGGGGCGGCGGTGTTGTTATATTTATTGGATTTTATGAGAGTGGATTATAGATGAGTGTATAAAGTAGAATTTAAATGTTAATTGTATTATTAGGATTGTTTTATAAAGATGGAACTTTGATTATGTTTATTTGTCTTAATATTATTACATAGCAAATTCAATATATAAGAAATGTGGATTGATGAAATTGTTGTTTTAAATGTGGAAATGTCAATGTTTTTGAATTTTTTTTATTGATGATGAGGATGATGATAGTAATGTCCATTGAGATCAACTCTGGCCTATTGAACCTTAAGAAGATTATTTGGATTGCTGTAAATTTTTACAACAATGTTAAAAAAGCTTAGAAATAAGCATTCCAAGGCCGCCACAGTTTTGACAAGTCATAATATTAAGGACGTTTGTATTATAGCAAAGATCATGAAATTGCGATCTAATGTGGATGTACACAAGGCATTCTAAGAAAAAGTGGCTTTCATCCTAACACTTGTAGTTTCATAAAGATGGCCCTTTCCACCCACTATATTTTAGGAATTGTCCAGCGTCACTATGAAACTCATGAGAGTTTGTTCTTTTCTTGGTTATATTATTTTTCTTCTTCGAACTAGTTTAAACAAAGAGATACTTTTGATCTTCCAAAGTAGGGGTAACTACCTCATCATGGTATCTTAATTTTGTCTTAGCTTCTAATTCTTTCTTGCCCCACATTTTCTCTTTAAACTTAGATGTGATAGTATTTTTAATATTATTGGTATTTTACAAAGTGGAATTTTCGCCAAATCCTCAATGGTTTAACCAAGCCATGACGTCTTTATACTAGTCTCTCTTGAGCCGAAGTTGATCTTGACTGGTTTTTGAAGCAATTTTAGGAAGTCTCTGGGCTCCCATGTTATTTACCCTATACTTGTACATCATGTACTTGGTCATAATGATGCTCTTGATGAGGGCAAGGCCCACTTTTAGAAGGAGAATAGGGTAGGGGGTATTGCTTTTAATTTTGAGGTTATCTTGTTATGAAGTGCTTATGGGTTTGTTCAATATTTCATTAAGATTCTCTAGATATGTTGCAACCCCAAATTTCACAACCATACAAGATTACAACTATTTTTTTCAATGGAAAAAAATTGCATTCTATTAAAAGAAACATAACACATTGTAAAAAGAGACATGTTGGTCTTACATGTGCAAAAGCACCAAGAAATCATTGTTCACAGAGCTTGAAGGGTCCTTTGCATCTCTATATCAGAGAAACCAAAATATGCAATGAACACATATCCCTGCTTAGAGAACATGGGGAAAACAAAAGCTACGTCTAAATAATCCCAATATAGGGCATCCAAATTGTGCAAAAAGCACTACACTAGATCTTCAATAAGCTCAAATAAAAACTCAAAAAACCTACTCAGGAAGAGCAGAAAAGCAAGATAAATGCCGAGAGAATTTTCCATCAGTGAGGAACTAAATCAAGTCCCATATCGAACTATTGCTCCCAACATAAGAGAGCCATTGCCTGAGAAAATTGCAAATATTGGTCACCGATTGGCTAGGGTTGAAGCCACCACCATAGAACACTGCATGGAAGCCACTAGTCACAAGGGGCCATCAGCTACAAACTAGCCTCCCCTGATGACACCTCCACTGGATAGGCCACTGTCGCCACCACCTCCACTAAGGAGAGCCACTGTCCGCTACAGAAGAATCTGTCGCAGGAGAGAGTCAGCCTCC
>LPNX010269116.1:6671-58586 GCA_001517045.1 Pseudotsuga menziesii | reverse complement strand
ATCAAATCTAAACTTTTTTTTGGGGGGGGGGGAGATAAAGTTCTATTTTTTTTTTAAATTAAGGTCATTGGACCATTTTAAAATGGAGGTGAAATTCTTAAAGTCAAAGTTAGATGGTCATAATTCTTATTAATTAAGTGGAACTACAATTTCAAGAATAATTCGTAATGAAATTTAGTGAATATTTTTTTTCCAAAACCAAAGTTGACTTTGTCTAACATATTAACTTATTTCATTAAATAATATTCTTATCATTCATTATATATTATGATTTTGTTGTCAAAGATGTAGCTCAAGTAGTTGAGAGGAATGATTCTTACACTCCCCACCCAAAACTAATCATAATTTAAATGTTCCAATTTTATATAATTTAAATTAAAAATAAATAATAAAATATTATATTAACTTAAATTTATACGTAGGTATAAAAGCATTTCATATCAATTACTAAACCATTACACAACCACTTAAAAAAACATTTTCCCAATCAAAACCTACTTACACGTAATTGAATACTTAAATTTTTATTGATTATTTAAATTTAACCTTTATAATATATTTGGAAAACATCTTCCCCATTCATTCTTTTATTTGAAAAATAATAAAAGTTAAAATTTTTGCTTACACAACCACTTAAAAAAACATTTTTCCTATCAATACCTACTTACATGTAATTGAATACTTAAATTTTTATTGATTATTTAAATTTAACCTTTATTATGTGGAAAACATCTTTCCCATTCATTCTTTTATTTGAAAAATTATAAAAGTTAAAATTTTTGCAAGTGGGTTTCTAGCACACAAAATAATATTTTAATCTTTGCAGGTGGGCTTCTTACATCCAAAATGATTGAACCACTAAAGCAAGAATATGTGGCTCACCCGGTCACATCTATGAGAGTGCTTAGCTCACCTACCAGCATTGTCATGCAATGAATTAGCTTTTGGGCCCCTTCAACTTTACATAGTTTATGACTTTTTAGCAATGATATCATGCTTTATAATTTATCCCCTAATCATGGGGATCAAGTTTAGCTATTTTTTTAATAATAGATAAAATATTATAAAACATTAAACACATAAATGTGTTATAAAGGCACATAATAAACTAATTTTCCATTTTTCCAACCTAAATAGTTTGGTTTTAACAAATTGAATTTTCAATGAAATTGCAGGTAAAAATGTGATGGGGCATAGCATATTCTAGACCAGATTAGGGGAGGACAAAGCATATTCCAGACCAATCTAGAGAACAATTTAAAGCCATATTTTAGGTTGAGATGTAATGTAAGGAGGGCCACTTTGATGTAATGTGAGAAGGGCCACCAACTATCTCAACCAAGTGGAAAGACGACACAATTAAGTATTACTCATTTAGTTCAAATAAGACAAATAAAGCCCATAGATATTATTGACAACTTTTAATGTAACCAATTAAAAGTGGAACTTCATAGGCCATGGCCATCAAAAGCCTTCTTTATATAACCTTCAAACTCAAATAATTAATTATATTTTTTACTTTTTAAATGATTTATTTAAACATCAAGTACATCTCACCCTAAGAAGTGTGCGAGCGAAACAACTTTTACACATTGTGTTATTTTGACATAATAAGTAATTTAATTGTACTAAGCGAAACAACTTTAAAAGTTCAAATTATTGGACATACACTTTTTTGGGTCTATCATAATCAAAACAAATGATTTTTATTTTTATTTTTATTTTTATTTTTATTTTTAATATTTTTCAGAAATCTCTGGTAGATGGCCTACTATACTGCCATCTTTACCACTAACATGATTGAGACAACTTATTTTAATTATGTTGTTTAATCTTGTTTTCTATATTGTTTAATCTTATTTTCTATGTTTAAATTATCATATAAGTTTTATGTAACTTTTTATGGATTTAAATTTGAGGGTTATCTAAGTAAACATAGCCTAATAATGTCAGTGGTAATGGGTATCATTTATAAGTGGGGTTCACAGTTATAAAAATCTTCAGATAAGATTTGATATTAGATATGCGGATCAAAGTTCCTGCTAAACACGAGTGAACCAAACCATGCGATCTATATGTCTTACGTTATTTACTTTGTCATTTTTTTTATGCATTGTTGAAGTACATCCGTTGATGAAAACATTCTTATGGTGTTTCAAAGAATGTTGAGTAATTATGTTATATTTAGATTGTAGCTATACCCCCCACCCCTGCATTATTAGTATTAGATATATTGCTTCTTGATTTGAATCGTGGTTGGTTCTTTGTTGAATAGCTACATGTACTTTTATATTTTTATGGTCAATTGGGTAAACTAGAAGTTCATCTCTTGTTGGTTGAGTGTGTTTTTAAATATGCTCAATCGCTCTCTCTCCCTTTGGTTGAACAACTAAAGTGTGTTTTTAAATATGCTCAATTTCTCTCTCTCCTTTTGGTTAAACAACTAAAGTTCCTAATTAAATGACTAAAGTTAATGGTCACCCTATCAGTGGAGCAACTAAAAAGTTTCTCGACAATGAAGTCATTCAATGGGAGAAAATAGTAGTGTGATAGAATTTTAAAGGGTTAAAACCCAAAATACAAAATATGAACATAAATGAAACCCTATAGCAGAGTCTGTATATTAGCCTAGGATAACCTCTATATGGAGTCAACAAGGTGAAAGTGGAGAAACAACAAACACAATTATTCACTTTCTAGTTACATGATACTAGTTGTCAACCTTATTTCATTGCTTGAGTTATCTCCCTCTCCCTTTGGTTAAGCAAATGCATAATGCCCCTCAATCAAGAGAGTGATAAATGTTTGTAGAGAAACAAAATTTTATCCCCCTTTATAATGTTATTCCCTTTTTTATTTATATATAGTTGGTTGAGCTCTCTCCCTTCTATCTCTTTCAGTCAATATCCCTCCTTCAAACTAGTGCTCTCTATCTCCCTTGTCTACATTAAGGAAGAAGTCTAAAATCTAGCTAGATAGATTCAAAGGTCAACTCTACTAATTATCCATCAAAAGAAAGAAATCAAGTAGCGCCATATTAGCATTCATTGTTTCAGGTCTTCTTCGCCAAAATAATGAAATCAAGTATGACCCTTTTAGCTACAACTAATGTAGACCACATTCAGTTCAAGAAGCAACTACCTACCTACTCCCTCCCTTCTTTAGGTTTGTTTGTATTACGCACTTGTAATATGGGTGACATGAAGTTGTCATTCATTTCGACATGTTGTGACATTCATCTATTTTTTTATTTCAAGGCACATCTTATTTTATGAATGTTTCTATAATGTATTGACCTGTCCCATTTTAGTAGCTAGGGTTAGTACACAGAGAATGCATAACCGTAGTAAGTCATTAAGTAGTCTTTAATTCTTAAGGCAGATATATTTGTAAGGTAGGCCATTATAGAAGCTTGTATAATGTCGATAACTTGAGAGTTAATAAAGGGAAGGCTAAACTTCCATATTTGATGAACTTTCCCAAGTCTATGATTCTATGCAGATCTCTTTGCAAGGAAAACCACCTTAGAAGTTTCTATCACGCTGATAACTAAATATATAATAAATAGAAAACACAACTCCTTAATATGGTATTTATGTATACTATTAATATACGATGGATCATTTGTAGGGATGGTTTCCCTAGAAGCTCCCAACATGTTGTTAATTAGAGATAGCATAAAGAAAGAGAAGACACAACTCCATTTTGGTCTTTAAATGGCTCTTATTAGACGAATGTTAGGTTTTAGCTATATTAAACTTGAGGGGAAATATAGGATTTCCCAAACTATTGACCTAATAATTTAATTAAGTGGGATAATGTAGAATAAACAAGGATATATGTCTTGTGCTTTGATGTGCTAACTTGTATATAACATAGGTAATTCACAAGAATTGTTTCTATAATTTGATAAGAACTCTTCTATTATGATTTTGGTAACTAAAGATAAAATACAAAAATAAAACAACACCATGGAAACTTTTCCTTGATGTGATAAAAACAACAATAGTGTTGTTATAGAGTTGTGTCTTCTTTATTGTGCCCAAGTAGTTGTACAAATTTATTCCTCTCTGGTTTATCAAGTGCCTAAAGACCCATATGTTTTCTTTAGTTACTGCGATGGAGTAGATCAATACATCATAGCAACACTTCATTCGAATTGACCTATGTTATAAAAACAATTTATTACCAATTTCTTCTCTGTGGAGTTATGGCTCACTTATTTTCTTTTCCTAGTTGATTGGATTTATGCACTTATCTCCCTTGGTAATTACTAAAATTATACCAGTTAATCAATACATTATAAAATAAGTAACACTTCATTAAATATATTTGGATTTATTCTTTCTCTTTATGCACTTATATATGTGGCTAGTTATTGAAATGAGATACTACTTCATATTATAGAAACACTTCACCAAATAAAGTCCATTGAAAGACTTACCTGGAGTTACTGAAAGACTTCCTCGGGGCCATTGAAATAATTTCTCTAGGCTTTGGAATGAATTCTCCACAATGCATGTCCTATATTTTTTCATGCCACCTCTCCCTGTCAATCAAGCATTGTTTCTATTGAGGCACAATAAAGTGAGTCACTTGAAAATTCCTCTCTGGGGGCATTAAATTTACGTTGTTCTTGTCCCTTTAGTTAAGCAACTAAACATACCTCTTACACAATAAAAAGATTTGTTCCTTGACCTAACCCTACTAGAGTTCCTGCTACAAATAGTCATTGGAGTGACTATGTTCCTCATTCTCCCCATCGTCAATTGAGTAACTAAGAGTTCATCAATATCCCTATGGTCAATCAAGCATATTCATTCCTCTCTTGTTGATTGAGTGTCTAAATATCCTCAATCTCCATATGGTGAATTGAGTAACTAAAAGTTCTTCAACCTCTCTTTGGTCGATTAAGTGAATTTTTTCCTCTCCCATTAGTCAAGTGTGTTTCTAAACACTCTCAGTCTTTGTTCAATCAAGAAATAAAAGTTCCTTGGTGTCCCTTTAGTCAGTCGAATGACTTCGTTCCTCTCCTTATTGATTAATGAATGATTGAGAAAATGTTTTCCTATTAGGGTCTTACCCTAAACTCCCTACTTTAGTCTACGTAGGAGTTATTCAGCTAATTTATGTGGCCATATTCTTTAAATAATCTCACTTAGATAGTAGTGGATAATTAATTGATCTAAAAATGGTCTCTATGTTAATTAAGGTCCACTAGGTAGTCAATACTCATTAAGTAGTTAGGGTATTGGGTATTGGAAGCTTATTTAAAGAGCTAGGAGGTTATGGATTATTTTGTCGAGTATTTTTGTATTTGGAGCTCATCTCAAGTGAAAGGTCACCCCACCTTAAGAAGAAAGTGAACATTTTTGTTGACTAAAATATCATAATACAAGGGTTTAATCTACAACATTACATTTCAATTGTCTTTGTGTTTTGGTATTTTGCACAATATTTTTTTTTGCTTTATAAATCTCTGCATACCTAGTCATGTTACAAGAATAAGGGTTAAATAACACTACAAGTGGCATTAGAGCACTTTCCTAAGCCTGCATGCCTCCATAATTTTTCGTAGATATTTTTGAAGCTAGAGATGTGTTCTAGCGTCTCTAAATAACACAAACATATGCCATTCAACATGTAAAATTGTGTCTGGGGAAGACTACACATAGGAAATACAATTGATTTCACCTGGTTGGACACCCTTGTAACCCTTGTTGGTACCTCTTTGAGCAGTATCACATCAAACAACACATGTATACATAATTTGACTTCCATGTACCTTTGGGTATATTGGAAGTCCCATAGGTAACCTGAAATAAGATTAGATAATATGATTGACCATCTTGCTGCTATAATTCCACTGAGCATAACACTCAAGAAGATTATTGTCTAGTACCTAGGTAAGTTGAGTAGTATATCTAAGGGCACATTTAAGCCTCCTTAGTTAGTGCCCTGAGAGATTGGGCCAAGCACAATTGTTGGGATTTGCAAATATATCAGAGGGCTATAACACTTAGCATGCCCTTGTCCTTAGGACCTTGGAAACTATGTCCTCATTGATTAGATAATGAAATTCCTACATCTTTGCATCCATAATGAATTTGTTAATTCTATTAGTGTAGTAATATTTAGCAAGGATTAATATTTATGGTATCCATTGAAACCATTATGGGAGACCTGTCTCAAAAGCATCCTTGCATCATGTTGATCATTGTTGGAATAAATCTATAACAACTTTTTTTATGTGGACCGTAAATACAACATTTGGTGGTACATCTCAAAAGGCTCTTCTCTAGCCATTAGTCATTTTGAGATAAGTTGGTACTTATACTTTCTAGATAAGAAGTGGTCCCATCATCCACACTTGTAATAAATAACCCATGGAGAACCAAAACATGGACCCATCCAAGGCACCTAAGGATATGGAATCCATGATCACAAACTTGCAGAATTCAATCCCAAGTATCAATACCACGATGGCTTGGTAAGGCTAAATATTGGATAGGATGTGTAAACACAAGGGTATATACTCCGCAAAATAGTATCTAACCCAAGAATCATTTGTAAATGATGTACATCAATATTACAAATTGTTTCTATATACCTAGCCTCCAACCTTTGAGGATAACAATTCATGGCATTTCTTTCTGAAGGTAGACATGCACAAATTTTATGGCTCAAATCCAATGAGATGGTTTACTCAAATGGAACACTAGTTTTCTCTACATGGAATCATTGATGATCTCCAAAAATTAATGGGGGTATATTATATTTAGACTCAGAATGTTGGTAATGGTATAAAAAATCTTATCGAAGCTATGTCCCTTGGACCTAAGTTGTGAAGATCCTTCATGATAATTTTGAATGTGACACTCACTACTTGGGACAATTGAAAAAATTATGCCAGAGTGGCATAGTTATGGACTATATTACAACCTTTAAGCAATTGTAAATCCACACAGAGGGCCTCTCTGATTCTTTTTGTAAAGATTGCTCATCAATGACCTTAAAGTGGAAATTAGAGCACATGTCACAATACAGTGCCCCAAAACATGGTTGGAAGCTAGCAACTGAGATAGATAAGCCAAGATGATGATCAATAGAAAAACCAAAAGGCATTCATTTCTTGCTCACACTATGCCACCCATGGCACCTTCTCCCAACGCCTTCAAGCCCCTCATAATACTACTTCATATTATAGAGTGAGCATTCATTGTCAATATATCAGAGTGAAGCCATCCATAGAAGGACGACTTATTCTACAATATGACAGCAAAGCTGTCGAACACCCTCACAAACTGAAGGCAACTTGGGTATGGCTATATACCATTGCACCAAAGATGGGTAGGGACACAACACAATTTCAAAAAAGTCAATGGCACCCACATCGCGACTTTGGTAGACAACAGTTGCCTGAAACCTTACTCCGACATGTGTAAAAAGAAGAAAAAGAAAAATGGGTCAAAAAGGACGTAAAATTTTCTATTGCAGGATTGCGACAGAACCAGGAGAAAGCATGAGCATTAAACCACCGAGTAGTCACATCATCGCATATGCCCAAGCGGGTAACCTAAAGCAGGCAAGTGGCAAGACAACTAGGCACCAAAGAAGGAAAAAAGCAAGAATGACAGGTTGGTTACCATTAACCACCGGATCCTTACCAAAGATCTGTACGGTTGAGTCACTTCCTTGGAATTAAATTAACCCAGTGCAAAGAGCAACGTGGCATACCGTTATCTCTCGACAACCGTTGTAGCACTAATTACCATTTATGGTCTGATAGGTACAACCTGAAAGGTAAGCTATAGAAATTAATGGAGAAAGCATTGGAAAAGGAAACCTGCAAGCGTGATTAGACCTTAATCTACTACCAAATAAATGATTAAAAGACATTGTCCACTATTTAAATATTTGTTTCTCCATCAGAATAGTTTTTCTGTCACGCACGGAGAGCACCAGAGCCGAGCTATTGCAGACCTAAATCCTGGCACCCGTTTTCCATCTTGTTCAAACCCATGGTAATTAATATCCCCAGCGGAAGTGAGGCTTCAGACGCCACTATCATCTCCGACTGCCTAATTAAGGAGGAAGTAGAAATACAGTCCACTGCAAGCCCAAAGTGGCAGCCGTCCCTAGAGACTGATGCAATGCCAAGAACTAAGAGGCCATAGACAATTCTGACCCTTGGTTCGCATCCTATGCCAAACCCAATCCAGGAAATACCAACTACTCCAGGCGAGTCATCTACATGACCATACCCAAGGCAAAAGAAATGTAAAGTTCCAGATACCTCAGGCGACTGAGGAAAGATGCCTGCTGTTGTCCAGGGAAATGATGATGTAGATAGAGAACTGCCACCACAAGCAGATCCACAGAGAGAATGGGTCGACCCAAACTTTCCAGCTTACGCTAGACCAAGAAGACTTGGTGTAGTGCATGCAGATCTCCCGACGAAACCGATGACCACTTTGATCGCGCCAAGGATCCCTATCGACATACCTTTGTTAAAGGACATCCTCCCAACGTTGGTTGTGTTAAAACTCTAGGGCTACGACACTTGGAAATAGGAGGGATTACATATAACATATTGCATGGATATAATATAGACTCCTGACCCTGCTGTCAAGGTAATCAAACCGCAAAAGTGGGCTGAGGGACTAGCCACTTTCGGTCTCCTCAACATACTGTTTATACCTCATTTTGGCCATAGTGCACAAGCCAGTACGTATGTCAAGCAGTTGCTTGTCTGCGTTCATCGAGGATACTTATGGCTAGACCGGCCATACCCAATTACTGTTGAACTAATAGCAAGAATTACAGGGCTCCCAAGCAAAGGAAAAGACCCTATGCCTTACCTTGCTAAGCGTAAAACTCGGGATATTCAGCGGAAGCACAACCTTCAGCGTGCAGGATGGGGATACGCAATTGGACCCATCCTGGATAAAAGTGTCCAGGTCATTGCAAAAATACTATCCTGTAAAATATTTCATAAGGTGGTACCGACACAATGTTCCACAGGAATAATATAAATTGCAGATTTATGTGCACAGGGACATAAATTCAGCTGGTTGTGGTACTTGCTCACCGCCCTGTCCCAAGATGTGATGATGGCGCAACAAAAGGAAGGCCACAAATTCTACTATTCCTGGCTGTTAATTTTGATCTCCTTCACTGTCTAGGATGATCCCCCGAACTATGTACATATGAATGTTCCGTTATCCTATTTGGGAGAAAAGTATAAGAATCTATGGGAAGACAAGGCCGACACCAAGCATCAGGAGGATAACAATGTGGCATTCTTCTTACATGCATAGGCACTCCGCCAACTTGTCCGACAAAACCACAGGATCTGCACCACCACTGTGCAAAGGTATGATTCTTTTCTCAAATTTGAAGCTGATATCCATCAGATAAATATGTTTCCTATCAAAGGTCTACCGTGGCATATACATCAAGCCAGATTCATAGTAACCGACGATGATGTGGACGCAATTGTCAAGCTCTGGATGGAAGAATGGCGCGACCTGCTTGTAGAACTACTTCTTGAAGAGCAAAATGCCGAAGAACCACCAATTCACCAGGTTCATGGTGAAGAGCAAGAAGGTGATGATACCGAGGGGGATCCATCGCAACACAACATGGACAATGATGACGATACAGAGGGCTCAAAGCACCATCCTTCCAGGCAGCCGCATGCTGAAGAATGCACACAGACCCGGGTGCCTTCTGAGGAAGATCAATCATCATGGAAGAAGCAGAAAGCAGACAGAACAACAAACACTAACACATTAACGGATGATGAGCTGCAAGAACTTTCTAACACCGTGGAAAAATTCACCCAAGATAACTTGGGTACCATAAGGATCCAACAAGAGAACATTGTTGCACAAGTCTAGACCCACCTCAACCAGTTAACGACATCTATCAACAAAGTTAATCACATGGTGGACACCAAGGCATATCGTATTGATCCCAGTATACCGCTGCTCACACCACCGTGGGAACCACTAATCAAGATACTCATTTAGATGCAAGCACTTGAAGTGAAGGAAGAGACAACTACAGATACTAATAATAGCACCGCCAAGATAGAATTCTCCAAGTTTCTCTTGGACGAGCTCCATATCATCCAGCAAGCAGCTGCAGCTGAACTTCAACTAAGGAAAAATGCTATTGTGCATCAGGAAGCAAAGCAGAAAAAGAAGGCCAAGCTGCGCAAGACCCTCTTGCAAGGTAAGGGGTAGGAACTACAAGAGCGCACCATCTATTTGGCTGAGAAAGAGCAAGAAATCTTAGCCCGAGAGAAAAGCTGAACCATGTTGATGGATTCCATCAAGAACACTATCGCACCATTCCCACTGGAGGTTGAGCAGGTTGGCAAAGACTCTATGGTTAAAGTAGCCCATCTCACCCAAATTGGTCAAGATATTAAGTGCCAAGTAGAAGATATCCAAGCCCAACAGATACCAAGCACACCCCTAGAGGTGCTGGTAGAACGAAAAGCAGCAGTTTCTAAAACTGCTACCAAGATTAAGGACAAAGAATCAATTTGCGCAAAGGCCGCAGACAATGTTGCAGCCATCTAGGAAACATTGCTTGAAGATGGCGCAACTAAGAAAATAAGGCAGCGCATTCGCGAAGTAGACGAGCGCATCATTGCAGTGAAGGTGGAAATGCGGAAACTGCCACTCTAGCAAAAGGTCCTTAAGCATACAGAGATCAAAAGTCTCCAACAGGAAGTCCAGACCCTTCATGAGCAGGAGAAGGCTAGGGAAGCCAAGGTTGAGTCGATGCATCACAAGCTTCAAGGCATATTGCAGTTAAAAGAGAAAGACTCGTTGGAGCATGTATAGTCCGACCAGGTAAAGCAACTAGCCGTGCAAGCAGAGGAAGCTGCAGAGAAAGTTGCAAAGATAGAGGCCCTTGTACAAGCATTCCAAGGCAAGGTCTGTGCTGCTGAGCAAGCAGACCCAGAGCTAACAAATTCACAATAATGTGTAGAAATGCGACCAAGGCATTCGGCTGGAATATATATATATATAATTTTGAATTTTGGAGGCAACCATAAACACCGCGCGTGTCTAGTATCCCGGAAGAACTTAGGGCAAAAGTAGTGCAGATATGACAAGACACATTCTGACCGCCGCCAAACCCAATTCCGAAGTAAGTGATGACAAGTCCGAGACCGCTGGCATGTGCTAATAGACCGTTAAATGCATCAAGAATCTACAGAGGTTTGGCGCTTGAACCAGGACAACACTACAGCAGGATCAAGTATGGAGAACCTGGTCACCGTGATCGTCCGACTCATCTGCATGTGTGTACGACTATTATTACCCAAAAATGGCAACATCGATAATCATAGCATATCTAAGAAGGAAATTCGATACGCAGAGTGAGTGTCTTTTCCTCATAATGCCACTGGATAAGCCTACACGAAAGAAGACCTGATGCTCTCCCTATAAGACTGGGGGTTCACTGTCCGCAAGCATCCATTACTAAGTTTGGCTACTATACTACCATATGTAGTTACAAATGAGTTGGGGCATTTCCTGCCGAGCAGCCTTAAGGGAAAAATCTGTTGATACAGCTTTCAGTCTCTCGGGTGTATCCAGAAGCAGTAAGAAGAAAGATGGCGATAGCCACTCAGTGACTTCAACTCATTAATAAGCCTTCGATGAAGTCATCCTTGAATATTAGTAGACCAGTAGAATAGCGGTCCTCTCGGCGGTACCAGAGCAGACTCTAGTAGGGACCAGACACCTGACCCATTTTGAATGACTTTGCTGGGTTTGATCCAGAGTCTTTGCAATCTTTCGCAAAGTATGCAGGTTGGGGAGGTGTTCACATCCTCCAACCCTCTAAATGAACTATTCATCTCTTTGTGGGATGTGGAGAGACTAGAGAGCAAAGGACAGCTCGTGCTCTCTACTGCTGCAGTGATATGTGTCACAATGGGGCAAGTCACTCGCCTCCACTACTCAGGATAACAAGACTTGTCTGGTTTTCAATATGGACAAGTCTTCAAAGTTCATATCTATGGCAAAGAGAGTGGTGAAGAGCAGGCAACAGAAGAGAGGAACTCAAGGAAGAATAGCAAGAGATCAAGCTGCCGCAGCCTGTAGCAACCACGCTTAGAGCCCCAGGAGCATGAACAACGCGGGAGAGCCAGAGCTGCTTGGATTGCTGTGTCAGAATGGGACACTAATCATCATCCCTGGAACATGAGGTGAACTATGATAAGATGATGAGAGAGTCCCAGAGCAAAGGCAACATTCCCGAACACGTGGGTCTTAATCTCCGTAGTGGGCGCATTGGATTACATTTCTAGCTCAAGCAAGCTCTGCATTTGAACCCTCCACTCTCCTTCCTCTCAAAAGGTGCTGCGAAACCAACCATGTTGGTGCTCTTCTCTCTGCTACAGTAAAGATAGCGATTTACAGTTTGACTCAGAGAGTTCGGGTAGACATGTTGGGGTTGCGCTAATAAGGACGATGCCATGATTGAAGATAAAGGTAAAGGTCTCATGGTTCAGTGAAATGCAAGGGCCTTGGCATATGCTCTAGTAGCAGTAAACCTTATGTGATCCATTCTGCGGATCTAGTTCAAACGAGTCCACATATGAAGAGGGGCCAGATTACAGATAGTAGGAGGCGAGAAACATAAGAATCTATCACAAAGTTGTCTAAAAAAAAAAATGGAGCAAGGAGCAGACTGCGCAAGTCAAAATGCAATCGATGAAAAAAAACAAAACAAAACAAAACACACTATCTCTATTTTGTCCTACAAGGCACTGTGCAAAACAAGCTGTCGCACTATCTCTATTTTGATGTAATTGCTTTCTGTATAATGTTGGTGCATTCTAGTCTTGATAAATGAATGAATCGAATGTATTGTAGATTGAACTAGCACATGTATATTTCAGTGTGATTCCTGTTATGTAGTACGACTTAGAGCGCGGAATCAATTGAAGTAAGTACAGCTGCACCGCACTAGTTGCGACAGTTGTGAGAAAGGGTGGAAGACCAAGTAACGCATGATGACATACTGTTGTGCTCAGTTGCGCAGGACCAACTTCATTGTCTGGTCACCCTACTGCCTTCGTTGAGCCCTTGGTTGTGAACCAAGCGACTATACTTCCTCAACAATCACGGAAACTTGGTTTCGGCGGTTACCCATCTATGAGATATCTCAGGCGAGACTGCTCTTGCTTTGCAGGTGTTGCCAATGGGGCTTGCTCTATCATGCCGTTATCTTGGGTAGTTGTTGGATCGATGGGCTATGCAAGACCTGGGTCGCACGCCCAAGGGAACACGGCCAACACTCTTTTCCAGCCCTCTCATAAAGAAAAGATCATCAAGCAATATTGGTTTCTTTTATGCTTGTAATAGTATTTGAATGACCATCCAGCCAGTATAGTTTTAACCATTTTTGGCCTGGTTGGACTACCAACGAAAAAATAAGTCTCTTTGTCCCTTTCGGCTAGGAGAGCTCTCCTTTGTACACTTTTATCCTTTTTTGGGCTTAGGAGTCTATTGTACGAAAAAGAGAAGCTATGGAGTCTTCTTCTTGTTTTCAGACTCTCTAAATATGAAAAAATAGTCAAACATATATCGTCTCAGGCTCGATAAAAATCCATGAGATAGTATCATATTGAGCATACTTTTCTATCCCTTCTTCGCACTCCTTAAACTATGAAGAAGGCCCAAACGATGTCTCTAGGTGCCCACACATATTACATATGATCTCACATTATGGCAACTTCCCCCCATTGGGTCACCTTTATTCAGATTACTCTGCGAGGATTCTCCCTTAGATCCCCTAGATATCACTATTCAGTTACTCCCTCAAGTTTTTCCAATTGCATTTATTTCCCCAGTTTCACAGCTAATGATCCCTTTCCCATGAGTCAGCTTCATTTGCTGCCAGTGTTAACCCAAAAATCCCCCACATAGCTCTCAATGGCCTAGACCACCCAAGGACACCATCTCACAACACTCATTTCACTCCATAAGACCTTCCATGACCTTCCATTTGACCCCCACACCTCCAAAAGAGCCTAAGGATGAATAAAAGGGCTAAAAACCTCCAAAAAGAGCCCAAAATAGACCCCCAGGAGCTTAAGCCCTCAAAAAGGGGCTAAAACCCTGAAAGGGGCTAAAGTTAGGGCGAAAGGGGCTAAAGTTAGGGCGGAAGGGGCTAAAGGCCCAAAAAAGGGGCTAAAGCCCTAACCAAGGGCTTAAAACCCTAAAATCCCTTGGAAAAACTATATAAGGAGGGTGGGGGGTCACTCTCAAAACACTCCTCACTTGCCTATTGTTATGTTGCCCGTGGATGCTTTGAGACCTCTTGCTCTCAAACCACCCACTCTCCCTCTCCTTCATCTCCATTTCTCCAAGCCATTGCTTCCCAACTAAGAGAGAGGAGCTCCCATGAGCTAGGGCATGGTGGCCCATTTCCACCTAAGTGAGGTATAATCTCATTTCTGTTTATGTTTATTTGCTTATCTTGTTTTCTAACTCATATTTTCATTTGCAGGTTTTTCATTAACAATTGTTTGTAGGTTTTCTCCATGGTAGCTTAGGTTGTTTTGCAGGTTTTGAAGGCGGAACCCTAACCTACTGTGTGCAGAGGGGTTCAACAGATCTTCATCTCCTCTTCTTTTCTATCATTTGCTCTTAGATGTAGTTTAAAATAGCTGCCATTTACTTGTTATTGATTAGATTAGTTTAGTATCAATTTGTAGCTTTGTTTCAGTCATTTTTCTTCCGTTTTTACTGTTTTCTAAGGGTAGGAACCTACCCTTGTGCCCTATAGGCACAAGGGATCCATTCTTACCCCTGCAGTGAGGCAAAATTCTCACTACAGCTTTGGTGACTCCGCTGGGTCGATCCCATAGGATCCCTGGGCCACAAATTTCAAATTTTCAAGTTTTTCAGTTTTTACCCTAGTTTTAAGAAATGTTAGTTTAGATCTATTTAAATCCACTTTATTTCTTGTTTCTGTCAGTTTTGAAGCCTCTGCTAGGCCGAGCCGAGTCAGACTGACCCCAGTACCAGTTATTGTCGGTCAGATCTGACCCTGCAGCACCATAACACCCCTTTCCGGAGCAGGTCGCTCTTATCGGGGGAAAAGGTGAGGCAAGGCGCACTTAATTGGCAGACAGGCACACCTAGGGTGCACTTAATCCTTAGACATGCATGACTTCAGCCCAGGAGCTCAAGTTGCGGCTGTTTTGGCATTTTGTGCGACCCCGTCGCTCATTTCTGGAAAAATCTCGCGGCCCCCTCACGGGATTTAGTTAGAAATGTGCAGCCTATCACACAGAAGTTGTTTTTGAGTTTAATTAGAAACAATTTTTAGTTTTAGAGGACTGTCAGTGTGGCCTAGCTGCCTCTGTCCTCCATTACAGGTCTCTTTTAATTCCAGTTTTCATTTTTTGCAAGTAAATCAATGAACAAATGTGTATATGCTAAACCAATCACCAAGGCTTAATAAAATCAATTAGTCTAACTAAAAGCAACATAAAATAAATCGTCTTGCTGCCCCCTTCTTCCTCTACCCAGTCATCACCCTTCGAGGTATTCTAGGATACGACGAAGGGAAAGCTCGTATAGATCTAGGCACTCCATGGTATTTTTCCCAAACCATTAAAACCAGGTGACCTGGAAGGTACAGGGGGTAGAGAAGGAGGGCTTCTCACGGCGCTAAGTGTCCTCCTTGATGACCAACCTAGCACTTGGGAGGCGACCTAAGGATCTACGAATGGGCTTAGTCCCATTGTGTTGAGAGCATAGCACCTTCTCTTGGTTGAAGAAGAATACCACTGAGAGGTAGACACCTAGTTAGTCCCACAATTCAGGGTTAATCACCATATTTGCTTACAAATTTCTGTTTATGTTTGCATACAAAACCATGATGTGAACTCTACCATGAATTCATAAACCATATTGTAAACCAAAAACCAGAACAAACGAGCAAACCAACACACCATACCAATTAATTAACCCAACTTAGTTCATGATGCTGAGTAAGCCTTAAAATTTACCAAATTTACACTTAGTTCAATCAATTCTGCAGTCTTTGAGGACATAAGTCCCTGACTGCTTTAACTGTGGGAAGTACTTGGGCTTTTCCTAGAAACTCATTGTGAGGAGTACCACAGGAACCCCAAAGTAGCTGGCCGCTGAGAGGAATTGCCAAGCGAAACGGGCAACGACCCCTTCCGATTGAGTAGAGTCACCCATGAGGAACAAGCCAAGCACTATCTTCTGGCAATCTTGGTGGCCGAGAGACCACCTTCAGCCAGTAGGAAGCCATTGAAACTGGGGTCCAAATTTCATACCCACCAGTTTCATACACACAAGCAAACAAAATTGATCCTCCACGATCTTCCTCATGCCTAAGAGGCGAACCACCACCATTTGGAACACTCAGTCGGCACCGTCGTAGCTGTTCTTAGTGATCTCCCACACCATCAGAGGGCCACATAGCTTTTGATTCTGATTTAGACCCATATCATTCTGAACCAAACCTCCACACCGCATCATCTAGCCCCATGGCTACTGCAAACTCAGATCCATTTTCCGGTCTAACCTCAGCAAGTGGACCCATGTCCACATCACAGCCTGTCACCCACAACATGGCAAGCGGCCCAAGCACAGTCATGCAGACTGTTATTAGCTAATTGCCGCCACCAGTAGTGACCAGCCAAGCTGGCCAGTGGCAAAACATGGGGGCAGTGGCCCCTCCACACACATTGTCCCCCCTGCCACACAGGAGGGAAGTGCACTGACCACCCACATTGCCTCTACCGCCATTCATGGGGGCAATGCCCTCTCCACACACACCATCCCACCCACAACACTTGGGGGCATTGGCCCATCCACAATGGTGCCACCACAAGCACCCCCACCCATGCAGATGCATTATGCACCTGCAAACCCCACCCCCATTGCAGCCCCATCCCACATCAACTTGGGGTCAAATCTACCCTTCATGGCTCATTTGAACTTACCTAACTTGGCTAGATTAACAAATGATCCCGTCCACCACCAAGCTTTCTGGCCACCTATGCCAACGAAGCTACCATCAGACATCCCAAAGTTTGAAGGCAAAGCCGGGGAATGTCCCCAAAATCATATAATGACATTCCGTCTATGGTGCTCATCCAATAGCATTGTAGAAGACTCCATCAGGCTGAGGCTATTCCAACGCACCCTTACAGGTGCCCCGGCCAAATGGTACATTGAGCTTCCACAAGCCAAGTACCCCGACTTCAACTCCCTAGCCTTCATGTTCCTACATTATTTTCAACTCCCTGTCAGATATGACGAAGGGGTGGAGATCCTGCTATCCTATCGCCAAAACACCGCCACCCACATCACTGACCATATCCATGAGTGGCGGTGGCGTCGCATCTTATGTAAGATCCAACTTGATGACATGATCTTCTTAGATTAGTTTCTCAAGACTTTGCTCCCGCCCATCGCAAAGGATGTTGCATCTAAACGTCCCCAATCTGAAGAAGAGGCCATACTGAAGGCCCAACAATTTGACCTCATCTACGCCTAGTTGAGATACTTGTATACTGTCATCCTAGACATTCCCTGTCCAATTACCTCCTACTGCGACGCACCGGGGGCATCCCACACAGCAGATGGCATCATAGGGTCAGTCTCCCAACAACCACAGCCTTGACCGACACCACCTGTCACGGCACAAACCAAGCAACACGGCTAACATTGCTTATCAAAACCAAGCTCCAGACTATGCTAGAATGATGTCTCAGTCCAGAGCAACAACCTCTTATGCCCAACCTGCGCCACCGCAGCAGGCTCAGGCCATGGCTTGGCCAACACAACAATATGTGGGGAAAATTCCCACATTTGTGGCACCACTACCCCCACAAATATACTATGCACCAACAGTGCAACAATTTCAAGCCCCAGCCCCCGCCCCCGCTCCACCTTCTCTACCCGCTCCGTTGGGACAAGTGTTCGCACAACAAAACCGTCCCAACTATCCTGCCCCCAACAATCAACAAGGGCAAGCCAAGAACAACTGACCCCACAACCAAGGCAATAACCAATCGCAGGGAGGCGGTCAACAACCGAACCCTCCCAATAATGCCGCGGCTAACCAGCCAGCCCAAAACCCCTCAAGATAGAATGCACCAAGATGCAACGCACCATTGTGCACAAAACAACCTTGTACACTCTATGATGTCTACAGGCATTACACATTTTAGTGTCCCCTCATGGCTCGTGCTAAGCATGCCATTCAAAATGAGGCCCAATAGGCCACTAATGCCCGCACCGAAGCCCAACCCAACCAGGCACCACAAGGACCTCCTCCCATGGTGCTTCAAAACCCACTACTAGTCCAAGGATTGGTGGCAACCGCTCCCCCTCCCTAGGCCAATCCAAAAATTCTGGGGGCACCGCCCATGGTTGAAACAGGTGTTACCACCTGATGACCATGACCACTAAAGAAGTTAACTTACAGACTAGACGAAATCAGTACGGTACCACCACCGAACCTGTTGACTCATCAGTAGCATCCAAATCTAAGACAACCAACTTACCTCTCCAGTTACCCCTGTTACCACGCCCCTCCATACGTAGAATTGCCAATAATGCCACACCAAGAGCTGCAGTCAGCTATAGCGTTGTGGATGATTTGGCCCAAACGCCAACCGCCATGTCTGCTCTTGAGGTACTTAAAACATGCCCAACGCATCGGAAAGCATTACTAGCCGCTCTAGGGGCAATAGACCCCTCTGATTCCAAGCTAATCACATTTGACACAGAGAACGAAGAGCCGCACATGCCCTCCACTATCGCCTTCCAAATCCTGGTATCTATCTGAAACTTGGTTGTGCACTGATGCATAGTGGGATGAGGGGGAATCCACGTGCGACATGTCTACCTTGGTTTGGCAGAAGCTTGGATCACCGATTCTGCAACCATCCTCCACAACTCTGCGGGCTTGTGATGGACACCCCACTAAAGTCCAAGGAATCCTCCCCCATGTCCCCATCATGTTAGCTAGGAAGACAGTCATGATCGACATCGAAGTCATCAACACTCAACTGGATTACAACCTCCTCCTTGGGAGGAGTTACATGTACGCCATGCGAGCTATTGCATCAATTGTCTTCTGCCTCATGATGTTCCCCCATGAAGGGAAGATTGTGATGGTCGATGAGCTCACCTACCATGATCCACAAGGGTTAACAGCGCCTGCCAACGTTATCCCTACCATCACCACCACCGAGCCGCAAGGGGCGACCGCACATGCTAACGTCATCCCTGCAAGCAACACTGTGGTTGAAAACACACCAGCTTCCCCACCGTTGAATGTGGGCCCTGGGTTGTTTACCGATCCCACCATGACAGCTCCTTTCCCATTGGTGTCACCACCACTGACACAAAAGCAAACTGCGGACTTGTGCATGGTCTCATCAAGCACCGCTGCACCCAAACAACAACCACAGCCGCATCCCCAACCACAATCACAACATCGTCCGCAGCCGCAATGCCAACAACAGCCACAACATCACCTGCAGCAGCAGCATTGCGCACAGCCACAACCACAACCTCACCCCCACATGCAACCAACTGGGAGTTATGTGGGCTCATCTCCAGTCCATACAATTCCATTCCTCTTTTCCCCACCTGGTGTCATGAGCATGCCGGTCATGGCCACTTTAAGCCTACCCAACTTTATGTTGGAGATCTCGATGTGGTATCTATATCCACCAGCTCAACCAGCAATGCCCCAGGTTGTGTTAACTCTGGTGCAACCTATTGCAGTTGAGTCTTGCCCCCCACCCGGTCCGCATAAGCCAACCGCCACACCCACACCTACACTGCCCCAACCCAAAAGGGCAAGGGGAAAGAACACCAAAGCCACCACAGAACCACGGCTAGTCCCACCTTGTGCCGTTTGCGAACAACAAGGCCATCCAACTCAGGATTTCCCTGAAATCCCAGTGATCTGTGCACATCTGGATTCCATCGATACGAATGAAAACATCCCTATGGTTGAACTCCCAACCACGCCAGTAGTAAAGAACAAGGAATTAAGGACAAACCATGCTTGTGCCCTTTGTGGCTTGTATAGACATTACTCCCACCATTTCCAAAACCTTCCCAAATTTCGAATGGCTCTTGCTGACCTTCGTCACCATTCCCTTGAGTTTGAGATCACCTTGATCGAAGAAGTTCACCCACCACCACCTCCTTCATCCGACACCATGTCCATTTACATGATGTTTAGTTTGCTTGACTAGCTCATTCCCATCTCCAATGGCGGTCCATCAGACCTGTCACTTCGTTGCTTCAACAATGACGAGGAGATCCTTGAAGCCCTTACCGCCCTGGAATACCCATGGGACGACATGCACCATCGCTCGTTCTTCCTCCCAGAAGAGCTTGTGTTGCAGTCCGACCGGTTTTTCATGGAGACCAAAGATTTCATCGATGGGAAGGTTGACTGGTTCAAGAACCCAATACCAGCACTAGATGCCTTCGAAGAAGGGAACATGGCGAACATTTCGCCAACCATTAAAATCGACATATCAACCAACTTTGATATCATTGAATAAATCATGCTTACGGCATCTTGCTCCTCGGAAAAGGTCGATGCCTACAAAGCCCTCTTCCAAGAATACCGCGACATGTTCGCCTGGTCATACATTGAAATGCCCAGCTTAGATCCATCCATTGTGGAACACCACATCGACACATGGCCTGATGTGGCACCCGTCTGCTAGAAGCAATGGCCCATCCATCCATCCAAAGTGGTTGCGGTGAAAGCCGAGATAGAGAAGCTGCACATAGCCGGCTTCATTTATCCCATTGCATACACGACTTGGGTTTCTAATCCTGTTCCCATGAATAAAAAAAGGGTACCATTCACGTTTGCACAAACTTTTGTGATATTAAAGGGGCATACACCCTTATTGACTCTGATGGACAACTCTTGGAGAACCCCCGCAACGGGCTCTACCTCAAGAGATTTTACGCTTAACATCACCAATGAGTCACTTTATTTTTCTTGTTTTTCAATGTTTATTAGCAAAAATCAAAGGCAACACCATCAGCTGCTAGTCAAAAGTCACTAGAAACCTGTTTGAGACACCTCTCACACCTTCGGGATCAAATTTCCATTTCCTTATGAGACCATGGTATCATGTTTAATAAGTCAAGAGATTTTACGCTTAACATCACCAATGAGTCACTTTCTTTTTCTTGTTTTTCAACGTTTTTCAGCAAAAATCAAAGGCAACACCATCAGCTGCTAGTCAAAAGTCACTCGAAACCTGTTTGAGACACCTCTCACACCTCCGGGATCAAATTTCCATTTCCTTATGAGACCATGGTCTCATGTTTGATAAGTCAATTTTGGGACCGTTTCCCACAATTCACCTCGATTCACGAGCCATGACATGACGATGTGAGTGTCTACAGACCGATACTTGTATCACGCTTCCCAACCGCTATTCATACAAGCTGTCGGGTCGCCGCTCGTTAAGGATTGTACCATAATTTTACTTTTTGTATTTATAATTGTCTTTCTCACCGCACCTTACGCGGACATCTTTGGACCATCGTCCACAAAACCTTTTGTTTTTCTCCCATGTATTTGACATAGAAGTGTCCTCAGGTCGCCGCCCATTAAGAAATGTAATTTTAGCTTTTATTTTGTATTTTTAGCACCTAGATGTCTTTTCTTTTTACCGCACCTTATGCGGCCCTCTGGATTGCTGTCCACAAAATGATTTCTTTTCTTGCACGTATTTGGCATATAAATGCCTCCGGACTTGTACTTACACTGCATGTGGTCAAGTCTTTCCACATTAACACACACACATGCTCTCCTGAACTCTGTCCGAGAGCCACCTCGGTTTGCATGCCTCTGCTGCACCGTCTCGCAAGCCTCTACCGTGATCTATCCCACGCATGTATTGGTATGTTTGAGAGCCTTCTGCTCTGTCCATACTGTGCAGATGACCTTTGGACCTCTGTCCACCGTCCCGACATGGGGCACCGCTTGTGCCACCACAGCTGCGCACATTGGAGTTTCGTTTAAGCTCTTTTCTGACTCCTTAAAACAATGAAAAGATTGCCGAGCGCAGCTGCTTCCTTTCCCGTTCACTAAAGTATAGGAAAGGGTGTCTACATCGTCTCATTTACCTCCTTTTACGGACCATGTAGACCATTTCATGAAAAGGACCTCCTTGGCACACTCAATCCAATGAAATTGCAGGTAAAAATGTGATGGAGCATAATAGCATATTCTAGACCAGATTAGGGAGGACAAAGCATATTCCAGACCAATCTAGAGAACAATTTAAAGCCATATTTTAGGTTGAGATGTAATGTAAGGAGGGCCACTTTGATGTAATGTGAGAAGGGCCACCAACTATCTCAACCAAGTGGAAAGACGACACAATTAAGTATTACTCATTTAGTTCAAATAAGACAAATAAAGCCCATTGATATTATTGACAACTTTTAATGTAACCAATTAAAAGTGGAACTTCATAGGCCATGGCCATCAAAAGCCTTCTTTATATAACCTTCAAACTCAAATAATTAATTATATTTTTTACTTTTTAAATGATTTATTTAAACATCAAGTACATCTCACCCTAAGAAGTGTGCGAGCGAAACAAGTTTTACACATTGTATTATTTTGACATAATAAGTAATTTAATTGTACCAAGTGAAACAACTTTAAAAGTTCAAATTATTGGACATACATCTATCATAATCAAAACAAATGATATTTTTTTTTTTTTTATAAATATTTTTCAGAAATATCTGGTAGATGGCCTACTATGCTGCCATCTTTACCACCAACATGATTGAGACAACTTATTTTAATTATGTTGTTTAATCTTGTTTTCTATATAGTTTAATCTTATTTTCTATGTTTAAATTATCATATAAGTTTTATGTAACTTTTTATGGATTTAAATTTGAGGGTTATCTAAGTAAACATAGCCTAATAATGTCAGTGGTAATGGGTATAATTCATAAGTGGGGTTCACAGTTATAAAAATCTTCAGATAAGATTTGATATTAGATATGCGGATCAAAGTTCCTGCTAAACACGAGTGAACCAAACCATGCAATCTATATGTCTTATGTTATTTTCTTTGTCTTTTTTTATGCATTGTTGAAGTACATTCGTTGATGAAAACATTCTTATGGTGTTTCAAATAATGTTGCGTAATTATGTTATATTTAGATTGTAGCTATACTCCCCACCCCTGCATTATTAGTACTAGATATATTTCTTCTTGATTTGAATCGTGGTTGGTTCTTTGTTGAATAGCTACATGCACTTGTATATTTTTATGGTCAATTGGGTAACTAGAAGTTCATCTCTTGTTGGTTGAGTGTGTTTTTAAATATGCTCAATTGCTCTCTCTCCCTTTGGTTGAACAACTAAAGTGTGTTTTTAAATATGCTCAATTTCTCTCTCTCCTTTTGGTTAAACAACTAAAGTTCCTAATTAAATGACTAAAGTTAATGGTCGCCCTATCAGTGGAGCAACTAAAAAGTTTCTCGACAATGAAATCATTCAATGGGAGAAAATAGTAGTGTGATAGAATTTTAAAGGGTTAAAACCCAAAATACAAAGTGTGAACATAAATGAAACCCTATAGCAGAGTTTGTATATTAGCCTAGGATAACCTCTATATGGAGTCAACAAGGGGAAAGTGGAGAAACAACAAACACAATTATTCACTTTCTAGTTACATGATACTAGCTGTCAACCTTTATTTCATTGCTTGAGTTATCTCCCTCTCCCTTTGGTTAACCAAATGCATAATGCCCCTCAATCAAGAGAGTGATAAATGTTTGTAGAGAAACAAAATTTTATCCCCCTTTATAATGTTATTCCCTTTTTTATTTATATATAGTTGGTTGAGCTCTCTCCCTTCTATCTCTTTCAGTCAATATCCCTCCTTCAAACTAGTGCTCTCTATCTCCCTTGTCTACGTTAAGGAAGAAGTCTAAAATCTAGCTAGATAGATTCAAAGGTCAACTCTACTAATTATCCATCAAAAGAAAGAAATCAAGTAGCGCCATATTAGCATTCATTGTTCCAGGTCTTCTTCTCCAAAATAATGAAATCAAGTATGACCCTTTTAGCTACAACTAATGTAGACCACATTCAGTTCAAGAAGCAACTACCTACCTACTCCCTCCCTTCTTTAGGTTTGTTTGTATTACGCACTTGTAATATGGGTGACATGAAGTTGTCATTCATTTCGACATGTTGTGACATTCATCTATTTTTTTTATTTCAAGGCACATCTTATTTTATGAATGTTTCTATAATGTATTGACCTGTCCCATTTTAGTAACTAGGGTTAGTACACAGAGAATGCATAACCGTAGTAAGTCATTAAGTAGTCTTTAATTCTTAAGGCAGATATATTTGTAAGGTAGGCCATTATAGAAGCTTGTATAATGTCGATAACTTGAGAGTTAATAAAGGGAAGTCTAAACTTCCATATTTGATGAACTTTCGCAAGTCTATGATTCTATGCAGATCTCTTTGTAAGGAAAACCACCTTAGAAGTTTCTATCACGCTGATAACTAAATATATAATAAATAGAAAACACAACTCCTTAAAATGGTATATATGTATACTATTAATATACGATGGATCATTTTGTAGGGAAGGTTTCCCTAGAAGCTCCCAACATGTTGTTAATTAGAGATAACATAAAGAAAGAGAAGACACAACTCCATTTTGGTCTTTAAATGGCTCTTATTAGACGAATGCCAGGTTTTAGCTATATTAAACTTGAGGAGAAATATAGGATTTCCCAAACCGTTTGACCTAATAATTTAATTAAGTGGGATAATGTAGAATAAACAAGGATATATGTCTTGTGATTTGACGTGCTAGCTCGTATATAACATAGGTAATTCACAAGAATTGTTTCTATAATTTGATAAGAACTCTTCTATTATGATTTTGGTAACTAAAGATAAAATACAAAAATAAAACAACACCATGGAAACTTTTCCTTGATGTGATAAAAACAACAGTAGTGTTGTTATGGAGTTGTGTCTTCTTTATTGTGCCCAAGTAGTTGTACAAATTTATTCCTCTCTGGTTTATCAAGTGCCTAAAGACCCATATGTTTTCTTTAGTTACTGCGATGGAGTAGATCAATACATCATAGCAACACTTCATTCGAATTGACCTATGTTATAAAAACAATTTATTACCAATTTCTTCTTTGTGGAGTTATGGCTCACTTATTTACTTTTCCTAGTTGATTGGATTTATGCACTTATCTCCCTTCGTAATTACTAAAATTATACCAGTTAATCAATACATTATAAAATAAGTAACACTTCATTAAATATATTTGGATTTATCCCTTCTCTTTATACACTTATCTATGTGGCTAGTTATTGAAATGAGATAGTAATTCATATTATAGAAATACTTCACCAAATAAAGTCCATTGAAAGACTTACCTGGAGTTACTAAAAGACTTCCTCGGGGCCATTGAAATAATTTCTCTAGGCTTTGGAATGAATTCTCCACAATGAATGTCCTATATTTTTTCATGCCACCTCTCCCTGTCAATCATCATTGTTTCTATTGAGGCACGATAAAGTGAGTCACTTGAAAATTCCTATTTGGGGGCATTAAATTTACTTTGTTCTTGTCCCTTTAGTCAAGCAACTAAACATACCTCTTACACAATAAAAATATTTGTTCCTTGACCTAACCCTACTAGAGTTCCTGCTACAAATAGTCATTGGAGTGACTATGTTCCTCATTCTCCCCATCGTCAATTGAGTAACTAAGAGTTCATCAATATCCCTATGGTCAATCAAGCATATTCATTCCTCTCTTGTTGATTGAGTGTCTAAATACCCTCAATCTCCATATGGTGAATTGAGTAACTAAAAGTTCTTCAACCTCTCTTTGGTCGATTAAGTGAATTTGTTCCTCTCCCATTAGTCAAGTGTGTTTCTAAACACCCTCAGTCTTTGTTCAATCAAGTAATAAAAGTTCCTTGGTGTCCCTTTAGTCAGTCGAATGACTTCGTTCCTCTCCTTATTGATTAATGAATGATTGAGCAAATGTTTTCCTATTAGGGTCTTACCCTAAACTCCCTACTTTAGTCTACGTAGGAGTTATTCAGCTAATTTATGTGGCCATATTCTTTAAATAAGCTCACTTAGATAGTAGTGGATAATTAATTGATCTAAAAATTGTCTCTATGTTAATTAAGGTCCACTAGGTAGTCAATACTCATTAAGTAGTTAGGGTATTGGGTATTGGAAGCTTATTTAAAGAGCTAGGAGGTTATGGATTATTTTGTCGAGTATTTTTGTATTTGGAGCTCATCTCAAGTGAAAGGTCACCCCACCTTAAGAAGAAAGTGAATGTTTTTGTTGACTAAAATATCATAATACAAGGGTTTAATCTACAACATTACATTTCAATTGTCTTTGTGTTTTGGTATTTTGCATTGTAATTTTTTTTGCTTTATAAATCTCTGCATACCTAGTCGTGTTACAAGAGTAAGGGTTAAATAACACTACAAGTGGCATTAGAGCACTTTCCTAAGTCTGCATGCCTCCATAATTTTTCGTAGATATTTTTGAAGCTAGAGATGTGTTCTAGCATCTCTAAATAACACAAACATATGCCATTCAACATGTAAAATTGTGTCTGGGGAAGACTACACATAGGAAATACAATTGATTTCACCTGGTTGGACACCCTTGTAACCCTTGTTGGTACCTCTTTGAGCAGTATCTCATCAAACAACACATGTATACATAATTTGAATTCCATGTACCTTTGGGTATATTGGAAGTCCCATAGGTAACCTGGAATAACATTAGATAATATGATTGACCATCTTGCTGCTATAATTCCATTGAGCATAACACTCAAGAAGATTATTGTCTAGTACCTAGGTAAGTCGAGTAGTATATCTAAGGGCACATTTGAGCCTCCTTAGTTAGTGCCCTGAGAGATTGGGCCAAGCACAATTGTTGGGATCTGCAAATATATCAGAGGGCTATAACACTTAGCACGCCCTTGTCCTTAGGACCTTGGAAACTATGTCCTCATTGACTAGATAATGAAATTCCTACATCTTTGCATCCATAATGAATTTGGTAATTCTATTAGTGTAGTAATATTTAGCAAGGATTAATATTTATGGGATCCATTGAAACCATTATGGGAGACCTGTCTCAAAATCGTCCTTGCATCATGTTGATCATTGTTGGAATAAATCTATAACAACTTTTTTTATGTGGACCCTAAATACAACATTTGGTGGTACATCTCAAAAGGCTCTTCTCTATCCATTAGTCATTTTGAGATAAGTTGGTGCTTATACTTTCTAGATAAGAGGTGGTCCCATCATCCACACTTGTAACAAATAACCCATGGAGAACCAAAACATGGACCCATCCAAGGCACCTAAGGATATGGAATCCATGATCACAAACTTGCAGAATTCAATCGTAAGTATCAATACCACGATGGCTTGGTAAGGCTAAATATTGGATAGGATGTGTAAACACAAGGGTATATACTCTGCAAAATAGTATCTAACCCAAGAATCATTTGTAAATGATGTACATCAATATTAAAAATTGTTTCCATATACCTAGCCTCCAACCTTCGAGGATAACAATTCATGGCATTTCTTTCTGAAGGTAGACATGCACAAATTTTATGGCTCAAATCCAATGAGATGGTTTACTCAAATGGAACACTAGTTTTCTCTACATGGAATCATTGATGATATCCAAAAATTAATGGGGGTATATTATATTTAGAGTCAGAATGTTGGTAATGGTATAAAAAATCTTATCGAAGCTATGTCCCTTGGACCTAATTTGTGAAGATCCTTCATGATAATTTTGAATGTGACACTCACTACTTGGGACAATTGAAAAAATTATGCCAGAGTGGCATAGTTATGGACTATATTACAACCTTTAAGCAATTGTAAATCCACACAGAGGACCTCTCTGATTCTTTTTGTAAAGATTGCTCATCAATGACCTTAAAGTGGAAATTAGAGCACATGTCACAATACAGTGCCCCAAAACATGGCTGGAAGCTAGCAACCGAGATAGATAAGCCAAGATGATGATCAATAGAAAAACCAAAAGGCATTCATTTCTTGCTCACACTATGCCACCCATGGCACCTTCTCCCAACGCCTTCAAGCCCCTCATAATATTAATTCATATTATAGAGTGAGCATTCGTTGTCAATATATCAGAGTGAAGCCATCCACAGAAGGATGACTTATTCTACAATATGACAGTAGAGCCGTCGAACACCCTCACAAACTGAAGGCAAATTGGGTACGGCCATATACCATTACACCAAAGATGGGTAGGGACACAACACAATTTTAGAAAAGTCGATGGTACCCACATCGCGAGTTTGGTAGACAGCAGTCACCTGAAAGCTTACTCCGACATGTGTAAAAAAAAGAAAAAAAACCGATAAAAAGGACGTAAACTTTTCTGTTGTAGGATTGCGACAGAACCAGGAGAAAGCATGAGCATTAAACCACCCAGTAGTCACATCATTGCATATACCCAAGCGGGAAAGTGGCAAGACAACTAGGCACCAGAGAAGGAAAAAAGCAAGAATGACAGGCTGGTTACCATTAACCACCGGATCCATACCAAAGATCTGTATGGTTGAGTCACTTCCCTGGAATTAAATTAACCCAGTGCAAAGAGCAACATGGCATACTGTTATCTCTCGACAATCATTGTAGCACTAATTACCATTTATGGTCTGACAGGTACAACCTGAAAGGTAAGCTATAGAAATTAATGGAGAAAGCATTGGAAAAGGCAACCTGCAAGCGTGATTAGACCTTAATCTACTAACAAATAAATGATTGAATGACATTGTCCACTATTTAAATATTCATTTCTCCATCAGAACAGTTTTTCTGTCACGCACTGGGAGCACCAGAGCCGAGCTATTGTAGACCTAAATCCTGGCACCCATTTTCCATCTTATTCAAACCCATGGTAATTAATATCCCCAGCGAAAGTGAGGCTTCAGACGCCACTTTCATCTCCGGCTTCCTAATTAAGGAGGAAGTAGAAATACAGTCAACTGTAAGCCCAAAGTTGCAGCCGTCCCCAGAGACTGATGCAATGCCAAGAACTAAGAGGCCATAGACAATTCTGATCCTTGGTTCGCATCCTGTGCCAAACCCAGTCCAGGAAATACCAACTATTCCAAGCGAGTCATCTGCATGACCATACCCAAGGCAAAAGAAACGTAAAGTTCCAGATACCTCAGACGACCGAGGAAAGATGCCTGCTGCTGTCTAGGGAAATGATGATGCAGATAGAGAACTGCCACCACAAGTAGATCCACAGAGAGAATGGGTCGACCCAAACTTTCCAGCTTACGCTAGACCAAGAAGACTTGGTGCAGTGCATGCAGATCTCCCGGTGAAACCGATGACCACTTTGATCGTGCCAAGGATCCCTATCGGCATACCTTTGTTAAAGGAAATCCTCCCAATGTTGGCTATGTTAAAATTCTAGGGCTACGACACTTGGAAATATGAGGGATTACATATAACAGATTGCATGGGTATAATATAGACTGCTGACCCTGCTGTCAAGGTAATCAAACCGCAGAAGTGGTCTGAGGGACTAGCCACTTCCGGTCTCCTCAACACACTGTTTATACCTCATTTTGGACATAGTGCACAAGCTAGTATGTATGTCAAGCAGTTGCTAGTCTGCGTTCATCGAGGATACTTATGGCTAGACCGGCCATTCCCAATTACTGTTGAACTAATAACAAGAATTACAGGGCTCGCAAGCAAAGGAAAAGACCCTATGCCTTACCTTGCTAAGCATAAAAATCGGGATATTCAACAGAAGCACAACCTTCAACGCGCAGGATGGGGACATGCAAGTGGACCCATCCTGGATAAAAGTGTCCAAATCACTGCAAAAATACTATCCTGTAAAATATTTCATAAGGTGGTACCGACACAATGTTTCACAGGAATAATATAAATTGCAGATTTATGTGCACAGGGACAGAAATTCAACTGGTTGTGGTACTTGCTCACTACCCTGTCCCAAGATGTGATGATGGCGCAACAGAAGGAAGGCCACAAATTCTACTATTCCTGGCTGTTAATTTTGATCTCCTTCACTGTCTAGGATGATCCCCCGGACTATGTACATATGAATGTTCTGTTATCCTGTTTGGGAGAAAGGTATAAGAATCTATGGGAAGACAAGGCCGACACTAAGCATTAGGAGGATAACAATGTGGCATTATTCTTGCATGCAGAGGTACTCCACCAACTTGTCTGACAAACCCATGGGATCCGCACCACCACTGTGCAAAGGTATGATTCTTTTATCAAATTTGAAGCTGATACCCATCAGATAAATCTGTTTCCTATCAAAGGTCCACAGTGGCATATACATCAAGCCAGATTCATAGTAACCGACGATGATGTGGACGCAATTGTCAAGCTCTGGATGGAAGAATGGTGCGACCTGCTTGTAGAACCACTTCCTGAAGAGCAGAATGCCGAAGAACCACCAATTCACCAGGTTCATGGTGAAGAGCAAGAAGGTGATGATACCCAGGGGGATCCATTGCAACATAAAATGGACAATGATGACGATACAGAGGGCTCAAAGCACCATCCTTCCAGGGAGCCGCATGCTGAAGAATGCACACAGACCCGGGTGCCTCCTGAGGAAGCTCAATCATCATAGAAGAAGCAGAAAGCAGACATAACAACAAACACTAACACATTAACGGATGATGATTTGCAGTAACTTTCCAACGCCATGGAAAAATTCACCCAAGATAACTTGGGTACCATAAGGATCCAAGTCTAGACCCACCTCAACCAATTAATGGCAACTATCAACGAAGTTAAGCACATGGTGGACACCAAGGCATATCGTATTGATCCCAGTATACCGCTACTCACATCACCGTGGGAACCACCAATCGAGATACTCATTCAAATGCAAGCACTTGAAGTGAAGGAAGAGACAACTACAGATACTGATAATAGCACCGTCGAGATAGAATTCTCCAAGTTGCTCTTGGATGAGCTCCATATTATCCAGCAAGCAGTTACAATTGAACTTCGACTAAGGAAAAATGTTGTTGCGCATCAGGTAGCAAAGCAGAAAAAAAGGCCAAGCTGCGCAAGACCCTCTTGTAAGGTAAGGAGCAGGAACTACAAGAGCGCACCAGCTATTTGGCTGAGAAAGAGCAAGAAATCTTAGCTTGAGAGAAAAGCTGAACCATGTTGGTGGATTCCATCAAGAGCACTATTGCACCATTCCCACTGGAGGTTGGGAAGGTTGGCGAAGACTCTATGGTTAAAGTAGCTCGGCTCGCCCAAATCGCTCAAGATCTTAAGCGCCAAGTAGAAGATCTCCAAGATCAACAGATACCAAGCACACCCACAGAGGTGCTGGCAGAACGAAAAGCAGCAGTTTCTGAAACTGCTACCAAGATTAAGGACAAATAATCAATTTACGCAAAGGCCACAGACAATGTTACGACCATCTAGGAAACATTGCTTGAAGATGGGGCAACTAAGAAAATAAGGCAGTGCATTCGTGAAGCAGACGAGCGCATCACTGCAGTGAAGGTGGAAATGCGGAAACTGCCACTCCAGTAAAAGGTCCTTAAGCATACAAAGATCAAAAGTATCCAATAGGAAGTCCAGACCCTTCATGAGTAGGAGAAGGCTAGGGAAGCCAAGGTTGAGTCGATGCATCACAAGCTTCAAGGCATATTGTAATTAAAAGAGAAAGACTCATTGGAGCATGTACAGTCCGACTAGGTAGAGCAACTAGCAGTGCAAGTAGAGGAAGCTATGGCGAAAGTTGCAAAGATAGAGGCCCTTGTACAAGCATTCCAAGGCAAGGTCTGTGCTGCTGAGCAAGCAGACCTAGAGCCAACAAGTTCGCAATAATGTGTAGAAATGCGACCAAGGAATTCGGCTGGAATATATATATATATATATATATATATATATATATATAATTTTGAATTTTGGAGGCAACCATAAACACCACGCATGTCTAGTATCCAAAAATAACTTAGGGCAAAAGTAGTGCATATATGACGAGACACATTTCGACCGCCGCCAAACCCGGTTCTAAAGTAAGTGATGACAAGTCCGAGACTGTTGGCACATGCTGATAGACCGTTAAATGCATCAAGAATCTGCGGAGATTTGGCGCTTGAACCAGGACATCACTACAGCAGGATCAAGTATGGAGAACCTGGTCACCGTGACCATCCAACTCATCCGCATGTGTGTACGACTATTATTACCCAAAAATGGCAATGCTGATAATCATAACATATCTAAGAAGGAAATTCGGTACTCAGAGTGAGTGTCTTTTCCTCATAATGCCACTGGATAAGCCTACATGAAAGAAGACCTGACGCTCTCCCTATAAGACTTGGGGTTCATTGTCTGCAAGCATCCATTACTAATTTTGGCTACTCTACTACCATATGCAGTTACAAATGAGTTGGGGCATTTCCTACCGAGCAACCTTAAGGGAAAAATATATTGCTACAACTTTCAGTCTCTCGGGTGTATCTAGAAGCAAAAGAAGAAAGATGGCGATAGTCACTCAGTGACTTCAACTCATTGACAAGACTTCGACGGAGTCATCCTTGGCTATTAGTAGACCAGTAGAATAGCGGTCCTCTCAATGGTACCAGAGCAGACTCCATTAGGGATCAGACACCTGACTTATTTTGACTGACTTTGTTGGGTCTGATCTAGAGTCTCTACAGTCTTTCACAAAGTCTATAGGCTGGAGAGGTGTTCACATCCTCCAAATCTCCAAACGAACTGTTCGTCTCTTTGTGGGCTGTGGAGAGACTAGAGAGCAAAGGCCAGCTCGTGCTCTCTGCTACTGCAGTGATATGTGTCACAATGGGGCAAGTCACTCGCCTCCACTACTCAGGATAACAATACTTGTCCGGTTTCCAATATGGACAAGTCTTCAAAGTTCATATCTATGGCAAAGAGAGTGGTGAAGAGAAGGCAATATAAGAGAGGAACTCAAGGAAGAACAGCAAGAGATCAAGCTATCATAGGCTATAGCAACCACGCTCAGAGCCCTAGGAGCATGAACAGCGCGGGAGAGCTAGAGCTGCTTGGATTACTGTGTCAGAATGGGACACTAATCATCATCCCTGGAACATGAGGTGAACTATGATAAGATGATGAGAGAGTCCCAGAGCAAAGACAACATTCCCGGGCTCGTGGCTCTTGATCTCCGTAGTGGGCACATTGGCTTACATTGCTAGCTCAAGTGAGCTCTGCATTTGAACCTTCCACTCCCCTTCCTCTCAAAAGGTGTTGCGAAACCAACCATGTTGGTGCCCTTCTCTCTGCTACAGTAAAGATAGCGATTTACAGTCCGACTCAGAGATTTCGAGTAGACATGCTGGGGTCGTGCTAATAAGGACAATGCCATGATTGAAGATAAAGGTAAAGGTCTCATGGTTCAGTGAAAAGCAAGGGCCTTGGCATAGGCTCTAGTAGCAGTAAACCTTCTGTGATCCATTCTGCGGATCTACTTCAAACGAGTCCACATATGAAGAGGGGCCAAATTACAGATAGTAGGAGGCGAGAAACATAAGAATCTATCACAAAGTTGTCTAAAAATAAAATAAAAAATAGAGCAAGGAGAAGACTGCGCAAGTCAAAATGCAATCGACGAAAAAAAAACAAAAACAAAACACACTATCTTTATTTTGTCCCACAAGGCACTGCGCAAAACGAGCTGCTGCACTATTTCTATTTTGATGTAGTTGCTTTCTGTATAATGTTGATGCATTCCAGTCTTGATAAATGAATGAATCGAATGTATTGTAGATTGAACTAGCACATGTATATTTCGGTGTGATTTCTGTTATGTAGTTCGACTTAGAGCACGAAATCAATTGAAGTAAGTGCAGCTGCACCGCACTAGTTGCGACAGTTGTGAGAAAGGGTGGAAGACCAAGCCACACACGATGACATACTGTTGTGCTCAGTCACACAGGACCAACTTCGTTGTCTGGTCACCCTACTGCCTTCGTTGAGCCCTTGGTTGTGAACCAAGCGACTATACTTCCTCGACAATCACAAAAACTTGGTTCCGACGGTTACCCATCTATGAGATATCTCAGGTGAGACTGCTCCTGCTTCGCAGGTGTTGCCAATGGGGATTGCTCTGTTAGGCTATTATCTTAGGTAGTTGTTGGATTGATGGGTTACGCAAGACCTGGGTTGCACACACAAGGGAATGCGGCCAACACTCTTTTCTAGCCCTCTCATAAAGAAAAGATCGTCAAGTAATATTGGTTTCTTTTATGCTTGTAATAGTATTTGAATGACCATCCAGCGAGTATAGTTTTAACCATTTTCGGCCTGGTTGGACTACTAATGAAAAATAAGTCTCTCAGTCCCTTTCGACTAGGAGAGCTCTCCTTTGTACACTTTTATCCTTTTTTGGGCTTAGGAGACTATTATACGAAAAAGAGAAGCTATGGAGTCTTCTTCTTGTTTTCAGACTCTCTAAATATGAAAAAATCATCAAACATATATTGTCTCAGGCTCGATAAAAATCCATGAGATAGTATCATATTGAGCATACTTCTATCCCTTCTTCGCGCTCCTTAAACTATGAAGAAGGCCCAAACGGTGTCTCTAGGTGCCCACACATATTACATATGATCTCACATTATGGCAGCTCCCCCCCATTGGGTCACCTTTATTCAGAGTACCATGCAAGGATTCTCCCTTAGATCTCCTAGAGATCACTATTCAGTTACTCCCTCAAGTTTTTCCAATTGCAGTTATTTCCCAAGTTTCACAGCTATGATCCCTTTCCCATGAGTCAGTTTCATTTGCTACCAGTGTTAACCCAAAAATCACCCACATAGCTCTCAATGGCCTACACCACCCAAGGACACCATCTCATAACACTCATTTCACTCCATAAGACCTTCCATGACCTTCCATTTGACCCCCACACCTCCAAAAGAGCCCAAGGATGAAGAAAAGGGCTAAAAACCCCAAAAAAGAGCCCAAAATAGACCCCCAGGAGCTAAATCCCTCAAAAAGGGGCTAAAACCCTGAAAGGGGCTAAAGTTAGGGCAGAAGGGGCTAAAGCCCTGACCAAGGGCTTAAAACCCTAAAATCCCTTGGAAAAACTATATAAGGAGGGTGGGGGGTCACTCTCAAAACACTCCTCACTTGCCTACTGTTATGCTGCCCGTGGATGCTTTGAGACCTCTTTCTCTCAAACCACCCACTCTCCCTCTCCTTCATCTCCATTTCTCCAAGCCATTGCTTCCCAAACAAGAGAGAGGAGCTCCCATGAACTAGGGCATGGTGGCCCATTTCCACCTAAGTGAGGTATAATCTCATTTCTGTTTATGTTTATTTGCTTATCTTGTTTTCTAACTCATATTTTCATTTGTAGGTTTTTCATTAACAATTGTTTGCAGGTTTTCTCCATGGTAGCTTAGGTTATTTTGCAGGTTTTGAAGGCGGGACCCTAACCTACTGTGTGCAAAGGGGTTCAACAGATCTTCATCTCCTCTTCTTTTCTGTCATTTTCTCTTAGATGTAGTTTAAAATAGCTTCCATTTACTTGTTATTGATTAGATTAGTTTAGTATCAATCTGCAGCTTTGTTTCAGTCATTTTTACTTCAGTTTTTTACTATTTTCTAAGGGTAGGAACCTGCCCTTGTGCCCTATAGGCACAAGGGAGCCATTATTACCCCTATAGTGAGGAGAAATTCTCACTACAGCTTTGGTGACTCCGCTGGGTCGATCCCACAGGATCCCTGGGCCACAAATTTCAAATTTTCAAGTTTTTCAGTTTTTACCCTAGTTTTCAGAAATGTTAGTTTAGATCTGTTTAAATCGACTTTATTTCTTGTTTCTGTTAGTTTCGAAGCCCCTGCTAGACTGAGCCGTGTCAGACTGACCCCAGTACCAATTACTGTCGGTCAGATCTGACCCTGTAGCACCAAAACACCCCTTTTCGGAGCAGGTCGCCTTTATCAGGGGAAAAGGTGAGGCAAGGTGCACTTAATTGGCAGACAGGCATGCCCAGGGCACACTTAATCCTTAGACAGGAATGAATTCAGCCTAGGAGCTCAAGTTGCAGCTGTTTTGGCATTTTGTGTGACCCCCTCGCTCATTTCTGGAAAAATCTCACAGCCCCCTCATGGGATTTAGTCAGAAATGTGCGGCCTGTCACACAGAAGTTGTTTTTGAGTTTAATTAGCAACAATTTTTAGTTTCATAGGACTGTTAGTGTGGCCCAACTGCCTCTGTCCTCCATTACAGGTCTCTTTTAATTCCAGTTTTCCTTTTTTGCAAGTAAATCAATGAACAAATGTGTATATGCTAAACCAATCACTAAGGCTTAATAAAATCAATTAGTCTAACTAAAAGCAACATAAAATAAACCATCTTGCTTCCCCCTTCCTCCTCTACCCAGTCATCACCCTCTGGGGTATTCTGGGATACGACGAAGGGAAAGCTTGTATAGATCTAGGCACTCCATGGTATTTTTCCCAAACCATTAAAACCAGGTGACCTGGAAGGTACAGGGGGTAGAGAAGGAGGGATTCTCACGGTGCTAAGTGTCCTCCCTGATGACCAACCTAGCACTTGGGAGGTGACCTGAGGATCTACGGATGGGCTTAGACCCATTGTGTTGAGAGCATAGCACCTTCTCTTGGTTGAAGAAGAATACCACTGAGAGGTAGACACTTAGTTAGGCCAACAATTCAGGGTTAATCACCATATTTGCTTACAAATTTCTGTTTATGTTTACATACAAAACCATGATGTGAACTTTACCATGAATTCATAAACCATATTGTAAACCAAAAACCAGAACTAATGAGCAAACCAACACACCATACCAATTAATTAACCCAACTTAGTTCATGACGCTGAGTAAGCCTTAAAATTTACCAAATTTACACTAAGTTCAATCAATTCTGCAGTCTTTGAGGACATAAGTCCCCGACTGCTTTAACTGTGGGAAGTACTTAGGATTTGCCCAGAAACTCATTGTGAGGAGTACCACAGGAACCCCAAAGTAGCTGGCCGCCAAGAGGAATTGCCAAGCGAAACGGGCAACGACCCCTTCCAATTGAGTAGAGTCACCCATGAGGAACAAGCAAAGCACTGTCTTCTGGCAGTCTTGGTGGCTGAGAGACCACCTTCAACCAGTAGGAAGCCATTGAAACTGGGGTCCAAATTTCCAGTTTCATACACACAAGCAAACAAAATTGATCCTCCATGATCTTCCTCACGCCTAAGAGGCGAACCACCACCATTTGGAACACTCAGTCGACACCATCGTAGTCGTTCTCAGCGATCTCCCACACCATCAGAGGGCCACACAGCCTTTGATTCTGATTCAGACCCATATCAGTCTGAACCAGACCTCCACACCGCACCATCTAGCCCCATGGCTACCGCAAACCCGAATCCATTTTCCGATCTAACCTCAGCAAGTGGACCCATGTCCACATCACAGCCTGTCACCCACAATGTGGTAAGCGGCCCAAGCATAGTCATGCAGACTGTCATTAGCCAATTTCCACCACCAATAGTGACCAGCCAAGCTGGCCCAGTGGCAACAGATGGGGGCAGTGGCCCCTCCACACACATTGTCCCCCCTACCACACAGGGGGGTAGTGCACTGCCCACCCACATTGCCTCTACCTCCATTCATGGTGGCAATGCCCCCGCCACACACACCATCCCACCCACAACACTTGGGGGCATTGGCCCATCCGCGATGGTGCCACCACAAGCACCCCCACCCATGTAGATGCATTATGCACCTGCAAACCCCACCCCCATTGCAGCCCCATCCCACATCAACTTGGGGTCAAATCTACCCTTCATGGCTCGTTTGAACTTACCTGACTTGGCTAGATTAACAAATGATCCCATCCGCCACCAAGCTTTCTGGCCACCTATGGCAACGAAGCTGCCATCAGACATCCCAAAGTTTGAAGGCAAAGCCAAGGAATGTCCCCAAAATCATATCATGACATTCCATCTATGGTTCTCATCCAATAGCATCGTAGAAGACTTCATCAGGCTGAGGCTGTTCCAACGCACCCTTACAGGTGCCGCGGCCAAATGGTACATTGAGCTACCACAAGCCAAGTACCCTGACTTCAACTCCCTAGCCTTCATGTTCCTACAATATTTTCAACTCCCTGCCAGATATGACGAAGGGGTGGAGATCCTGCTATCCTGTCGCCAAAACACCGCCACCCACATCACTAACCATATCCATGAGTGGCAGCGGCGTCGCAGCTTATGTAAGATCCAACTTGATGACAGGATCTACTTAGATTGGTTTCTCAATACTTTGCTCCCGCCCATCGCAAAGGATGTTGCATTTGAACGTCCCCAATCTGAAGAAGAGGCCATACTGAAGGCCCAACAATTTGACCTCATCTATGCCTAGTTGAGATACTTGTATACTGTCATCCTAGACGCTCCCCATCCAAGTACCTCCTATTGCGATGCACCGGGGGCATCCCACATAGCAGGTGGCATCATAGGGTCAGTCTCCCAACAACCACAACCTCGAACAACACCACCTGTCGCAGCACCACAACCAAGCAACATGGATAACATTGCTTATCAAAACCAAGCTCTGGACTATGCTACAATGATGTCTCAGTCCGGAGCAACAACCTCTTATGCCCAACCTGTGCCACCGCAGCAGGCTCAGGCCATGGCTTGGCCAACACAACAATATGTGGGGCAAATTCCCACATTTTTGGAACCACCACCCCCACAAATATACTATGCACCACTAGTGCAACAAGTTCAAGCCCCAACCCTCACCCCCGCTCCACCTGCTCTACCCACTCTATTGGGACAAGTGTTCACACAACAAAACTGTCCCAACCAGCCTGCCCCCAACAATCAACAAGGGCAAGCCAAGAACAACTGGCCCCGCAACCAAGGCAATAACCAATCGCAGGGAGGCGGTCAGTAACCGAACCCTAACAATAATGCCGTGGCTAACCGGCTAGCCCAAAACCCCCCAAGGCAGAATGCACCAAGACGCAACGCACCATTGTGCACAAACCAACCTTGTACACTTTGTGATGTCTATGGGATTACATGTTTGAGTGTCCCCTCATGGCTTGCGCTAAGTAGGTCATTCAAAATGAGGCCCAACAGGCCACCAATGCCCCCACCCAAGCCCAACCCAACCAGGCACCACAAGGACCTCCTCCCATGGTGCTTCAAAACCCACTACTAGTCCAAGGATTGGTGGCAACCGCTCCCCCTCCCTAGGCCAATCCCAACGTTCCGGGAGCACCGCCCACAGCTGAAATAGGTGTTCACCACCTGATGACCATGACCACTGAAGAAGTCAACTTATAGACTAGACGAAATCAGTACGGTACCACCATCAAACTTGTTGACTCATCAGCAGCATCCACATCTAAGACAACCAACTTACCTCTCCAGTTACCACCGTTCCCACGCCCCCCCATACGCAGAATTGCTAATAATGCCACACCTAGAGCTGCAGTCAGCTATAGCATTGTGGATGATTTGGCCCAAACGCCAACCTCCATGTCCGCTCTTGAGGTACTTAAAGCATGCCCAACGCAGTGGAAAGCCTTACTAGCTGATCTAGGGGTAGTAGACCCCTTCGATTCCAAGCTAATCACATTTGACACAGAGAATGGAGAGCCACGCATTTTCTCCACTATCGCCTTCCAAATCTTGGTATCTATTCGGAACTTGGTTGTGCACTGATCCATAATGGATGAGGGGGCGACCACATGCATCATGTCTACCTTGGTTTGGCAGAAGCTTGGATCATTGATTCTGCAACCATCCTCCATGACTCTGCGGGCTTATGATGGACACCCCACTAAAGTCCAAGGAATCCTCCCCCATGTCCCCATCATGTTAGCTGGGAAGACAGTCATGATCGACATCGAAGTCGTCAATGCTTAACTGGATTACAACCTCCTCCTTGGGAGGAGTTACGTGTACGCCATGCGAGCCATCGCATCAATTGTCTTCTGCCTCATGATGTTCCCCCACGAAGGGAAGATTGTGACGGTTGATCAGCTCACCTACCATGATCTGCAAGGGTTAACAACGCATGCCGATGTAATTCCTACCATCACCACCACCAAGCCGCAAGGGGCGATCGCACATGCTAACGTCATCCCTGCAACCAACACTGTGGTTGAAAACACACCAGCTTCCCCACCATTGAATGTGGGCCGTGGGTTGTTTATCGATCCCGCCATGACGACTCCTTTCCTGTTGGTGTCACCACCACTGACACAAAAGCAAACTGTGGACTTGTGCATGGTCTCACCAAGCACCGCTACACCCAAACAACAACTGCAGTCGCAGCCCCAACCACAATCACAACATCGTCTGCAGCTGCAACGCCAACAGTAGCGACATCATCACGCGCAGCAGCAGTATTACGCATAGCCGCAACTACAACCTCACCACCACATGCAACCAGCTGGGAGTTATGTGGGCTCATCTTCGGTCCATACAATTCCCTTCCTCTTTCCCCCACTTGGTGTCATGAGCAAGCAGGTCATGGCCACTTTAAGCCTACCCAACTTTATGTTGGAGATCCCGGTGTGGTATCTAGATCCACCAGATCAACTAGCAATGCCCCAGGTTGTGTTAAATTCGGTGCAATCTATTGCGGTTGAGTCTCGCCCCCCACCCGGTCCGCATAAGCCAACCACCACACCCACACCTGCACCGCCCCAACCCAAAAGGGCAAGGGGAAATAACACCAAAGCCACCGCAGAACCACGGCTAGTCCCACCTTGTGCTGTTTGCAAACAATAGGGCCATCCAACTCAGGATTTCCCTGAAATCCCAGTGATCCGTGTGCATCTGGATGCCATGGATACGAATGAAAACATCCCTATGGTTTAACTCCCAACCGCGCCAGTAGTAAAGAACAAGGCATTAAGGACAAACCATGCTTGTGCCCTTTGCGGCTTGTATAGACATTACTCCCACCATTGCCAAAACCTCCCTGAATTTCTAATGGCTCTTGCTGACCTTCGTCACCATTCCCTTGAGTTTGAGATCACCTTGATCGAAGAAATTCACCCACCACCACCTCCTTCGTCCGACACCATGTCCATTTACATGATGTCTAGTTCACCCGACTAGCTCATTCCCATCTCCAATGACGGTCCATCAGACTTGTCACTTCGTTGCTTCAACAACGACGAGGAGATCCTTGAGGTCCTTACCGCCCTGGAATACCCATGGGACGACATGCACCATCGCTCGTTCTTCCTCCCAGAAGAGCTTGTGTTGCAGTCTGACTAGTTTTTCGTGGAGACCAAAGATTTCATCCATGGGAAGGTTGACTGGTTCAAGAACCCAATCCTAGCACCAGATTCCTTTGAAGAAGGGAACATGGCGAACATTTTGCCAACCATTAAAATCGACATCTCAACAAACTCTGAGATCGTTGAATAAATCATGCTGGGGGAATCTTGCTCCCTGGAAGAGGTTGATGCCTACACAACCCTCTTCCAAGAATACCGCGACATCTTTGCCTGGTCATACACTGAAATGCCTGGCTTAGATCCATCCATTATGGAACACCACATCGACACATGGCCTGATGTGGCACCCATCCGCCAGAAGCAACAGCCCATCCATCCATCCAAAGTGGCTGCGGTGAAAGCCGAGATAGAGAAGCTGCGCACAACCGGCTTCATTTATCCCATTGCATACACAACTTGGGTTTCTAATCCTATTCCCATGAATAAAAAAAAAGGGTACCATTCACGTTTGCACAAACTTCCGCGATATTAAAGGGGCATACACCCTTATTGACTCTAATGGGCAACTCTTGGAGAACCCCCGCAACGGGCTCTACCTCAAGAGATTTTATGCTTACCATCACCAATGAGTCACTTTCTTTTTCTTGTTTTTCAACGTTTTTCAGAAAAAATCAAAGGCAACGCCATTAACTGCTAGTCAAAAGTCACTCGAAACCTGTTTGAGAGACCTCTCACACCTCCGACATCAAATTTCCATTTCCTTATGAGACCATGGTCTCATGTTTAATAAGTCAATTTTGGGACCATTTCCCACAAGTCACCTCGATTCACGAGCCATGACATGATGATGCGAGTGTCTACGGATCGGTACTCGTATCACGCTTCCCAACCACTATTCATACAAGTTGTCAGGTCGCTGCCTGTTAAGGATTGTACCATAATTTTACTTTTTGTATTTATAATTGTCTTTCTCACCGCACCTTACGCGGACATCTTTGGACCATCGTCCACAAAACCTTTTGTTTTTATCCCATGTATTTGACATAGAAGTGTCCTCGGGCTGCCGCCCATTAAGAAATGTAATTTTAGCTTTTATTTTGTATTTTTAGCACCTAGATGTCTTTTCTTTTTACCGCACCTTATGCGGCCCTCTGGATCGCTGTCCACAAAACGATTTCTTTTCTTGCACATATTTGGCATATAAATGCCTCCGGACTTGTACTTACATCGCATGTGGTCAATTCCGTCCACATTAACACGCACACACGCTCTCCTAACCTTTGTCCAAGAGCCACCTCAGTTTGTGTGCCTCTGCCACACCGTCTTGCAGGCCTCTGCTGCAATCTATCCCACACATGTATTGGTATGTTTGAGAGCCTTTTGCTCCGTCCATACTGTGCAGATGACCTTTGGACCTCTGTCCACCATCCCGACATGGGGCACCGCTCGTGCCACCGCAGTCGGTTGACCACATTGGATTTTTGTTTAAGCTCTTTTTTGACTCCTTAAAACAATGAAAAGATCGTCGAGCGCAGCTGCTTCCTTTCCCGCTCGCTAAAGTATAGGAATGGGCGTCTACATCGTCTCATTTACCTCCTTTTGCGGACCATGTAGACCATTTCATGAAAAGGACCTCCTTGGCACACTCAAGCCAAGACCGTTCCCCTCTGCATACTTTTGTGCTTTCTCGGACAGAGGGGCTGTACCTGACGAAAAATCTCACCATTGGTTGTCGTTAAGCTCTTTTCCAGCCGTCTCAACAAGAAAAGATCACCGAGAAAACTTGGTTTCATTCATGCTCGTAAAAGTATTTGAATGATCGTCCAGTCAGTATAGGTTTAACCTTTTCTGGCCTGATTGGACTACCAACGGTAAAGAAGTCTCTCATCCCCTCCAGGATGAGCGAGCTCTCCTATGTATACTTTTATCCTTTTTTCGGGCATAGGAGACTACCAATGAAAAAGAGCGCCCACTAGAGTCTTCTTCATGCGTTTAGACTCTCTAAAATTGAAAGCACCATCGAGCATTTACCTTCTCGGGCTCACCAAAAATCCACGAGATCGTACCACAACGGTGTCCCTAGACACCACCCCATGAAGAACAGTTTGGCAGCATTCCCACATTGGGTCGCCTTTGTTCAGAGTACTCTGCAATGTGTCTTCCTTGGATCCTATCAGTATCAAAAGTGTCCTCCACCTCCAAGTATTTCCCATTTGCAGCGACATTCCCGGTATTACAGCTATGATCCCTTCCCCACGAGTTAAGTTTCATTTGCTTCATGGTCCGCCCTGGTGTCATACTCTGAAAAAAGGAAGTTTGAGTCTCCCACTCCCCCCATGCCCCTGTTTAGTTTTTTCCCTTCCCTCCCCTCCCCCCCAATTCAGTGAGTCAGTCCGCAGATTGCTTCACATCTTTCGGTTATCCCTCACGCTCATGGTCAAGGAAACATCATTGCCTTGACTAGGGGCAGGTCTCCCTCTGTCGACGCCAACACATATATTCCAGAGGATAGACCTAGAGGTCCCTATACCTTGGTTTCATTGACAGCATTGATGAGTTCCTTGGACCACTTGAGAGGAGTCCTTAGTGCCTCTCGGGATGGTTGTTTCTCACGTGCTCGACTTCAACTCCATCATCACATCGTTGAGATTCGTACAGGGTTAGTTTCGCATAATACATGGTTGAAGACCCCAGATGTCACCTGACTCTAGCACATTGGTGAGTCCACTCGAGGGACCTAAACAGGTTATGTCCCTTGTGATTTTTGGGTTACGTTGGAGATAGTGATCAGAAGCCCCAACAGTGCTTCGGTATACCTTTATGATTGATGCAACATACTTGTACCATAGAGACTCTAATCAGCGAGTCCATATAGCTATGTACCGTTCCAAATCTAGCAAACCGTTAGTCATAAAGATGTAGCATTCCACGAGAATGCCACTGGTCCAATGTACCAGATTAGTATTGTATTCAGCCTCCCATGAGAGGCAACCAACATTGTAACATCAGTTGTATATGATCGGCTCTTGTATTTTAGAGCATAGATCAAATGATTCTTTTGACATAGTCATGAGCATGGGAATGCCCACCTCATCCATATACATGTCACACATTTATTGTATCTCACCCATTGATGGGAACCAAATTAATACAAAAAACCAAATGCCACCATGCCCTAGTCCCAGAAGCACCACCTTTCGACAGCAAATCCTATGATGTCCATTGGCCATACGTTGAGCTCCTCCCCTCACACATCAAGGGGCAATCTGTTAACCCAAAAATACCCCACATAGCTCTCAATGGCCTACACCACCCAAGGACACCATCTCACAACACTCATTTCACTCCATAAGACCTTCCATGACCTTCCATTTGACCCCCACACCTCCAAAAGAGCCCAAGGATGAAGAAAAGGGCTAAAAACCCCCAAAAAGAGCCCAAAATAGATCCCCATGAGCTAAAGCCCTAAAAAAGGGGCTAAAACCCTAAAAGGGGCTAAAGTTAGGGCAGAAGGGGCTAAAGGCTCAAAAAAGGGGCTAAAGCCCTGACCAAGGGCTTAAAACCCTAAAATCCCTTGGAAAATCTATATAAGGAGGGTGGGGGGTCACTCTCAAAACACTCCTCACTTGCTTATTGTTATGCTGCTCATGGATGCTTTAAGACCTCTTGCTCTCAAACCACCCACTCTCCCCCTTCTTCATCTCCATTTCTCCAAGCCATTGCTTCCCAACCAAGAGAGAGGAGCTCCCATGAGCTAGGGCATGGTGGCCCATTTCCACCTAAGTGAGGTATAATCTCATTTCTGTTTTTGTTTATTTGCTTATCTTGTTTTCTAACTCATATTTTCATTTGCAGGTTTTTCATTAACAATTGTTTGTAGGTTTTATCCATGGTAGCTTAGGTTATTTTGCAGGTTTTGAAGGCGGAACCCTAACCTACTGTGTGTAGAGGGGTCCAACAAATATTCATCTCCTCTTCTTTTCTGTCATTTTCTCTTAGATGTAGTTTAAAATAGCTACCATTTACTTGTTATTGCTTAGATTAGTTCAGTATCAATTCGCAACTTTGTTTCAGTCATTTTTACTTATGTTTTTTACTGTTTTCTAAGGGTAGGAACCTACCTTGTGTCCTATAGGCACAAGGGAGCCATTCTTACCCCTGTAGTGAGGAGAAATTCTCACTACAGCCAGGTCATCCCTGCTGTCATCCTCTGAAAAAAGGAAGTTTGAGTCCCTCATACCCCCCTGCCCCTGTTCCCCATTTAGTGTCTCAGTCCCCTGACTGTTCCACATCTCTAGTTATCCCCCTCTCGCTTCTATCAAGGAAACATCATTTACTTGTTAGTTGCAGGCCTCCCTTTGTCGACGTCAACACATCTATTCCAGAGGATAGACCCAGAGGTCCATGTATCCTAGTTTCATCCACCTCATTGATGAGTTCCTTGTACCACTTGGAAGAAGTCCTTAGTGCCTTTCGGTTTGGTTGTGTCTCATATGCTCGACTTCAGCTACATCTTTGTGTCGTTGAGATTTGTACAGGGTATTGGTTCCCCTGGTTGTCACCTGACTCTAGCACATTGATGTGTCTATTCTGGGACCCATACAGTTTCATATCCCTTGCGATTTCTGGGCTATGTTGGCGATAGTGTTTGAAAGCCCCCCAGTGTCATGCTTCCGTGTATCTCCAATACTTGATGTCTCTTATTGTACCACAGATATTCTGACTCTCAGTCATTGAGTCCATTCAGTTATGTACACTCCCAGATTCAACAGAGCATTCGTTGTTATGATATTGCATTCCATGATAATGCCATTGTTCCTATGTACCAGTTCTTCAGATCAACATTTGTATTCAGCCTCCCATTAAGGCCACTATTATGTATCACCAGTTGTATATGTATTGATCGAATCCTATTTTTGAGCCTTTATCTCCATTTTTATTTTTGAGACATCGTTCCGAGAATGGGTATGCATGCCTCATCCATATACATGTCTAAGATTATATGTACCTCATCCATTTTTGAAAATTAATACAAACCAAAAGCCACAACAGTTCGAATGAGGAAAATCCACTCCTCCGCAGTCCTCTCCAGTCTCTCCACTGTTGTCATAATTTTCCCTTGATCCTATGATGTGTGTCGACCATACAATGATCTCTTGACCTCACACATCAGGGGGCAATCTGTTAACACAAAAAATTGTTCACCTAGCTCTCCATGGTCTAAACCATAGTCATACATCATATCCCCACCATTATTTCCTCCATTTTGACCTTGACAACTGAAATTCCACCAAATATGGTCCAAAACATTATTATTCCTTCCCCATAAATGAAAGGAAGTTGAGCATTCATTGTGATTTATCCCCACTCTCTCCAAAAAGGAACAAAAAACCCAAAAAATGAGAATGGATAAAAAACCATAGATAAATACCATGCACAATAAAATACCATGGGTCAAAGAAACTTGGACCATCCTATAAATACATTGTGAAGGTCTCCCCAAAAACACTTTTTGTCATCCATTCATTTTTTCTCTCAAACCTTTCGCCATCCTCGTCACACTTTGCCATATCATTCCCACGGTGTATGTTGAGTTTGAGCCATACCCATTTGGATCCATTCCCCCTATTTGAAAACCAATAGTGGAGTAAATTGGATACCCAAACCGTGGAGCTACGAGACCACTTCTCGGATGGCTACAGTGGCCCAACTTCAAAAGAAAGGTATTTTTTGTTCTTGCTTTGCATTAGTTAGTAGAATATATTTAAAAAATAAAAATATTGTTATTATTTCATTGTTTATTGTTGTTAGTCTAAGTTGAGAAATCCTTTGCACCATTGAACTCTACCCTATGGTTTGGATGATATAGGGTAGGTGCTTTTGCATGTAGTAGGGGAGAAATCCCCACTACAATGTCAAAGGAGTTAAGTAATGACAAAAGAATAACAATAGACTGTTGATTGAATGGACATTGTTGTCAACATAATATCATAAAGAAACATTGATGAAATAGTCCAAAGAGATTTGCAGAGTCCAAAATAACACAAGTTGGCCAAGTGGAGTCAGAACCATATAACGCTAAGTCATTGTTTTCAACATAAGATCATAAGGAACCATTGATGAAATAGTCCAAAGAGATTTGCGGAAGCCAAAATAACACAACTTGGACAAGCGGATTCGGAAGAATTATAGCGCTAAGTTTCTATGGAGTGAATATTTAGATGACCCAGATCATAAGAGAGAGAAAGATCAATGGTCTAGAATAGTTTCCACAATGCCAAGGTGCAAGCTTCTTAAAACCGCGGGAAGACTATTGCGGAAGTCATGTTTGAGAATTTATGAAAAGCAGACCCGCTATCCGCAATACGTAGTTGCGGAACAAATTTTGTGGAAGCGAGAAAAAGTCGACAATCAGATCCACAATTCGCAACCCGCAATTGCGGAAGGAAGGAGTTCCCGCAGATTGCGGAAAAGGTGGTTGCAGAAAGATCGTTATGGAAGGTTAATTATGGGAAGGTATTTGTGAAAAGAAGGATCATGGATTCCACTTTGAAAAAAGATTGTTTCTGAAAGGGAATTTCAGAAGGTCGTGACCGATAAATTTAAATAGATTTAAAAATTAAATAGAGAAGTAAGGAAACACGTTTGATGAAGAGGCATGTTTTATGAAGTGATGTGTCTGATGAACACTCATGACTCCAGATTGAAAGGGTGCAACTGTGAAAATCCTAATGAAGATATTTGTTTGTAAATAAATATGAATGATGTATTTATAAGCAAAATTTCAAGTTTAGAAAAGGTGTCTCTGCAGTCCATATCTATATAGCAGCAAAAGACAGAGACCAAGGAAGTAATGAGAAACTAGTGACAAAATTAAAGACATAAAAAGATTTTAAAGTTTGATAAAAACATATTAGGGTTGCAAGGTGGTGCTAGGGAAGGATACATGCCTGCAAGGGGGGTTGTAGCCTCCTTCCAGTAGTTGTCGGTAAATAGGGTGTTGTAGCATCCTTGTCTGTAGAAGCAAGCATAAACTATTTGTAAATATAAGTTTGTAGTAATAGGAAGTATTGGTGTTTTTCCCAATTAGGATTCCACGATAAATCTTTGTTTCCTATATCTTGTTGATCATGTGTGTTAATGAATAAGTTAAAAGTGATTTTGATTGTTAAAAGTTATCAATAATGATTAACCCCCCTCTTAGTATTGTCCAATATTCCAACAGAGAGACCTTGACTATTATCTGATAGTCATATGAGGTATTAACTATGTCTCTTTTCATGTGGGTGCTCTCTACAAGATATACTACAAACCTTGCCTATTTGAGTCATGTATCATGACTTATCTAAGCTATGTGCAACTTAGTGGCTTTTATGTTGCACGACTTAATTGAGCCATGTACCACTACGTAGCTAATCTGAGCCATATATTACTATATGGATTAATGGGTGTCAGAGTCATGTACCTCTATATGGATTACCAGTGGGGAGAACTTTTGAGTCCTGTCCCACATGACCCATTGGTGGGGTTTTGATCTATTTACTACTGCATATGGAGAAAAATCAATACTCCCTCTAAACTAGAGGAGTTATTCTGCACTACATGAAGCTTGCTGCAAAAGTACTCAACTTTACTTTGGTCAGAGGCTTAGTAATTATATCAAAAATTTACTCATTTTTGTATGTGTACTAGAGTTACACTACTCCTTTCTGCACCATGTCTTGGATATAACCTATTTGATACATAGTCAAATCCATATCCAATCATACCATGTAGGTACCTCAATATATGCTTTGTTGTACATGTCTATGTACTAACTGCAAAGCACATATCCATACTGGTGTTATCCATGTACATATAAACTATCTGTGAAATCCTCCAAATATGAAGAAGAATCATCTTTAGATTTGTCATCATATGCGTGGCCATGAAATTATAGTCCATCAACCTAAATCTCTTCAGGATCTCTACTGTGTATTTTCCTTGATTGAGGAAAATGTTATCTAGTTTATGTCTGTTGGAGCAGGATCCCGCAGCTACAGAAGAAGCTGCTAGTTTTGCCGGAAAGAGAGAAGTTTAGCAGAAAAAGGACAGGGCGGAGCTACGACGCCGTAGCACGTTTCCAGCTGGAGAGCAGAGCCGGAAACTATGACTTTTGGGATAGAAGAGTCAAGAAGGAAACGGTACCAGAGCGGCCAAGAGAAGAAAGCTCAACCACTGCATTGAAGGCAGCGGCGGAAGACAGGAGGGCTCAGCGACCCTCATAAAGAAGAAGGAGCAACGAGGCTCAGGCATTGAAGGAGAAGGACAGAAAGAGAAGCGGTGCATAGTACCCATGGTCAGTGCCGGGAAGCATGGAAGACTGTAGAGAGCTACNAAGACTGCAGAGAGCTGCGGTGTGACGGGAAGCGGCTACCTCAAGGATAGAGAGGACCGACTGTCACTATTAAGGGTATGGGTTTACTGTTGGGACAGGCCCACAATGTTGTAATGGCACGACCTTCGGGCTANGAGAGGACCGACTATCACTATTAAGGGTATGGGTTTACTGTTGGGACAGGCCCACAGTGTTGTAATGGCACGACCTTCGGGCTGCCTATAAAAGATTGCATTTTTGTATTGTAAAGGGTTGGTTGGGTGGTTAGAAAATCAATCAGTAGATAGTTGGTCAGTTGATAGTTTTGTAGATTAAGGGATCAGTCAGACAGACTGCGTTGTAACGATCCAGACACATAGTCGTCTGTGAGTCATTTGAGTCTGTATGTAATCATTTATAGAGAGAACAGAGAGGGAAGGGATATAGAGAGAGAGGCAATACAGGGATAAGATCAGAGATCTAGGAGAGACCTTGCGCTGCATTTGTAGTGCAACAAACTGTGCTAACTTCCCTCAAGATATATAATAGAAGCACAGTTTGGTGGACGTAGCTCCCATCCCGGGGGTGAACCATGTTAAATCTGCGTGTTATGTGTTGAATGGATGTGATTGTATTTGCTTATTGTCACTGGTTATTATGCATGTAATGATAGTAGCAGTAGATGAATGTATGTATTGGTCGCTCATGATAATGCAAGAGGATAAAAGATAAGTTGAAGTATCATAGTAGGCTGTTTAAGGTCTCTTTCACGTCTGTCACTAATTACCAGTTACTCACAATAGGCTTATGAGGAGTAGAGTTTCGCACATCGGCACAATCAATGTTAAGAGTGCAAGGTCGTAGTGGTAAGATATCGCAGAGAGGTGGTATCGCATCGGCAGAGGAGCTGCAATGCACGATACTACGAGCTGAGGGCTTAGCGTTGAGGAGAGGATGGGTGTCCCGCGGTGCGCAGAGATGCGGTAAGGTTGGGAATATTGTGAGTAAGTGGGAGTTGTGTGACGCGGGAAGAGATCATGCGACTTGCGCAGGGTTAAGCATCGCACAGGTAGAAGTGCTGCGAGTGGAAGGGAACGTGTGAGGCGCCGGGCTAGTTGATCTAGTAGCGCGCAGGAGTAAGAGGAAAGAAGTAGGGTGCGCAGAACCTGGTCCAAGACACTTGAGTCTTGGCCAACCCATGAGATTCACTTCGGGTGAGACTTCAGATCGCTTCGCGGTCTGTTGCCAAAAGGGCCAGTGAGTCTTGGGTGTTGTTGATTAATCATAGTAAACCCGGGTCTTCCCAAGCAATCAACAAATGGTTCCGTTGCCGGTTTAAACGACTGGGAGTCCATGTTCTGTTGGCATCCTACGCGAGAAGAATTCCACCAGTGGCTGGATTCAGACTTAACGGAGTTCGCCAAGAAAGAGAACAGAAGTCCGAGACTAAGCACAGAGGCCTGGCTAGAAAAGCACATCGCTTCAGACATACACGCTATATTTTTTGTCACCTATGGAAACGAGCTTTTCAATTGGTTATCCAAGTTGACAGATAGCAACATGTTCAAGAAGAAAAGAAACATCGTCTAGACACCGGAGCTGATTCAGACCGTACAGAACCTTGACAACCCGATTACGCGAGCAGTGGACTTCTGGCTCACTAGTGGGCTAGAAGGCTACGTTACAGAGTTTGCAGTTGACCAAAGAAAGAGCTTCAGCGCAGCCGAACGATACTTCTTCAAAGGATATCGCGGTAAGTACCTAAGATCTCTAAACTTGTCCCTTAAGATGTTTCTCTATGAAAAAGGAACAATGGATCTAGTCTCAGACGAATAAGTAAAGCTAGTAATGTCACAAGAATTTGAAAGTGATTTTGATGACATTGGACGAAACCGGAGTGGAAAGAAGTATAAAGTAGCATTTAGTCCTCCTACATTTGAAGACAGTTCACACAGTATTAGACAGCAGAGCCCTAGCACCACTGAAGAACCCGAGGGGGGTATCCCTTACCACCCCTATACTCCACAGAAGCAGACAGGGACTCAGAATAATACCGTAGCTACTCCATCTAGTAGTTCACAGTCAGTACCTACTCCTGTTACAACACCTTCACCT
>LPNX010269109.1:0-20498 GCA_001517045.1 Pseudotsuga menziesii | reverse complement strand
AAAGACCACTGTAGATCAACTCTGGATCTGATTTGATCCCCTCCTTCAGTCAAGGATTTGTCAGATCCATTCAATCTGCTCCAGATCTGATTGATTTCAATCAAATCAGTTGAGAATCCATTGATTTATTTGATTTTGGATTTTCTCCATTATTCATCAATTTATTAATTAAAATAATCAATAATTGATTTTTGGGGCTTTCTGATCTGAGTGATGGAAAATCACTCAAAACTAGGAAACAGTGGGTTCATGGGTTTACATGGTGCTCTTAGCTTGAAAATGAGCACCTACATGAATGAAACTGATTATTTGGCCCACTTTTATTACAAAATCAATTTTTCCAATTAAACTATTAAAAAATAGCCTAAGTTTTGGAAAAATTAAAATTTAATAAAAAACACTGAAAAAACTTAAAAATTGAAAAATTGAAAAATTGAAAAACACCTAGGGGGACTTAGACATGTTCATATGACTCAAAAATGATGTCTAGCATGCTTACACATTGACACATAGACTCTAATAACCTCAATAGGCCTAAATGCCAAGCCGACCACCCCAACTTTGGAGGTATGGAGTGAAAAACTCAGAAATTATCAGTCGTTTGTTCAACAACCAATAATAACCAAGGGAAAAAACACCCTGGGCTGATCGGATTGACAAATGAAGTCTAAGAGACCAAGTCTTTTACAGACACTATCATTCTAGAACATTTATTACAACTCCCCCATGGGGTATGAACATGTGATATGATACAAGCACTTCCCAGAAGTACTTCCAAACAAGTCAACCCTATCCGGTTCACCAGGCTCATTTGATAGAAAACCACTAAGTACAACTTAGGTGGTAATAGGTAGCATATATGAAATGCCCCCAAAATGGAAGGTATTATATAATCCACTACGATTACATGTCCTACTATGTGAATAGAGGTGTCGAGGTTGAACATAGTAGTCCATCGTCTGATTACTAATCATTGATGTATACCATTAACAGATGCGAGATCACCCACCGATATTGAAAATGGGAATCAAGTTACTAGAGTGCAAACTAACAAGTGTGAATAAATGTGTTGAGGTCAAACACTTGAGAGGATCCAGCAATCAGGGGACATTGATGTATTCCCAAAACTGTTGATGGTGAGAGAACCTGCCACTGATGGTTGCAAGTCTCAAGGCACTCAAAAATGACTCTAGATTCCTATCCCAGAATAAATGATCTCAAGTCGATGGGATGAAATCCATTGGAAGGAGGGCATTAATGCATCCCTCATCATCCAACATGAGGTACTCAACAAGGCTATATACTGTGGAAGGACTCAATCATAATGTGCATGAACCGGTATCAGTACTAGGAATGGTCGACATGTAAAGTCAAGAGAACTGAGGAATGGCTGACTCAGGTTTCAAATTCCTTCGAACAAGATCATTAAAGTGAATGGTGACTGAATCTAACATAGACTCAATATACAAAATTGGGACATCTCTATGACACAGGAGGCATTGACAGAGGCTCCATAGGGACTGGAAGCTTAACCATTCGGTGGAGATAAACTCAGAGAAACAAGTACAGCTCCTAAAGTCAAACTATTAACCCAACCAACATATGTGATATACAGTGCTCTGTTTGAAGGTGACATGACTCAACTACTGCCAAAGATAACATCTTTTATTGTTTGGATTTTTGGTTTTTTTATTTTTTTTAGGACTTTTTCAAATATTTTTAAAAGCTTGAAAAAGAATAAAAGTGCTTTATAGTTACAAAATAGGAGGAGACTAGTGTCAAATGGGAAAACAAACTAGTTCCAAGCAGCAGAACATACCTATGCTCAATACAAGGACACATGTGTAGGATAATGACACTTGGGGAAAAGTCCCCTCCTAATCAAAATGGGGAAACAAGCTGCAAAGGATATATAAAATGGCTTTGCATGGCTAGACATGAGACAAGCTCGAGCTATATAGCTGATAATCAAAGTCAAGGAAGTCAGCATAAGGCTCAATGAGGCAGGCATAACTCATGATAATGCAATTACAACTTGACATAAGAGAATCCTTGGGAAAAAGGCCAAGAAAAATATCAAGAGGAGTATGAGGTTCTTGCGCAAAGACATGGTGATACTATACAAAGGACTCTTACACCCTAAAAAAAATGTTAGCATGGGCACCAAATGCAATGAAGGATCTAACTAGGGTACCCATGTATGGTCAAGCTCTACCATTCACATCATGTCACTTCTAAAACAGCAAGAAGGTTCTGTGACAAGATAGAATGGGTTCATACCTAAGGTTATAATGAAATGGTCATAAGGTCATGAAAAGTGCAAATGGATGTGAAATCTAACCTATATGCCAATTTAGACATAATACCTGAAAGTGGCATGAACGGGTCAAAACTATGGTCGAAACGACGCTCAAAATGGACTCCTACATCATCAAATTAGTCCAAAATGGTCAGAAACGGTTCAAAACTATAGAAAGGGGGAAAAAAATTTCAAAAATTTTAAAATTTTCTATAAATAGTAAAAAATTCAAAAATTACATATCATTTGAAATTTTTAGCCATTTGAGCTCAAAACTTCGAACGCGAATTCCAGGAGCTTTGTTCGGCGAAATTCGACATTGTTTGTTCCAAGTAACTTCTCATGTCCTCCTATTCCATTTTCATGCAATTTTTTTCAATTTCCATCATCAATTTTGATTTTTAGGGCAATCTAAAATAGTCTTTTTGGCCCACGCGGATATAGAGGCTTTTTCTGTGTATAGGGATGGCTATACATGGAAAAATCTCCCAAAACTGCGTACATACATGGATGTTTTGCAAATAGTCATGTATGCAGCCATGCATAAGGTTTTTTAAGGTAAATAATGGCCAAAAACTACTTTTAATGTGCAGGATGGTTTTAGAATGGAGGGAAAGGGAACATGGAGATGTAGAAGAGGCTATTCGGGGTGATTTAATGGCTCAACAAGATCTATGTGCATGTGGGCTATATAAGTTTTGGTGTCTTGGCATCCTGAGGGGAAAACCAAGACTCCTACAGATTCTTGTAGACTACTAGGATCTATACTCAGGGTCCTTTCATATCGATAGGATGTCCCTCACTATAGAGGTGGAGGACATATATTTCATTACTGGATTGTCCCAGTGGGGAGAGGTGGTGAATCTATGCTCTTGCGAGCCCGAAGGTGGCCTCACCATTGATAAGTACATTGCAATATACTATTTTCTAGAGATGGAAAAGGTTGGGATTCTAATCCTGACAAACTCCATCCAAGTACTAGGATTGAAAACCATACTATTGGCACTTGGCAAGATAGCTAGTCTAGCATCACTCCACCAGGCCTAGCGGCCATTGATGTTCTATGCAGTGGAGTGCATGAGACCCATAGTCTATGAATAGAGCACTATGCTGTTGAGTAACATGAAGTAGCAGCTCAGTGATTGCAAGATGGGTAGCGTGCGAAACTTCAATTTCAACAGCATACTGAACACGTTCTTCTTTGAGTGTGTACCGAGGCTAATCCCTAGAGTTGACATTCGTCCACATGGGGTTTGAGATATGGCCCAATGAAATTAAGTAGATGCTATGCGCAGAATGGGTGGAGGTAGGGTGTCTAACCCCTACCGAGCTAACTATTGCCATCGATGATTATCCCTATGCGAGAATAGATTTCCATGGAGATCTGGACATGCCCCTACCACTAGGAGCAGCATACGGTGATATAGGTAATGAATCCCAAATCCTCTTTTTTAATTTTTTTGAATTATTAAAATTTTTTTTGTGCTTTTTGATATATTGACTCAAAAGACATGTTTTGGTGTGATGAAACATAGTGACTATCTTTCATGTGTATGCATATGTTGGACCACGGTGGCTTGATGGTTACCCTCATCATAAATGGAGGGAACAAGGAGATGACATAATGAGTGTGGATGCAGAGCAGATGTTCCAAAGAATCTACACAAACTTTTTATGTTTGACACATAGGGTACCCAGGGTGCAAGTCGAGGACTTTCCTAAGGCCATGCAGCGTCAGGTGGTTGGTGTACCATGAGCATGGGTTCAGTTATTCTGACGACTAGCTAGAGTCATGGTGTGCTACCATGATAAGAACCAACCTCCTCCTCCACAAGCTTAGAGGCCTGAGAGTGCTTCATTTTTTGTACTATCGTGTATTATATTTTGGTGGCTTGAAAGCCCCATTTTTTGCATTATGACACTTATGTATTATGACGTCACATTTTGGATGTTTAATGAAAAACTTTTATGATGATTGATTTTATTTATTTACATGTGTGTGAAAATGTATGTTTGCGATATGCTTATGGTCTATGAAACAAATGCCAATCTAACACATAGTTAGCATATGAGTCAAGAACTTGATTAAAAATTCTTGAAACATGTATGTATGTTATGTTGTCAAATTGTTGTTTTAACAATCTCACATGCAAGAATCTTCATAATAATGTCGGATCCCTAATATGATACAAGCGATTAAGCTGTGACACTACTAACTACGAATCAAGACGCACCTCAATAGAGAGAACGCCATGTGAAATGGCATCCCACAATAGCTTGATAATGACACTATACTCAGCAACATTGTTCAAAGAAGGCCATAAACATATGCCACCTAAAGACAATACCTGACCCATAGGAGTATAAATCACCCAAGTAGCAGAGCCTGAGTTCTGAGTGTAGTGGCTATCACCATCAACGAATCCTATGTAAGCAGAAGACTCCATTGACATTTTCCATAAGAAATGAAATCTAATCAGCAAACCCGATCAGCATAAGAAAACCTAACTATGCAAAAAAATGTACAATAATATACAATAATCAACCCTAGCTGAAGATTATGTATAGTATTTTTTAAGATAGCTCCAATTTGTAGTCTCCACCAAGGATGTCCCTTCATAATCAACCAGCTCATAGGCACCTTTCTCTAACACACATTTGACTACTTAAGAACCATGCCACATGGGATTAAACTTCCCTGCCCCCAAGGTTTCTTTATCTTGATCCCACAAAAGGACCAAATCACCTTCACTAAACCTCCTTGGATGGATAGACTTATCATGCTGCACCTTAACGCGGCACTTATTTACTTCTAGAGCCACTAAGGCATCTCGACGTTGCTCATCAAGCTGCTCTAAGTGTACCAAACGTTCCTCCAATGCGGAAGTGTCTGGTAAAAGCTCTATAGCTAGCTTCAATGAAGGGATTTCACATTCAACCGGTAAGACAGACTCCACTCCATGTACGAGCTAATATGGAGAAAAAGTGATGGCAGTATTAACTGCGGTTCTATAGGCCCACAAAGCAGGATATAACATGATATGCCAATTCGTCTTGCTTGGTGTGATGGTTCGTTGGAGAATGGACTTAAGTGATTTGTTGACAGCTTCAACTTGTCCATTTTCCTGAGGGTAATAAGAAGAGGAGTATTGTTGCTTATACCCTAACTTCGAGGCCAACTCTTCCATCATTCTATTTTGAAAGTTCCTACCATGGTCAGTGACAAGATATTTCGAAATACCAAACTGAGTAATAATTTGGTTGAATACGAAATGCGTGGTTGTCTCACCATCGAATTTAACCATGGGAATATCCTTAGCCCATTTCATGAAATAATCAACGGCCACTATAATATGATGATGCCCCCCAATCAAAGCTAGGTTGTAATCCATGAATTCAAGCCCCCACTTGGTGAAGGGACTGATGATGATAATTGGATGTAATAGGGAAAGATGTGAGCACATATTCTGTGCAAACACCTAACAAGGGAAACACTACTTGACCTCATTGGCACAATCTTTGAAGATCGACGACCAAAAATATCCTGCTCTCAAGATGGTTTGGGTTGTAGAAGGCCCAGATAAATGACCACCGCACGCCCCTTTGTGGCAATCATTTAGCACAACCTCAGCCTCTTCATGGGTTGAACAATGACATAAAATGGAATCTACCCCACAATGGTACAAAGTGTTATCCACTATAAGGTAGTTCTTAGATACGTGACGTAATCGTCATCGCTCATTCTGTGAAAGATGAGTAGGGACCTTCAACGTTTGTAAATATATGATGATATCCCCATACCATGGATCCAAAGTTGAGATAAGGAAAATATGCTCATCGACAAACATATTCTCATAAACCTCCTCTTCCTCCACACTTGGAAAATCAGAAATGAGCTCCACAAAAATCAATGATTTCTTTGATTTCGCTGAAACAAACTCGAGATCAAATTCTTGCAAAATAACAATCCACTTATTATACTTTCCCTCGGTCATCCTTCTAGTGAAGACAAACTGAAATGGATTGACATGAGCTACCACCAAGGTATGGTGAAGGAGAATGTAATGTCTCAATCTCTAAACCGCATGAATGGTGGCTAAGGCAATTTTCTCCACATGCGAATAATGAATTTCTGCCTCTATAAGGTTTCAGCTCAAATAATATATGACATGCTCATGGAGCTCCTCATCCTCTTGAACCAAGAACATACCAATCGTCTCCAAGGACGTGGACACATAAATAAAAAATTCACAGCTATAGTCAGGTGAAATAAGTACGGGGCTCGATGTTAAGGCTCACTTAAGAGCATCAAAGGACTCCTGAGCTCACTCACCCCAGAAAAATGTGGTGTCCTTCTTTACTAAGAGGCATAAATCCTTTAGTCAAATTGGCAAAGTTAACCACAAATCTCCATAATAAATTTTCCATGCCTTGCAAAAATTGAAGATGTCTAATATTACATGAGGGAGATAATTGAATTGCCTCAACCTTTAAGGGATCAAGTCTTACACCCTCCTTGGAAACAATGAACCCTAGCAAGCGACCAGACTTCACGCAAAAGATTCACTTATGAGGATTTAACCTAACTAGGTAATGGCAACATCTTTCGAATACTAATCTTAAATGGTATGGATGACGCACTCTCATCCAAGAATGAGCAACAAGGTCATCCAAAAATACTTCAATAATTGTTTTGAGATTGTGAAAAACCAAGGTCATAGCCCGCTGAAATGTGGCTCCAGCATTTTTAAGACCAAAGGGAATCTTCCGATATGAAAATGTACCCCAAGGACAAATAAATGTAGTTTTGTGTTGATCCCCAGGTTTGATCTGAATCTGATTATATCCAAATAAGCCATCCATAAATGAAAATACCTCGGTTCCCACACACTCATCCAAAATTTGATCAATAAATGGCGTGGGAAAATTATCCTTAGGACAAGCACGAATTAAATCATGGAAATCAGTGCATATACGGATCGTTCCCTGCTTCTTATCAACCAAAATGGGGTTTGAAACCCACTCCATCAAGGGAACATGATAGATAAAATTGACATTTAACAACTTTTCCATCTTAGCCTTAATTAAGATTCGCTTGATATGCCATCATTGTTGTAGGCAACGACATGTCCATTTTGACAGGTCCATTCGAAGGACTCGGTGAAGGAAGAATCCAAGGATCTTCCATATGGGTAGTGCAAAAAGACATCGAATTCAATGAAGATGAAGCCCCACCAAAACTAGATCCTATCATAAGAATGGGTGCAGGACAACTAAAGGTCCCCATAAGGGATGGATACATACCTACACCCATAGTCCCAGTTGTCAGCTGAGAATGATCAATAATTGGGTTAGAAGCTCCCGATGATGCATTAACACTTGGATTTTTGAATGATGTCTGAGCAATCATAACAATATTCCCATTAAATGGAAAGCATACTACTTCAAATAGAGAAGAGGCTATGAATTGAATACTATACATCCAATTCCGACCCAGTAAAAGATTGTAATCAAGGGGTGCATCAACCACCTCAACCTCGATCGCAATGGTCTTCCCTCCCTAATGGACCTTAAGAGAAGGAAGAATTCTATGAGGATGAAATGATCTACCATCAAAGGTAGTCAACATGTTTGCAGATTGAGACAACTTGGGATAACCCAAACTCTTCCAGCACGACAAAGACATCATAGAACTAGCAGCGCCTTTGTCAATCACAGTGCATTTGATGGTCATGTTAAGACACTCCACATGAATCAAGAGAGACACGTAGTAAGGCAAGAAAGGATGTAGTCCCATGGTTTCAAATTCGATGACAGAAGAAGAGCTATCATCATTAACCCCAAGATCAGAAATTAAACCTTTCCTTTGTGAAGGACAACTTTGAAGTACTTCAAGCACCAACATTGCACAATGATTTTGGCCCAAATCCTCGACAACAGAATAGTTATGGATGGCTTGGGCATTAGGATTGTGCCCCAAACACTTTAGGACTCCCTTAGGAATGAGAGGTGCAATATAAGGTTTATCCATAGGGTTTTCAATCCGCCAAGGGCTCTCAGTTGGAGTGGGTTCCTTCCCAAGGTCCAGTTGTGATGAACCATCATCTTTCGCATGAGTCACAACCTTAGTAGCACGCACCATGTTGATGCAACCATCACTAGTACTAGCTTCTGGTGGATTTTTATCTCCACTTGATGCACAATGAGGATCATGGGTCCTCATGTTCATATTTTTATTATGGGGTAAAGGATTGGTTAGCACAGCTGGGACCTATGCTATGAACCTCAAGGCATCTTCCATATAAGGGCACAACTGAGTGAGGTGGTCATCCTTACACAATTTGCAAGGAAGCTTAATCTTAGGTTTAGACTACTTGTCACCCCCAGCATTGTGGGCATTCTTGTCATTAAAATTGGCATTTTCATTCTTGTTCCCACCCTTACAATTGTTTTTATCCTTTTTCTTATTCCTTCTGGGCTGCTAGTTTCCCTTCTAGTCGAACGATTGACTGGAAAGTACACTCATCATTTGGGTGGGTTGAGACAAAGCCATGGCTGGTCCTGAAGTAGAAATATTAATAGACAATGGACTCACTTGTTTCACAACCGAATCCACAGTTTTGGTACTTGTACAACCCACAATGCCATCGGCATGTGGTCCAAGCTTGATCTTGGGATCGAAACTAAAACACAGATCATTAGGTATGATCTCATATAATAGTTTGGATTGAGCATAAATCAAATCCAATTCATGTGCCCTAAAAATTGCTTGTTCCTGGTTCTAGACTACATATGTAGAAACATCCTTCACGATGTAAGGTAGAAATGATTTAAGGAACCACTCAAGGACAAAAATCCAGTGGTATGAAAACTTTAATCAACCTCTTTCGTCTACGCCATTCTTGGATATGGTCCAAGATATGTGTGGATTTGTCTTATCGAAATGTCGACAAGAGTTCTGTACCAATGTCGTAACACACGGGTAGCTGGAAGTGATTGAGGAAAGTCATATCAAGGTCATTGAACAAAATGAATGCCCCCCTCAGTAACTCTATTTACCATTTCACTGCAGGCCCGGTGAGGGTGCATTGGAATAGTCTTAAAAAGATTGAGCCATCATGTAAGGAATTGGAAGAGCACCAAAGGTGAAAATTAGTGACATGTTCACTAGGAACTTCTCCTGCTTTTCCCTCGAATTTGGTAATGTTTGAGGGAATCTTGTTAGGGACAGTCGTCCAAGTGAGGTCATGAGATACTAGATCGTTCATTAGTCTCGACAAGTCAGGTAAGTTTAACGTTGCAAGGAAAGGAAGCCTAGGTTGAGCCAGTCTATGCCACGCTCCCTGATAGTTTTGGTTCATATAAGGCTAACTACTATAAATACCACGGCCTTGGCCATAATATCCTCCTACCATTTGACCTGTGTAGGGATGCATGGAAGCATTATGATGTGGTGTACCTTGAATATGTGATGCTACAAAGCCATATGTTATCTCCCAAAATAAAATAAATTTATTTTTAATGGTATGAAGAATTTAAATCATGCAATGAAGGATATGAAGATCACTGACAGTTTGAAAGCCTTTGTTTTTTATTTGGATGAGAATTTCACAAAGTTGTAGCTTCAGTGGCTTGGGCGAGGATAAAAATATCTCATTAGCCACCGAAAGAAGGAAGATAAATAATAGGTGGGAGATCCCTTTGGTAGTCAGGCATATTGCTAAACTTTTCACTGCCATTGGAACATTCTTAAACAATGATCAGAGAAGATAGTGGCTAAAGTTTCCGCCACTATGGAGAAAAGAGTGACTAAAAGTGCCACCACTGTGGAGAATATAGTGATTGAAAGCTCCAATTCAAACTTCCACCAACCTCTGATAGCGATGAAATTAGTTTGGAACTTGAAAACATGAAGGTATCGGTGAGTCAGTCCACTAAAGATACACAACTATGGAAGAAAGACTTACTACGAGTTCCGAAACAATACAGACTCATCGGCATTGGAACTTACAAGGACTAACTATCGGCAAGCTAGTTCACTAAAGAGCCACAACTATGAAAGAAAGACTTACTATGAGTTCCAAAACAATATAGACTCATCAGCATTGGAACTTACAAGGACTAACTATCAATGAGCTAGTTCCCTAAGGAGTCGCAACGACGGGAAACAAATTGACTACGGCTTTCGATCAATCAACAGAAAATCATTCTGATAGTGCAACAATGGGAAATATTTGATGATTGGGAGAGCTAAGGACAACAGAGCAGCAAATTTAAGGCTAAACTCCTCTATAGTGTCAGTAGCATAGATAACTAAAGCTCCATTTCCTTCATAAAAAGACTTCCGACAGCAATAAAATTTGTTCATTTCAGCCTTCGATTGCCAACAAGCTATAGTAGGGTTTTGAAAATCCCTAGCATAATGTCCTATGGCTCCACAGTTGTAACAAATAATCGTTCCATGGCCACGACCAAAGCCTCCACCATAGCCTCGTCCTTTTAATGCTCCACCATAGCCATCATGAGTCAGTTCATGCTGTGGTCCTGCTGCTGGTACTGATGTCTCTGACTAGACTCTATAGAAGTCATGTTTTCTTTCTATCATGAGATCATAATCTCTGCAATTATTTTCATCACATCCTACTGACTTACATAAGTTACAGTATAAGTTCTTAGGAGTTTGTACATACTTCTAAAGTAAAGGGAATTCCTGTGGTCTATGTCCTCTTGTTCTACAGATTTCACACCATGGCCCTTGATTCTGTATTAAGGGGTTAGGAGCCCCACTTGCTATATATTCAACAAATACTGGACAGTTATCTTTGGTATGGCCATGTCCTTTACACTTTGTACACCATAATTCTTGTTCAACTTCTTTTCCTTTCTTAATCTCATGTAGCTGTAAAGTGAGGTTGGCTAACTGATTCTGTAAGTTTGACATACCTGCACTAGTCTCAGCTAGAGGTGAAGCCTATAGTTTCATTTCCATCTCCAATGCTTCATCCTGCGTATGGAGTTTCTGTTGCATTAGGGGAAGTTTAATATGAGGGAGCAGTGCTGCGATGACCCATTCCTTATGCTGCTCCAGCGCAAACTCAAAGCTAACTTGGTCTATAATAGCTTTAAATTTTTGATCGAAATCCCATACTGAATCTGTGGGTAACTGTTTGATGTCTTTAAGTTCTGTGATACATTGTGACTTAGATTTGGGTTTCTTAAATTCCTTAATCATTGCGGTCCTTACCTCTATGAGTGTTATGTTCTGCGCTGTTGTATATTTCATATACCATGTTAAAGCTCTTTCTCTAAGTGTAGTGGCCAACTGGACAAGCTTTGTATTGTCATCCTGGATCTGTTTAATGGTCCATGCAGCTTCACATAGGAACCAATGTTGTTCTGGGTCTTCTGCCCCTGTACCCCTAAAGGTAGGTAACTTCATGTCATCCCCCATTTTGTTTCTACGAGGTGGATTTTGATTTGTTGTATTACTACCACTTGGTGGTGTAGATGTAGATGGTGTAGAGGTAGTATATACTATGTGTGAACTACTAGATGGAGTTCTTACAGGATTATTCTGAGTCTCGGTGAGTCAATCCACTAAAGATACACAACTATGGAAGAAAGACTTACTACGAGTTCCGAAACAATACAGACTCATCGGCATTGGAACTTACAAGGACTAACTATCGGCAAGCTAGTTCACTAAAGAGCCACAACTACGAAAGAAAGACTTACTATGAGTTCCAAAACAATATAGACTCATTAGCATTGGAACTTACAAGGACTAACTATCAATGAGCTAGTTCCCTAAGGAGTCGCAATGACGGGAAACAAATTGACTACGGCTTTCGATCAATCAACAGAAAATCATTCTGATAGTGCAACAATGGGAAATACTTGATGATTGGGAGAGCTAAGGACAACAGAGCAGTAAATTTAAGGCTAAACTCCTCTATAGTGTCAGTAGCATAGATAACTAAAGCTCCATTTCCTTCATAAAAAGACTTCCGACAGCAATAAAATTTGTTCATTTCAGCCTTCGATTGCCAACAAGCTATAGTAGGGTTTTGAAAATCCCTAGCATAATGTCCTATGGCTCCACAGTTGTAACAAATAATCGGTCCATGGCCACGACCAAAGCCTCCACCATAGCCTCGTCCTTTTAATGCTCCACCACAGCCATCATGAGTCGGTTCATGCTGTGGTCCTGCTGCTGGTACTGATGTCTCTGACTAGACTCTATAGAAGTCATGTTTTCTTTCTATCATGAGATCATAAGCTCTGCAATTATTTTCATCACATCCTACTGACTTACATAAGTTACAGTATAAGTTCTTAGGAGTTTGTACATACTTCTAAAGTAAAGGGAATTCCTGTGGTCTATGTCCTCTTGTTCTACAGATTTCACACCATGGCCCTTGATTCTGTATTAAGGGGTTAGGAGCCCCCCTTGCTATATATTCAACAAATACTGGACAGTTATCTTTGGTATGGCCATGTCCTTTACACTTTGTACACCATAATTCTTGTTCAACCTCTTTTCCTTTCTTAATCTCATGTAGCTGTAAAGTGAGGTTGGCTAACTGATTCTGTAAGTTTGACATACCTGCACTAGTCTCAGCTAGAGGTGAAGCCTATAGTTTCATTTCCATCTCCAATGCTTCATCCTGCGTATGGAGTTTCTGTTGCATTAGGGGAAGTATGATATGAGGGAGCAGTGCTGCGATGACCCATTCCTTATGCTGCTCCAGCGCAAACTCAAAGCTAACTTGGTCTATAATAGCTTTAAATTTTTGATCGAAATCCCATACTGAATCTGTGGGTAACTGTTTGATGTCTTTAAGTTCTGTGATACATTGTGACTTAGATTTGGGTTTCTTAAATTCCTTAATCATTGCGGTCCTTACCTCTATGAGGGTTATGTTCTGAGCTGTTGTATATTTCATATACCATGTTAAAGCTCTTTCTCTAAGTGTAGTGGCCAACTGGACAAGCTTTGTATTGTCATCCTGGATCTGTTTAATGGTCCATGCAGCTTCACATCGGAACCAATGTTTTTCTGGGTCTTCTTCCCCTGTACCCCTAAAGGTAGGTAGCTTCATGTCATCCCCCATTTTGTTTCTACGAGGTGGATTTTGATTTGTTGTATTACTACCACTTGGTGGTGTAGATGTAGATGGTGTAGAGGTAGTATATACTATGTGTGAACTAGTAGATGGAGTTCTTACAAGATTATTCTGAGTCTCGGTCGGTTTCTGTGGGGTATAAGGGTGGTAAGGGATACCCCTACTGTTCTTTCTCTATTACTTTGACTCTATTCTCTCGTACTGTCTGAACTATATTCAAAGAAGGAAGATCTGAAATCTACTTTATATCTTTTACCACTACGTGTACATCCAATTTCTTCAGAATCACTCTCAAACTCTTGTGACATTACACTTACTTAACTTATTCATCTGAGAATATATCCAGTACTCCTTTTTCATACAATAACATCTTAAGGGACAAATTTAAAGAGTTCAAGTACTTACTGCGATATCCTTTGAAGAATTACCTCTCTGGTTTGCTGAAACTCTTTCTTTGATCAACTACAAACTCTGTAATGAAAGCTTCTAGCAAACTCACAAGCCAGAAGTCCACTGCCTGTGAAATGGGATTATCTACGCTCTTCAGGGTGTGAATCAGCTCTGGTGTCCAGACAATGTTCTATTTCTTCTTGAATATATGCTTATCATTCAACTTTGATAACCAATCATACAACTCATTTGCATAGGTCGTAAAAAATATTTCATGCAGGTCTATGAAGATATGTTTCTGTAACCAGTCCTCTATACTCAACCTAGGACTCTTGTTTTCTTTTTCAGCAAATTCTCTTTCCTTAGACTCAACCCACTGGTTAATTTCTTCTTTAGTAGGATGCCAACAGAACATCAGCTCTTCAATTTGTTCAAATTCGGCATCGAAACCATTTGTTGGAATTGGATTTCTCTCAGCAGACCCAGGTTTACTTTATTATACCAACAAAACCCCTAGCTCACTGGCCCTTTCGGAAACAAACCACAGAATGGCCTAAAGTCTCACCCAAAGTGATCCTAGATGGGGTGGTTGAAGAATCAGGTTTCCTCAACCAGGTTCTGTAGCATCCTATGTCCTCTTGATTCTAATTAACCAGTGGGATCTCTCAGCAAGGGTTGTTTCTCTCTTCCTAGCTGACTATCTATGGGACTAATTCTTATCGCATTGTAGCTTCTAGGACAATGTGCAAACCTTCTCTTCTGCTCAACTCTTAACCTATGATATCTCACACCGCAGCTCCTCAGATGGTGTGATATTGCCTTTCTATGTTGTGATGTCTCCTACAGCAAGACTCAATGTACTCATTAACTCTCAAGGTCCAAAGACTTTCTCTCTGGGTACAATAGCTCAGTTAACCTTCATAAGGGTGTTAAACAACTTCACTTAAGATTCTATAGTTTAACACGCTCAACATCTATTATGCTCAATTCGCTGAATGGAATATACAGAAGTCACTTAACACTGTAACTGTTAACTATCGTAAATCAAACACTAATAAACTCTTATCCAGAATACTCAACACATTCAAATTGCATTTAACCTTCTATGTTATTGTAAACTGAAGGATAGCATACATACATTCATTAATTGATAAGCAAATTCCATGTAATAGATAACAGATAGCAAATAAGTATCACACAATCACATGAAATAGTCGCACAACACACATATTTTATGTGGTTCACTTCCAGGGGGGAAGATACGTCCACAGGAACTATGTTTTATTATATCTTGAGAGAGTACACACAGTTAAGCTGCAACCTATTATGCAGCTTGAGATATTCTGGGAAACTCCATGCACATAGCTGGAGCCCTTCTCTCTTAGATCTCTTCTCTTCCTATATTTCCTTCTTCTTACAATATTTCCTTCTTCTCTCTCTCTCAATCCCTATGGATTGTTACATTCATGCTCGAGGAGCCATCTACTGGTTACAATAAGATAAATACAGGCTAAATAATAGAACCAGAGCTTGACTCTTCCTCAATGTCTTACACAATAGACGACCAACTATCTATCTGACTAGCTATCTAACTGTCTAGTTGTCTAGCTAGCTAACCTTTCATAATACAAAATACATGCTTAAATAGGTGGCTTGAAGGTCTCACCATGATACAAAACTGTGGGCCTATCCCAACAGTAACCCAAAAAACCTAACTATGACAATCTGCCTCTCTATACTTTGAACTACCGCTTACTGGTCACACCACAGCTTTCTGCAGTATTCCACGATTTTTGGTGCTGATATCTAGTATGGGCGCTACTTCCTCGGTTTATCCCCTTCTGTCCTTTGTCTTTAATACCTCGTCTCTTTTGTCCTTTTCCATTTATGAGGGTAGCTAATCCCTCCTGTCGTCGTCGCTGCCTTAAATTCAGTGGTTGAGCTCTCTTCTCAGCTACTTTAGGTAATCTTTCCTTTGACTTCCTTGTTCCGCTATAGCAGCTTTTCCTGTAGTTGCGGGGCCCTACTCCAACAATAATGTGAAGGTATTTCTGGTGAAGGATCATATGCAGGAGTAGAATCTACATCCCCAACCTCTTGAGGTGGAGAAGACATCTCAAGAATCTCATCCTCGTGATCTACCATCGTGTTTGAATCAATGTGAGAAGTAGTCCACTTGGACTGTCTGTTTCTCTCTCCCAAAGGAGGATATGTGGAAGGTGGAAGTCCTTTTAAACGACGAGAATGGTGAAGTTCCATACCTGAATCCACAATGACTCAAAAAATAAAAAAGACTCTTTCTAATTACGCAAACCATAGAAAAACTAGTGTGCACAGAGCATCCACCTATACAATGTAAAGCCATATCACAAGCAAACAAAGGTAGGATATGTGAGCTCCTAAATGAAGTAGGTATGTCTCTCCTAAAAGAGTCTTGAGACTCCCATACACAACAAGTCAAGGTTTGTAACCAATTATAGTGGCCCTTATCTTTAATGCATATAGCAACTATGTTGTCCGACCCCTAACTAGCCAGGACACCTACAGAATAACCTCTGCGAAGTACTCCCTCAATAACCTAGGTAAGGAAACTAAGGTCACCTCAATATAATCAATGCTCAGGAGGATAGTCCCAGGCGGGATTGACCATATGGGAAGGGTAGCAAAGCCCGAAACTCCCAAAAGAGCCCCCATATATGAATACAATCCTATAAATATCTCTGGTGCTACTGAGTTATGACGAGGGATCATCCCAATCATTAACCGCTCACACTGCCTCATGCTTAACTCCCTTGTAAGAGGATAATCCTAAGAAACACTAATTATACCAAGGAATTTCACACTCTTACCTGGACAGACACGTACATGTTTCATTTACTGGTCTTGGAGAATTTACTCACAATGAACTACTCCAAGACCCTAAAACCTAATCTTGTTGGTGCACCCTATAAAAGAAAAGAGTGCAATTCATTTTATTATGCATTGATTTTAATTGTCTTATTACTCAAAAGGGAAAATGATTGTGCAACTAATGGTGTTATGACGCAACAAGAAGTAAAATGGACACCTAACAATCAATGCAAATGCACCGTGTTGAATGAAAAATGGGGTATGCTACTATGTGAAATGCAAAATTTTCCTTCAAATGAAAATGCAATCATTCCTATATGAAAAACTGACTGGTACTTCTCCAAGCAAACCTAGTGCAAGTACCATGCAAAATGCAAAAAAGGAAATATTTTTGTATTTTTTGAATTAAAATGAGATAATAAAGAAAAAGAACGACTCTACCACCCCCAGACTCTGCAAGCACTATCAAAAAGCACACACACAAACCACTAAGGTAAAAGAGACCTAATGCACTAATCCCAAAACAAAAAATAGAAAATGCAATGACAAGAACATTCTCAAAAAAATTTGAACTGAAACGCATCTCTAGTTAGAAACAGAGGTGTATATAGACTCTAGAAGAATCTAAGAAGACTCAACAATCATCATAACTCACCCAGAAACGCTTAATCTTCCCCACAAAGGAAAAACTCAGGGCATACGCGACTGTGTGCAGAAAACCCGCGTATATACACGGATATCCCAGCAAAAACTGCATGTACATGCTGTTAACACCTCTAACTTGAAGAGTATTGAAGGAAACATGGTGGAAAAAAATGAAGGTTACATGAACCTTTGTTAAATAGTAACAAAGTAAATATATGATAAAATGGCGCATAAAAGATAAAATTATCTCATAATACAATGGTATAGAACAAAAAAGGTGAAAATCAATGGTTTAGAACAGATTCGCTCTGTGGAGATGCACGAGAGATAAGGATAGGAAAAGATAATTAAAAAAGGACGAGGATCGACAATTGTAAGACTAAGTCGGTAAAATCTATGGTTGATAAGAAGTTCGTTCCATAAAGATGCGTGTTGTTAAAAACAAAAAGGGCCAGCAGAATGTGTACATGCAAGTTAATCTAACGGCTTAAACATAAAGCGAGTATTCATCAACAGTTTTCATCAGTTCCGGAGAATAAAGTTTTGCGGTAGTTGAAGTGGAAAGGCAGTAGCAGAATAGAAACCATGATACACATGGCAGCTCACAGTACATTCCATGGAGAAAAATGGTTTAAGGAAAACCGCTAAAGGGAGCCTCCAGAATAGACCTTTATATAAGGTGAAGTTGACTTATTTTTAAAAAATCATTTTTTATTTTGAATGCCAGGACAAGCGAAAAGGACAACCCACCATCCTTTTGCAGTCAACCTCACATACATACAGTTACAGTCACAGGTAAGCTTCGAACACTTGATCTTTGTTTACAAAATCATCGTCGTTTTCCTATTATGGAGAAAGAGAAAGGGTTAGAAGGTCTTAACCAGGTCTTGGATGAAAGAGAGGAATTCATGGTTGATAGAGACAGAGGTGTATATGACCTGTTTCTGTCGATTGGAAATGTATTAGTTACTAAGGAAAGATTGTGGTAGTATAATTTATAGGGAAATGATATTTTGAATGCCCGCAAGTCCTTTCTATATTATTTTTCCATTGAACAGACCTTACCCTTTCTTAAATTTGCTAAATGGTGTGCAAGTAATTACTCACATTCCGAGAGATTCATTATGAGTCATTCCACGTCCAAGATACTATGTAGGATTGATGCAAAAAATATTAATGGATTCCTTAATTTTCCTCATAATTACCCTGACATTGGTGAGTCCGTGAATGAGTCTATTTTAGCCAAAGTATACAAAGGTTGTAAAATTGAAATTCGATGTGAATTTTTGTCTAGTATTCTTAATGAAGGTCAATCATTAGAGGGTCTCTTTTTTCCATACCGTATTCACATTTTCAAAGAGGAGGTTCAATTGGTTGTATCTTTGGTCTGCCAAATTTTAGGTCTAGATAATGACATTCATGTCAATGAGGTTGTCTTGGGTTTTTTTATTGAAAATGAATTCAGTCAGTCTTGAGTCTGAATCCCATCCAGTCCATTACTTTAGTTTGGATGAATATTTAGCAAAGGCCCCTCATATCCAGTTAGTTGAGTTCTCAAAGGTCAAAATTTTCAAATACCAAGCATATCTGTTGAACATGTTGTTATGTTCAAATGTAACTTAATTACAATTCTTGACTACTATATTCTCTTCAGATCTACCGAAGCAAATCAATATGTTCGAATTCATGAATTCCAGTATGTTAGATATGTACAAGCTTCTGTTTGATGAGGTATTTCCCATAGTCTTTGAATAAATGAAGGTTATGATGCAATCGTCACGAGAAGACAGGATTGGGGATTGGTTTTTGTATAGAGACTTTATTGTTTTAAGAGTGTATGGTTTCATCGGAGAGCGATACAGGCTGCCTGCTTTTCTTACCCCTAGAATCTTTGCACTTGAATACATGAGACAAGGATTATATGCAGAAGAGGAGCATTTTGGAGATATGAAGAAGTCCTCCAATATAAAATTTCTCCTTAAAGTTGGTTCATTCATCTTTAAAAAAAAGGTTCCTTGCTGATTGGAAAATATGGATTTTCAAAAACAATAGAAGGTTAATTATGATCCATATCATATAATTTCTCAAAGGAAACAAGCAAATAAGAACAAACCATTTGATCATCAAGTTGTTGAGGGATTGGGGGAAATAGCCAATTTGTCTCATTTTGTGGAAAATCCAGGAAGCAATGAAGGTACAAGCAGTGGGTTAATTACAATGTCTCAAGTGCCAGAAAGTTCTAATGTTTTAATTGAAAGAAGTTTTTATGAGGTTGAAAATATGGAGATAGATAAAGATAGTTCGCATAAGAATACCGAAACATTTTCTCAAGATGATCAAATTTAAAGTGAAATAGTTTCAGAGGAGTTGAAAAAAGCAGTTTCGATTCCTAAGAAGTCAGTGCAAATGAACCAGTTTTCTTTTCAAAGTGAAAATAATGTAGAGTCCAGCTCAGTTTTTAAATCTAAAGGAGAGTTCATGACAAGTTATGTTGAAAAGTAGATGCGGTCCTTAGAAGAGACTAAGAATCTACTTCCATGAGTAAGAAGTCTAGGCAACCCAAAGACGTCACTGATTTCCACTCGGGATGTAGAGAGGAACACTTTAAAATTAGCTATGGTAAGTGACAAAAGAGTGGCCGAGATGGAGGTAAGATTGGACAAAATTAGTGTACCTGACAAGATACAACTTCACAAACAGACAAGGGATATAATTTATTCATATTTGTTACATGCCATGATGAAAATTAACAAGTTGCAAGTCTTAGTAGATATGTTGGAGGTCCAGTTGAAACACGAAAAAGTTGAGAAGCAGGCGAATTCAATTCAAATAAAGAAGCTACGGGCAGATGTCATAAGCTCGAGGGATGAACCAGGAAACACACAAGTGATTAGAAGACTTTTGGAAGAAAAAGATAATGCCCTTCATGTATTAAAAAAGAAGTTGAAAATTTCAAGTTCTGATCATGTTTAGTCATTAGATTTTTTGGCATTGCAAGAGGAGAAAGATAAAATTCATCAAGAAATGATGGAGTACAAAGGCGAAACAGTGAAGCTGCGGGAGGAAAAGAATAAATGGGAAAAAGAGCAAACTAAGTTAATAACACAAATTTCACAGTTAAAGAAAGATCAGAATGACGAGAAAGATATTATAGAAGAATTAATGAGGCAGACCCCTGCTGATGGAGA
>LPNX010269099.1:88847-100043 GCA_001517045.1 Pseudotsuga menziesii | reverse complement strand
AAAATAATATTAAGATTCTATTAATTGAAAAACATTAATTAAAATATGGGCCAAGTTATAATTTCCTCCCAAAATAAATATATAGATATATATTAAAATCCCTAATAAAATATAGTAGATATTTGAAGGAACTTCAAGTGCTTCAATGATGTTGTGAGTATTACAAAATTTAATATAATAGAATCATAAGATATAAAAAACATACAAAGGAAATCATTTCTTAAATTGGAGAAACCAAAATGGATCATGCAAATGATATGCGATATAATGCAAATACTATTTCCAAATAATACTTTACAAATCCTCCATCAAATAACAAAGTATCATTTATATAATAAAGTGAACAAAATCATCAAAAAAGGAAACTCGAAGACCTTTTTTCATTTCATTATTTTACGAGGTGATCCAATAATTAAATATTAAAGCTTATAATATAATTCCATACAAATATAAATGAATAGAATAGAATTTCATGTAATAACAAAACCAAATAAAATTCAAAATAGATATAGCCATGATTATTATGAAATGTATGATTCTTTTTGGAGTTATTCTAATATGTAAATATTTTATCAAAACAAATTAAATATTTTTTTATGAATATTATTACAACTACATGCATTAATGATATTTATATAACTAATATTGACAATTCTATAGTAATTTCCTATCATATATAAGAATATTCAATTAAGTTTCAAAAATAAAATGTGTGTGTGTTCAATTAAGATTTAAAAATTAAATAATTTAGAGTATACATAAAAGTAAAAACCAAACCAAAACATAAGTGAGTATTGTAAAAACAACATAAACTACATAAAAATTTCAAAATTCTCATAAAATTAAGAAGTTACTTAAATTTACTTTATAGAACAATGCTAATTTCAATAGTGTAATAGAAATCTTGTTTTTTCTATTTTCATCTAATGCTCTTGTATTAGTGTATTTATTGAAGAGTATGGAACATGGCTATCTTTATTCAAAATATCATTATAAGTTATTGAGTTTGTAATATTCATGTACTAAGAGAGGGGGTACAATTTTCCTACATATAGATAGTATGTAAACATAAAACATATATATTGAGAGAAGGGTAAATATCTTATATTAAAGTAAAGGTTTTCACATTTTTTTATTTTAAATTAATGAAAAAAATTATCTAATATGACTTGTAGAATCAAATATATGTAATGTAGATAATAATATATAATTTTAAGCTATTTAGATATTGTGAATTTTCTCTAAGAGGCTAAATTGTTTTAGGGGAATATGAGAATAAAGTGAAATATTTGTATCCTCATGTTTTCATGAATTAAACCATTTCTTTATGAGATTATAAATTAAAGTAGAACAAAATGTCAAACAAGCTATAAAGAAATTTTAAAAAATACTTGAATAAAGTGAAATATTTTTACCTCCACTTTTATTAATTAAACCATATTAGATCATGAATTAAACTATATTAAAGTAACAAAAAAATTTCAAACAAACTATACAAAATTATTCAAAGATACTTGAATAAAGTGAAATTTTTTTATTTCAACATTTTATTAATTAAACCATTTCTTTATTAACTAATGAATTGAACTATATTAAATACATAATTTTATATACAAATTAAAAAAATATCAAAAAAAATTATCTAATACATCTAATCTTATTCAGTGAAATGTGAGAAATTTAATCCAATAAAATAAGAAATAGAAACCTATATAAAATACGAAATCAAAACTTAGGAAAAATGTGGGATATTTAATCCTATAAAATAAGAACTCAAAACCTATATAAAATACCAATTCAATTATTAATCTTATTCAGTGAAATATGAGAAATTAAATCCTATCAAATAAAATAAGAAATCGAGACCCATATAAAATACTAAATCAGAGAGAGCAGGAAATTCAGTGAATTTTAGTCTCCAAGAACTAGTTTAGTCTTATTCACTGAATGAGAGAGCCGAAAATTCAGTGAATTTTAGTCTCCAAGAACTAGTTTGAATTACAGGTATGTATGGCTCTGGGTTATGTTACCTTCTTTTTCAATATTTTGACCATGATACCATGGTTATGGAAAAGGAATGGAAAAGCCTGGTTTGGATTTGATAGTCTCTTGTAGCAAACAACTCCCAGAGAAGGTGGGCTGAAAAACTCAAAGGTACATGTTATTGTTATTTTCTCTACTCTTCTAGGAAACCCTACTTTTCATTGTGAGAACATTCAAAAATCTTAATCTCTTGTTATATAAAATCTCAGGCGTATATTTTTTTTCATTCTATCAATTTGACTACAAGTATTTTATGTTTGGCTCTGTTTATATGTTCGGATTGCAAATATTTGCTGGTGGCTGTAGGTTCTCAAAATTTTAACCGTGATGCCCTGGCTAAAAAAATTTGAGCTACAGCTAGATATAGTTGTGGGTTCTCCTACCTTCCCTCCTGATATTATAATCCCGATATTATAATTGAGATGTCATAATGATTCAAACCCTTCATAACCCTCTTCGAATGAATTTGCGCTCCAGCCATACACAGAATTTGAGGTTCCCAGTAATGATTCAAACCGTTCATAACCCTTCAAATTTGAGCTCCAGTTGTGATCCCATGGATTCGGCAATGGTTCCTCGTATCTGCCATGTTGATTACATTTAAATTTTAATTAACAGTAGCTTAACCCATATTTCTCATTAATTTAATCAAGGCAGCTTTGTTGAATCTATATATTTAATAGTTAACATATCTATACCATTTTTAAGTAGATTTTAATATTTTGAATAGTTATTTTTCTGGTAGATTTTAATATAAAAAATTGTTATTTTTGATATATTTTGTATCAATTTTTTTGGTTTAGCTATTTTTCTTTTAGATTTTGTTGAGGTTTAGCTATTTTTCTTTTAGATTTTGTTGAGGTTTAGCTATTTTTTTTAGATTTTATGAATAGTTTAACTTTTTAATTTTTGGTTTGGCTATTTCTTTTGAAGAAAAATTTTACAGTTCACCTTTTCTTACATAATTTAGGTTATTTTTATTCTCAATAGTATCAAAGCTCCAATGTGTTATTAGACCCATTTGTTTAGTCATCATTTGGCATAGTATTTATTTTTTTACACAAACAGCTGGTCGTTTTTTTTTTAATCTGAAGAAATGTATTTGTGTTATGAGACTCATTGGTTTAGTCATCCTTTGGCATAATATTTATTTTTTTAAACAAATAGGTGAGGGTCGTTTTTATTTTTTAATTTGAAGAAACGTTTATACATTAATTTTTTTAATAAATTTAAATCTCATAATAAATTGCTTAATAAAAATCTTTATGTTAGTAAAAATCTATTAATAAAAATCTAGTAAAAAATCTATATGTTAGTAGTGAAAAGCAATTTATTTTCTCTTTAAACTCATTTTTATTTATATGTTAGTAGTGGCAAGCAATTTAGTTTCTCCTTAAACTCATTTTTATTTAGAACTTATTTTTTTTCGTTTTGACTAATCAAAGATTTATTATACAAAACTAGCCAATAAAAATTTATATATTAAAATCTAGGAAAGCAATTTAGATTCTTTTTAACTTATTTTTATATAGAATTTAGTGATACTTAATCAAAGATTGATTAGTTTTCTTTTATTATATTTGAAGATTTATTACTTTTATTAGTTTTATTTTATTAGATTTGAAGATTTATTACTTTATTAGTTTTATTTTATTAGACTTGAAGATTTATTACTTTTATTTTTTTATGAAATGTAATTATTACTTTCTTTTTTCCCAGAAATCAAAGATTTATTAGTTTTTTTATTAGATGTTAATCTTTATTGCATTTATTTTACTTATGTGTAGTTTTCTTTTATTAATTAATTAAATAAATAAAAAATTTGTATATCGTACATTAAAAATAAAATTTATTATCTAATAACTATTTATAAATAAGATATATATTATATTCTAAATTGAATATTTTTTCATAAAAATCTATTTTAATGTGCATAAAAAATATTTTCTATTTTTTATAAAGTTACAATTTATGTTAGTTACTTTTTATGTGGACTTTTCTAATTTTTAGTGTTAGTTATTTTCTATGTGGACTTTTGTCATTTTTAGAGTGCAATGTACATTAAGCAAATGTCTAGTTAATTGTAATATTTTGTATGTTTTATTAAAATTATGTATTTTTTTTATTTCAAATGGCATAATGGATATGTGATTCACTATTTGACATTAAAAAATGGGTTTTCATTAAGTTAGGCATTGTATCAATTACATTATAATTGATGTGTTCAAAGTTAGGCTTATGGTTAGGATCCTTGTTTAGGGCAAGCTAGGATAGACTATGTTAGAGTAGGAAAAGGTAGGTAGTTTTGCTTAAGGAAAGCTATTGTAAGGTAATGTAGGTTGGGCTAAGCTAGAGTATGGAAAGGTTAGGCTACACTAGGTTAGGTTAGGCTAGCTCATCCTAGGTTAGCTTCGAATAAGGTAGAGTAGTAGAGTAGGCTAGAGTAGAGTAGAGTAGAGTAGGCTAGAGTATTGTATGCTAGAGTATGCTAGTCTTCAGTAGGTTACACTATGCTAGAGCACGTTAACCTAGGATAGAGTAGGATAGGGTAGGTTAGATTAGACTAGTTGAGGCTAGAGTAGGCTAGGCTAGGGTAAGCTAGACTTGGCCAGGATAGAGTGGGATAGCCTAGGAATGAGTATGCCACGATAGAGTAGGCTAGAGTAGGATAGGCTAGAATAGGACAAGCTAGAGTAGGCTAAGCTAGGATAGAGTAGAGCATGCTAGGCTAGAGTAGATATGATAGAGTAGACTAGGCTAGGCTAGCCCACGATAGAGTGGAGTAGGCTAAGCTAGGATTGAGTCTACTAGGCTAGGCTAGGGTGGGGTAGGGTAGAGTACGCTACAGTAGGATCGGCTAGAGTAGGCTAGGTGAGGATAGGTTAGAGTACGCTAGACTAGAGTAGGGTAAGCTAGAGTAAGCTAGAGTAGGCTAGAGTACACTAGGCTAGGGTATGTTAGAGTAGGATAGGCTAGGAGAGAGTAGGCTAGGGTATGTTAGAGTAGGATAGGCTAGGAGAGAGTAGGCTAGGGTAGGATAGAGTAGGCTAGAGTATGTTAGAGTAGGATAGGATAGGATAGAGTAGGCTAGGCTAGGATAGAGTAGGTAAGCTAGGCTAGGCTGGAGTAGGTTAAGCTAGGCTAGGATAGGTTACGGTATGATAGGCTAGAGTAGGCTAGGATACACTAGGCTAGAGTAGGCTAGGATACACTAGGCTAGATTATGCTAGAGTACCCTAGGATAGCATAGAGTGGGCTAGTCTAGAGTAGGCTAGGCTAGAGTTTGGTAGTCTAGAGTAGGCTAGGCTACACTACGTTAACCTAGGATGGAGTAAGATAGGATGGAGTAGGATAAGGTAGGGTATCTTAGACTATACTAGGATAGAGTAGGCTAGGATAGGCTCTGTTAAGAAAGAGTAGGTTCAACTAAGATAGAGAAGAATAGAGTGCAATGGGATATGCTAGGCTAGAATAGTCTAGGCTATGCTGTAGTAGGCTAGGCTAGAGTAAGCTAAGCTAGAATAGGATAGACTAGAGTAGGATAAAGTAGGTTAGGATAAAGTAGGCTAGGATAAAGTAGGCTAGGTTAGGCTAGGCTACAATGGGTTAAGATAGGCTAGAGTAAGCTAGGATAGATTAGGCTATGATAACCTAGAGTAGCCTAAGCTAGGTTAGGCTACAATAGGCTAGGTTAATCTAGCCTAGAGTTGGGTGGGATAAAGTAGTGTAAGCTAGAGTAAGCAAAATTATAGTAGTTTAGGATAGAGTAGGATAGTTTAGAGTTGGTTAGGACAGGCTAGAGTAAGTTAAGCTAGGGTAGGGTAAGATAGGATAGAGTAGGCTAGGAGAGGCTTGGTTAGACTAGGCTAGGCTAGAGTAAGTTAAGCTAGGGTAGGGTAAGATAGGATAGAGTAGGCTAGGAGAGGCTTGGTTAGACTAGGCTAGGCTCGACCAGGCTAGTCTAGAGTAGACTATGCTAAGCTAGAGTAGGCTAGTCCATGTTAGAGTAGGATAAGCTAGGATAGGTCATGGTAAGATAGAGTAGGCCAGGATAGAGAAGGCTTAGCTATGGTAGAGTAGGGTAGGATACAATAGAGTAGGATAGGCTATAGTAGGATGGTCTAGAGTAGGTTAGGTTAGGATAGAATAAGTTAAGCTAACATAGAGTAGGCTAGGATAGAGTAGGCTACGGTAGTCTAGTTAGGCTAGACTAGGCTAGTCTATACTAGGCTATAGTAGGTTAGGAAAAGCTAGATTAAGCTAGGTTAGGTTAGGTTAGTGTAGGATATGATAAATTAGGCTAGGATAGGCTATGCTAGGCTAGAGTAGGGTTGGAAAGAATAGGATAGAGTAGATAGGTTAGGATAGAGTAAGATAGAGCAAGCTAGGATAGAGTAGGTTAGGGTAGGATAGGATAGTCTAGAGTAGCCTAGGATACGCTAAAGTAGGCTAGGCTAAGCTAGAGTAGGATATGCTAGGATAGGATAGAGTAGGATATGCTAGAGTAGGGTAGGGTAGGGTAGAGTATGTTAGGATATGCTAGTGCATATTAAGGTAGGATAGATAATTAGTCTAGGATAGAGTAGGATAGGGTAGGTTACAATAGACTAGGCTAAGCTAGAGTAGGTTATGATAAGGTAGAGTAGGATAGGATAGGGTAGGCTAGAGAAGGTTAGGTTAGGAAAGGATATAATAGTGTAGGGTATGCTAGGATAGAGTAGGATATGCTAGGATAGGTTAGGCTAGAATAGGATAGAGAAGGATAGGATATATTAGGCTAGGCTAGGGTACGCTAGTCTAGTCGAGGCTAGAGTTGGGTAGGCTAGAATACCCTAGAGTAGAGTAGGCTAGTCTAGAATAGGCTAGGATAGGATACGCTAAAGTAGGCTAGGGTAGAGTAGGATAGGATAGGACAGGCTAGAGTTGGGTAGGGTAGGATAGGCTAGAGTTGGGTAGGCTAGAGTTGGCTAGAGCATAGGAGGCTAGCCTAGAGCAGGCTAGTCTAGAGTAGGTTAGGCTAGGCTAGAGTAGGTTAAGCTAGGAGACAATAGGAAAGGATAGAGTAGGCTATGGAAGGATACGTTAGACTATGCTAGGATAGGGTAAGATGGAGAAGGCTAGGTAAGGAAGGATAGAGTAGGTTAGCTTAGGCTAGGCTAGAGTAGGGTAGGCTAGAATAGGCTAGTGTAGTGTATGCTAGGCTAGAGTATCCTAGTCTAGAGTTTCCTAGTCTAGGATAGAGTAGGTTAACCTAGGATAGAGAAAGGTAGGATAGAGTAGGCTAGGGTAGGCTACGATAGACTAGGCTACACTAGAGTAGGATAGGTTATCCTATGCGAGGATAGAGTAGGATAGGATATATAGAGTGGGATATGATAGGATAGGCTATAGTGAGTTAGGATAGGCCATATTATGCTAGGCTAGGCTAGGCTAGGCTAGAGTAGTCTAGAGTAGTCTAAGCTAGAGTATGGCAGGGTAGGATACGCTAGAGTAGGTTTAGGTAGAGCAAGATAGTGTAGGGTAGGTTAGGCTAGGGTAGCCTAGTCTAAAGTTTCCTAGGCTAGGCTAGAGTAGCTTAAGGTAGGCTAGACTAAGTTACACTAGAGTAGGCTAGGATAGGATAGGTTAGACTAGGCTATGATAGAGTAGGCAAGGTTAGCCTAAGATATGATAGAGTAGGATAAGATAGGTTAGGCTAAGCTAGAGTATGCTAGGCTGCGTTAGGATACAGTAGGCTAGGCTAGAGTATGCCATCCTAGAGTAGGGTAGGGTAGGATAGGCTAGGCTAGAGTAGGATAGGATAAGCTACAATAGTGTAGGTTAGGCTAGTATAGTAGAGTTGTCTAGAGTAGGCTAGGATAGGTTAGTATAGAATATGGTAGGATAGATTAGAGTAGGTTATGTTAGGATAGAGTAGGTTCATCTAGGATAGAGTAGGCTAGGATAGAGTAGGATAGGGTAGGCTAGTTTAGGCTAGGAAAGGGTAGTCTAGGCTAGGCCATATTAGTCTAGGCTAAGGTAGAGAAGGATAGGATAACGTAGAGTATTCTAGGCTAGGCTAGGCCAGAGAAGGATAGTCTAAGCTAGAATAGGCTAAGCTAGGATAGAATAGAGTACTGTAGGCTACGTTAGGATAGGATAGGATAGGTTAGGCTAGGCTATGCTAGGCTAGGCTAAGCTAGTCTAGGATAGTCTAGGCTATGCTAAACTAGGCTAGGCTAGAGTAGGCTCACTATAAGAATGAATAAAATAATATATTTCAATGTCAGGAAATCAATGGGTGCATCAAAAATATACTTGCACATACAAAGAAAACTATACTACATGGAGGGACAATGACTTTTTCAAAGAAAGAGAGACATACATGTAGTTGGGGGAGAGGTGGGTCACTAGTGGCCCCAATTGGGTTCTCTTAAACCATAAATCACTCACTAGGAATATGCATAAAATAATATATGTCAATGCCAGCAAATCAATAGGTGCACCAAAAAGCTACTTGCGTGTACAAAGAAAACTATACTACATGGACGGACAATTGGGGACATAGAGATACAAGAAATTTTGTAATAGGGTGCCAACAAAATAAGAGATATATACATATACATAGGGGATGTGAAGAGGTGGATCACCAGTGGGTGAAATATTGAAAACAAACTAAAACGATGGGAATATGCATCAAAGAGCAAGGTCGCTCAGGTGGCATGTTTATCAGACATATGTTTCTACATAAAAAAACATAAAGATACAATTACATAATTTACAATAATTAAAAGCGTACATGTTTAATCATTAAAAGCATACTTAAAAGAATACGTGTGATTATGAATATTCCTCTACCTATGACACACCTGTCTCAGATGCAACAAACTCATCGGTCCCACCATGAATGAAATATGTTTTATCAAGATTAAGATGTACTAAACATGTCAATCCTTGTGAGGGATAATTTTAAGGATCCATGCATATTTAAAAGTGTAGAAACTTTGGCGAATCTTACCAATTATTAAAATGTCATTTATAAAATATTTGGCTATATTTTTATCAAAATATTTTAAGTTCTAAGGATTTTATATAGTCTATATAATAATCTCACGATTTTTAGAGTGAAAAAAATCACCCCATCAAAATGGGGCGAAATAGGTCTTCAGAAAATGAAAATCGACCATTCTTTTTTTTTGAAAAAATCATGGAAAAATAGCCCATGGAGTAAGTTTTGCTCCTAAAATTTTTCTTGATTCCTACTATAATTATGTAAATCGTGATGAGAAGTTAAAAATTAATGTTTTTACAAGTAATCGTGAAGCACCAAAATCATATGCAACATTGACTACTACATCAATATCATCAGCATCAATAACCGAAATATGTGAATCTCGAGTGTCATTGGACACTACCTGTAAATGTGTTCATGTAAATTATCAAATAATTAAAATATAAATAATTTATGAAACAATTGAAAACTGTGATATAAAAAATAAGACACTATGTGAAGAACGAGTTTGACTTACATATTGGAGTAACCCATCGCTGCGAAACTCTGAAGAAAGAACATAGCATATGTTTCCACAATTTGTGCAAGGATGTGGCATGACGGGACGCTCTGAACCCTCTACATGTCTAGTGTGATCTCTAGATCAGGTAGGGTTTCGATGGCTAAGTGGATCCTCTATGTGTGATGTTCTAGCCCGAGATGGGCGAACCTAATATGTGCCACCCCCTTGGCCTACATTTCCCAACTGACAATAGTCCCATGTCGAAGCAATGTCTCTGCCAAATGGAATAATGCCTCATGTGTGTCATCAATCATGGGACATGCAGAAGGATATAACCAAGGGGGTTTTGGTGTGTGTTGAGGTCATCGCACATGGTTTGGATCAGTCCTTGCCCCTTGCCTATCTTGGGGAATCCCGTGTTCTACCCCATGGAACTCTAAAATATCAAAGTAATTTACGTGTTTACCCAAGATAAACTCGACATACAATTTCCTTAAGAAAGAGAATGGGATTTCTCTATCCCCATGAGGGTCTTCATCGAAGACCATGTAGATAACACATATGTGTTATAAATTTCCTTCTCAAACTTGCATTTTGGATTTTTAGAGTGGCACTCAAACGTGGAACCATCTTCCAACATGCGTCTGCTTACAAATTTTGAAATGACCACCACCGTAATAATAATAAATATTTACTTTTAAAGTAAAAATTCATTTATTAATTTTAACCTAAACATTCATAATACACGATATTAGGTAAAATATTAAAAGTAATATTAAGAGTCTATTAATTGAAAAATATTAATTAAAATATGGGCCAACTAATTATAATTTCCTCCCCATATATATATATATTAAAATCCTTCATAAAATCTAGTAGATATTTGAAGCAACTTCAAATGCTTCAATGATGTTGTAAGTATTACCAACCTTAAGATAATAGAATCATAAGATATCAAAAACTTACAAATCTAATAATTTCTTAACACCAGAAACAAAAATGGATCATGCAAATGATATGTTATATAATGCAAATACTATTTCCAAATAATAATTTACGAATACTCCATCAAATAACAAAGTGTCAAATATAATAGAGCTAACAAAATCATCAACAAGTAAGAAGGGATTTTTCTACTCTTCTCTATGCATGAAAAAGGAAACTCAATGCCATTTTTTCATTTCATTGTTTTGCAAGGTGATCCAATAATTAAATATTAAAGCTTATAATATAATTCCATACAAATATATATCAATAGAATAGAATTTCATGTAATACAAAACAAAATAAAATTCAAAATAGATATGGGCATGACTATTATGAAATGTTTGATGCTATTTGGAGTTATTCTAATATGTAATAATTGTATCAAAACAAATTAAATATTTTTTTATGGATATTATTACAACTACACGCATTAGTGATATTTATAGAAAGAATGTTGACAATTTTATAATAATTTCCTATCAAAGATAAGAATATTCAATTAAGTTGGAAAATAAAATGTGTGTGTTCAATTAAGCTTTAAAAATTAAATAATTTAGAGTATACATAAAAGCAAAAACCAAACCAAAACATAAGTGACTATTGTAAAAACAATAAAACCACATAAACATTTAAAAATTCATATAAAATTAAGAGGTTACTTAATTTTACTGTA
>LPNX010269099.1:55532-66214 GCA_001517045.1 Pseudotsuga menziesii | reverse complement strand
TTTTCACATTTTTTTATTTTAAATTAATGAAAAAAATTATCTAATATGACTTGTAGAATCAAATATCTGTAATGTAGATAATAATATATAATTTTAAGCTAGTCGGCAGCGCTGCCATGGATCCTCTCGACCCTTCATCCTTTGAGGATAGATTCTAGAATATCGTGGCGTCCCTTCCACGTGATCAGCCTGTCACGGCCCCTGCTTCCAGATTTGTTAAGCTTGCCGATGTTCTAGAGGTTAAGCTAAGTTCTGCAGCCTCAAAGAGAAAGGCAGTTACTCTCTCTAAAAAGGGCCTTATTGGTCTATTCACCGGACTTTGGCCATCCCCGCGATCTGTGGAGATCTGGATGAACAAAAACTGGAGAACCCTAATACAGGGAGAAGTTCAACAAATATTTTGTGGAAAAGGATATTTTGCTTTCATCTTTGAAAAGAAGGAGGATCGGGACCTCATCTTCAGGAATGGGCCATACTTTATGGGTCCTCAAGGTATGTATATGAACAAGTGGGATTTGTCCTTTAATCCAGAGAAATATATTCCAAAAGTAGTCCCTGTGTGGGTAAAACTACCCCATATTCCCCTTCATTGGTGGAATGATGAGGACTTTCGAGCAATAGGGAATACCTTGGGGAAATATGTGGACAAGTCTGAGCTGAAATCCCCAATGTTCTCCTGTGCCTGAATATGCATTGAAGTTGATCTAGAAAAAGGTCTGCGAAAGTCTATCATGCTCTCCATTGATGGGTGGAACCACCTTCAAACAGTAGATTATGAGCAAATTCCGTTCAATTGCAAATATTGTCATGAATATGGCCATTTCGCCAAGTCATGCCCGAAGAAGCCATAAAAACCCTCCTTGGAAAACCCTCCTAGTGAGGGATGGAATATTTCTAATGGGAAAAAGGCAGCCAAGCCCCAAAAACAGCAGATCCCCACGTCAAAGAGCCCCCCTGAAAACAAGTTTGCGGCCCTGGAGGTAGAGACACAGGATGAAGAAATTCATGCAGAGAACCTAGAGAATCAAGAAGACAGCCCCGATCCGGTGCAGCATCAGGACAAGGAAGCCCCAGAGATAATCGCCCAGCCTTAGAAATATCAGGAAGCGGAGGCTGAATGCTCCAAGGGCAGGAAAGAGATGGAGACGATCTCTGAAGGCTCTGTCACTAGATCAAAGGAAAAATCAAGCACAGAGGAAATGACAGACACCTCCATAGAAGAACAAGAACCGATCTCCAGAAAAGGGAGGAAGACTAATAAAGTCATACGCGAGCAGGAGGCAGCAAGGGAAAAGGTGGCAGGAAAGCAGTCCAATTTAGATTTCTTGGTTAAAACCTCACAAGCAAACAAATATCTCATGAGTGCGGAGGAGGAAAGAAAGGAGAAATAAAAGGCCCTCAAACAGCACAAGAAATAATGAAAGTAGTCTCCTGGAATTGTAGAGGCTTGGGAGGTATGCAAAAATTAGAAGTTATAAAGAGAATCAAATTCTTGGAATCAGCCTCAATCCTTCTTATCCAGGAGACTAAGAAAACAGCTGAAGACAACGTGGCTGCCATCAAAAGTATATGGCCAAACGGGAATGGTATAGACACTAATGCTAATGGAACCTCTGTAGGTCTCCTATGTTGGTGGAACACAGACAAGTATGAATTTCTTTTTGCTGTAGAAAATAGAAATTGGCTTCTTATAAAACTTGAGAATAAAGAATGCAAAGAGCAGTTTTGGATTAGGAATGTATATGGCCCAACCCTGAATGTGCAGAAGGATAGCTTTTGGACATCGCTAGAGGAGCAGTGTGAAGACAAAAATCTCCTTCCCTGCTTCATCGCAGGGGACTTCAACACTACCATATCAGCAGCTGAGCACAGAGGAGGATCCAAGGTAAGGGACCCCTTCGGGGAGTGGCTTGAAGACCTCATCTCTCAATGGGGCCTTACAGACATTATTCCCAAAAATGACACCTTTACTTGGAGCAACAAATGAGTGGGCCCTGGGCACATTTCTACCCGTCTAGATCGGTTCCTTGTTAGCACTCACCTTCTTAACTCTATCCTGGAAGTCAAACTCCTGTGCTCGGCAGTTTCGAACCATAAGCCCATTTGTCTCTTCTTCCAGCCGGAAGAAAACCTGGGGCCTCTCCCATTTCAGTTCAATCATTATGGCTGGAATCGGAAGAAGTCAAGGACATAATAACCAAATCTTGGTGTTGCTTCATTCCAGGTACTCCAGCTTTCTCCTGGGAGAAGAAGCTTAAGAAGGTGAAATTCACCCTCAAGGATTGGGAAAAAACCCAATATCAAGAACCTTCTAAGCAAAATGATCTCATCTTGATAGAGATGGAACGCCTGCAATCAGAAATGGAGGTAAGAATGGTCACCAAGGAACATCTCATCAAAGAAATCGAGCTCGAAACAAAACCTCAGAAAATTTTAAGGAAAATATAAGAGGAATGGAGACTCCGCTAACGCATCTTGTGGCTCAAAGGGGGAGATCAGAATACAAAGTTTTTTCAAAACTAGTGCAGGGATAGGTAGCGCTGGAACACAATAAGAGAACTAAAAAATGAAGATGGAGCAGTCATACAAGGGCAAGCAGCTATCAGTGCAGAGGTAAGAAATTTCTTTGAGCATTTATATAATGATGAGGAGCAAGTCTCTCGCTATCTTATGGAATAAATGGCTTCTGATATTCCATCCCTTATTATCCCTTAAGAAAAAAGCCATCTTGAATCCCCCATATTGGAAGAAGAAGTTAAAAAAGCAATCTAGAGCCTCCATCTGGATAAAGCTCCAGGCCCGGATGGATTCCCTATCTGCTTCTACAGAACCTTCTGGCCCCTCATTAAGAGAGATTTCATGCGCCTTATATCTTGGATGGAAAAAGGAAATATGGGGGGAGCCACCAATTCCACATTTTTGGCCCTCATTCCTAAAGATTCTAATCCTTCTTCCATCAAAAGATTCCAGCCCATTTCCTTGTGTAACGCATCCTATAAAATATCTCTAAAGTGCTGTCTTTGAGGATGAAACCAATTATTCCATCCCTTATCTCTCCCAACCAAGGTGGCTTCGTTTCAGGCAGACATATTAGTGACAATATCCTCTTAGTGCAAGAAGCGATCCATTCAAGCACCAGGAGAAGAGAGCCCGGGATGGCCATCAAAGCTGGACCTGGCTAATGCCTTTGACAGATTGAGACATTCCTTCATCATCATGGTGATGGAAAGATTTGGATTCCCCACTATTTTTATTAATCAAGTTCAAGCCTGCATCTCTTCCCCCTGGATAGCCCCTCTTATCAATGGCAGGCCCTCTGAATTTTTCAAAGCCTCTCATGGGGTAAGGCAAGGATGTCTGCTTTCCCCCTTCCTTTACATCTTGGTCGCTGATTCTCTTAGCAGAAGACTGATTAGGCTCCAATCCGAAGGTTCCCTTCTGGGCCTCTCCTTTAGGAATGGTGTGCCTCCTATCAATCATGCTCTGTTTGCTGATGACTCCATCTTTCCTAGAATAGCATCCACACAGATTGCTAGAAACTTTCTCAACCCTTTGGATCTCTTCCTTCAAACCTCAGGGAGCTCAGCAAATTGAAACAAATGTCAAATATATAGCTGGAATTATCCTGCCCCCACTCTCCGCAGTACCTCACAAATTCTGAAAATCAAATCCAATCCAAATTGGACTCACTTCAATTATTTGGGCATCCCTGTGGTCAAAAAATCCCTGACCTCATCAATGTGGAATCCGGTCATTGAGAAAATCAAAGCTAAGACTCAATCCCTGGGGACAAGATGGATAAATTTAGCTAGAAAGACAGTTCTAATCAAGTCCATCCTCTCATCTTACCCTATTTATACAAGCTCGATGGTCCTAGCGCCGAAGAAGGTCATCTCTAGCATATGTAAAGAGATCAGAAAATTCCTCTGGCAGGGAGGGAAAACTCAAACGAAGAAATTCCATTTGGTCAAGTGGGAAACTATCAAGCATGCCAAAAGTTAAGGGGGACTAGGCATCAGAGATCCGGAGTTCACAAGTAAAGCCATGGGGGCCAAATTGATTTGGAGACTGGCTACTGGAAAAAAGGAATGGTGGAAGGAAGTTCTCAGGAAAAAATATATTAAGAAGCCCAGGTCAAAAATGTTGGATGGTGAATGGAAAGGGAAAGGCACCACTCTTTGGCAGCTGTGTAAGGCCTCAATTAACACAATCATTGAAGACTGCTACTGGATTCCCAGCAATGGAAAAAGAATCAATGTCTGGAACAGCAGTATCTTAGGGCATCCTCCACTATCTTCTTTTCCAGGCATGGCCCCCTTTTCTGAATGGCTGTCTGAGAAGGATATCCTTTCTCTCTTCAATCTATCATGGTGGGACGAGGATGGCCAATGGATAGGATGGAAGGACATCTCTCCTCCAGACCACATGAGAAATGCGGCCGACCTTTTCCTTTCCTCCCTTCACGGTCTATCTCTGTCGAGCCTCTCAGCTAGGGATCGGTTGGGCTGGGGAAAATTAGGGCAGTACACAGTTAAAGAAGGATATAACAAACTTTCTATGGAACTGATAATGGCAGACAGAATATGGAAAAAGGTTTGGAATCTAGATAGCATCTCTAAAGCCAACAGTTTCATTTGGATTCTTCTACACAACAAGCTTTTAACTGCAGAAAATCTAAGAAAAAGAGGCATCCTTGGACCATCTCGACGTGCCTTGTGTAACTCAGCAGAAGAGACCTCCAGCCATCTTTTTTTTCAATGCAAAGTCTCCATTATTGCTTGGAAGATCGTTCTTCCTAAGGAATTCAATCGAGACCTACCAGATAATGCCCTCCAGCTCTTTAAAGACTGGGCTAATATGTTTCCAGGTTCCTTGTTCAAGAATCCAATTCTAAGTCATCTTTGGGATGATATTCCAAAAAATCTTTGCTGGAAATTATGGCTAGCCAGAAACCGTGCCATCTTTAAGGAACAAAAAGCCGCCCCATCTCGCATCGCAATGAAAGCCATAGGAATGATAGCTAAAAAATTCGCCACGAATAACATCAGCTACCCCCTGCAAGAGTCTATTCCTGATCCCTATGCCTCTTGGTGCAAAAAATTTCTAAAAGAGAATAGCTCCCTTCAGTCCAAAAATGTCTTGGGAAGAGTAAATCATTGTAGTCGCTCTCTCTAGTGGGAAATTCATCTTCCCATCAAATATTTTCAGCCCTCGCTCAGGGATAAAAATTCTTATTCCTTATTTTTCGATGGGGCTTTGAAAGGTAATCCAGGGGTGGCAGGCGCGGGTGGGATCTTGGTGGATCCTGGAGGACAAGTGGAACAAAAATTTTCCTGGGGACTTGGCTCTAGAACCAACAATGAAGCTGAGTGGATGGCTCTTCTCCATGGTATTCAACTCATTCGAGACAAAAATCTACAGAAGGTTATGATATTTGGAGACTCCAGGAATGTCATCTATAAGCTGATCAACGGGTATCCCATAGGAGCTATTAAATGTCGTCACTTGTACAAAAAAGCTAAACTTCTCATGTCTCAATCCTTCAAGTTTTTTCATATTCTCCGACACAATAATAAGGAAGCAGATAACATGGCTAACGTAGGTGACAGTATTCCCCAAGGCCACTACTGCCAAGATGGTGACCCTCCCTACCTCAAATTCTTTCCATGATGAGATGCTCTAAAATTCTCTCTCGCACTCTCTTCACGGAAAGTTCTATTATGAAGTCCTTATCCCTTTGCAAAAATCTAGGATGCCTCTTAGGCTTTCATCCTTCTCCTCCATTTTCTCTCTTCTCCCTCTTTCTTCTAAGCTTTACCCCCCCCTTTCATCTCCTTATCCTCCCCTCCATCCACCTCTCCTCTTTCATCCACCTCCCTCCAGCTGGCCCTCACCTCCCCCTTCCTTTTGGCAGCTCCATGCATTCAATTTTGTGTCCCGTTTTCCCTCCTTTGAAGGTCGCGTTGATTTTACTTCCCTCATAGGCTATTGCATCATTAAAGTCCTTCAGGCCTTCAATTTATTGCCTTTCCCTCTCGCACGATCGATGCCTCTTCATCCCTTTCTCTATGACGCTTCCCTGCATAGACTCACTCCATTGTTATGCTTCGGATTTTGGTTATGGTTCTCCAGGCTCTATGAATTTCTTGTTGAATGTGGTAGCTGGAGTCGGGGGTGGGAGACTGCTGGGAATCCTATGGCATGTGCTCCCCCTCATTCGTGCCTTTGTAAAGGAGCGCCTTGCTCTGTTTGCTTTCTCCTTCTGTCAATGTAGTTATCCCTCAGTGTCCTAGGGTTCTGATAGTCATGTTGGTACTGCTCTTTCTCGTGAAGACAGACTGGTTTGGGTCTTGGGATGCATATGCTCTGGTTGGAAGAAAGGCGCTCTGGGAACGTTGTCTTGCACAGACAGACTTGGCGCTTCTGTTCTGCACCAAGAAATTGCAGTGCTCAGGAGTGTGATAAGAGATTTGTGGGGTGAGAACCAGGACTATATTGTTTACCCTCTGTATACTCAGTTTTCTCGCATAACAATTACGGTCGATTTTGGAGGTATGGCTCACACTGGTGAGAATTCTAGGTTGCTGGACATTAAGAAGAACCTATGCAGGATGTACGAGATGACAACAATAGGGGTAATGGACAATAAAGAAATGTCCAAGGAAATCAAAAGCATGAGTGAAACTGTCACCTACACTTCGCTCCAGGTTAGTAACCATGATGCCCGAATAGATGATAACGAGAGCAACCTGCGCGAGCTGCTGGGCAAGGTGGATAGAATCCAGGAAGACCTGGAGAAGCTCATCACCATGAAATAGGAAAGTAGGGTTAATGGAGTAAATGAAGCAGCTGATCATCCCATGGAAGAAGAATCGGTTGTGCAGCCCAGGGCTCTTAGAGGCAACCCTTAACTCTGTCCTTTGGTATCTCTGTTTTAAGTTGTATGGTTTATGTTTTTTTGCATATTTCTATGTAGCCAGTTTGTGAGGGTATATACTACCCATGACAAAAGCAATTTTGGAACGATCATATGCACTGTCTTATGGAAAAATTTCAGGACATGCCAGTTGTGCAGCAATTTTGATCTGCCGGCATTATATTTCTTGCTTCCTTTGTAATGAATGGCTGTGCACAACCTGTTAATATATTTCTCCTTTTCTGTTTCTCTTAAAAATATATATATATATAATTTTAAGCTATTAAGATATTGTGAATTTTCTCTAAGAGGCTAAATTGTTTTCGGGGAATATGAGAATAAAGTGAAATATTTGTATCCTCATGTTTTCATGAATTAAACCATTTCTTTAAGAGATTATAAATTAAAGTAGAACAAAATGTCAAACAAGCTATAAAGAAATTTTAAAAAATACTTGAATAAAGTGAAATATTTTTACCTCCACTTTTATTAATTAAACCATATTAGATCATGAATTAAACTATATTAGATCATGAATTAAACTATATTAAAGTAACAAAAAAATTTCAAACAAACTATACAAAATTATTCAAAGATACTTGAATAAAGTGAATTTTTTTTATTTCAACATTTTATTAATTAAACCATTTCTTTATTAACTCATGAATTGAACTATATTAAATACATAATTTTATATACAAATTACAAAAAATCTAAATTTTTTTTATCTAATACATCTAATCTTATTCAGTGAAATGTGAGAAATTTAATCCAATAAAATAAGAAATAGAAACCTATATAAAATATGAAATCAAAACTTAGGAAAAATGTGGGATATTTAATCCTATAAAATAAGAAATCAAAACCTATATAAAATACCAATTCAATTATTAATCTTATTCACTAAAATATGAGAAACTTAATCCTATAAAATAAAATAAGAAATCGAGACCTATATAAAATACTAAATCAAAACTTTGAAAAAATGTCGAATATTTAATCCAAATCAAAACCTATATAAAATACCAAATCAAAAACTAGAAAAAACACAAAAGCATCTCAAAATGATATTCCCGATTTTCAAATCTTAAATAAAGTAACAGAAAAAACACATTTTTTTTCTAAAAATGATGACTCCCAAATCTCGAATAAAGTAAAGCGAAAAAATCCGAAAATCTTCGAAAGCATGATACGGGCCCAAATCTTGAATAAAGCAATCCATTCCAGAAAGAATGAGTGAGTGTTATATGTAATCGATGGATGGTTCCAAACACAAGAAAATGATGGAAACTATACGTTGCGAGGTCTATACGTCGATGGTCTTTGTGATGCTATTTATGTGTTTTCCTCTTCTGCGTCGTAACGGCCGACCCGGGAAATCTTTCCCACATGCTCAAGCTTGGCCATGACTTCCTCGGCGATGGGATATTCAATGCGGACGCCGATACGTGGAGGCAGTAGTGCTAGACGGTCAATCTGCAGTTCAATTCTTTGGACTTCAAGGCCTCTGCTTCAGGCGGGGCAATCTATTTTCCTCGTGGCGCTAGGGATAGACACCGGGTGTCTCAGCCTCATCGAGCTCAAGCAAGTCAGGTTCGCCCAGGCCTTTGACGACGCCATGACGGCCACCGCTTTCGGGTTATTGAATCCCAAGTGTGTCTAGAAACTCATGACATTGGTCGACGTTGGGCCCGAGAGGTTGCTCCGGGTTTTGCTTAAAGCAGTAGATGAATTCCGAGAGGGTGCTCAGGTGTCTGGATACTCATGAAATTGTTCCACGTTGGTCTCGACCTATTTTCATTTTCATGGAAGTGAAAGCCGATGCTGGGCTGGCAGTTTACTCTGATAAATTGCTTGGAAACGTGGCTCTTGTGGCTCGTCCTTCGCCACTTGCGCGTCGGGGAACGGATTCTTGCTGAGATCCGGCTAATCTTGAATGAGAGAGCCAGAAATTCAATGAATTTTAGTCTCCAAGAACTAGTTTGAATTACAGGTATGTATGGCTCTGGGTTATGTTACCTTCTTTTTCAATATTTTGACCATGATGCCATGGTTATGGAAAAGGAATGGAAAATCCTGGTTTGGATTTGATAGTCTCTTGTAGAAAACAACTTCCAGAGAAGGTGGGTTGAAAAAATCAAAGGTACATGTTATTGTTATTTTCTCTACTCTTCTAGGAAACCCTACTTTTCATTGTGAGAACATTAAAAAATCTTAATCTCTTGTTATATAAAATATCAGGCGTATATTTCTTTTCATTCTATCAATTTGACTGCAAGTATTTTATGTTTGGCTCTGTTTATATGTTAGGATTGCAAAGATTTGCTGGTGGCTGTAGGTTCTCAAAATTTTAACTGTGATGCCCTGGCTAAAAATGTTTGAGCTACAGCTAGATATAGTTGTGGGTTCTCCTACCTTCCCTCCGGATATTATAATCCCGATATTATAATTGAGATGTCATAATGATTCAAACCCTTCATAACCCTCTTCGAATGAATTTGGGCTCCAGCCATACACAGAATTTGAGGTTCCCAGTAATGATTCAAACCGTTCATAACCCTCGAACGAATTTGAGCTTTAGTTGTGATCCCATGGATTCGGCAATGGTTCCTCGTATCTGCCATGTTGATTACATTTAAATTTTCATTTAAATTTTAATTAACAGTAGCTTAACCCATATTTCTCATTAATTTAATCAAGGAAGCTTTGTTGAATCTATAGATTTAATAGTTAACATATCTATACCATTTTTTAGTAGATTTTAATATTTTGAATAGTTTTTTTTCTGGTAGATTTTAATATAAAAAATTGTTATTTTTGATACATTTTGTATCAACTTTTTTGGTTTAGCCATTTTTCTTTTAGATTTTGTTGAGGTTTAGCTATTTTTTTAGAATTTATGAATAGTTTAACTTTTTAATTTTTGGTTTGGCCATTTCTTCAGATTTTGAAGATAAATTTTACAGTTCACCTTTTCTTACATAATTTAGGTTATTTTTATTCTCAATAGTATCAAAGCTCCAATGTGTTATCAGACCCATTTGTTTAGTCATCATTTGGCATAATATTTATTTTTTTAAACAAACAGCTGGTCATTTTTTTTTTAATCTGAAGAAATGTTTTTGTGTTATCACACTCATTGGTTTATTCATCCTTTGGCATAATATTTATTTTTTTAAACAAACAGGTGAGGGTCGTTTTTATTTTTTAATTTAAAGAAATGTTTATACATTAATTTTTTTAATAAATTTAAATCTTAATAAATTTAAATCTCATAATAAATTGCTTAATAAAAATCTTTATGTTAGTAAAAATCTATTAATAAAAATCTAGTAAAAATCTGTATGTTAGTAGTGAAAAGCAATTTAGTTTCTCTTTAAACTCATTTTTATTTATATGTTAGTAGTGGCAAGCAATTTAGTTTCTCTTTAAAGTCATTTTTATTTAGAACTTACCTTTTTTTTTTACTAATCAAAGATTTATTATACAAAACTATCCAATAAAAAATTATATATTAAAATCTAGGAAAGCAATTTAGATTCTTTTTAACTTATTTTTATATAGAATTTAGTGATACTTAATCAAAGATTGATTAGTTTTCTTTTATTATATTTGAAGATTTATTACTTTTATTTTTATATGAAATGTAATTATTACTTTCTTTTTTCCCAGAAATCAAAGATTTATTAGTTTTTTTATTAGATGTGAATCTTTATTGCATTTAATTTACTTGTGTGTAGTTTTCTTTTATTAATTAATTAATTAA
>LPNX010269099.1:42405-53296 GCA_001517045.1 Pseudotsuga menziesii | reverse complement strand
GTAGGCTAGGATAGGCTAGAGTTGGGTAGGCTAGAGTAGGCTAGAGCATAGGAGGCTAGCCTAGAGTAGGCTAGTCTAGAGTAGGTTAGGCTAGGCTAGGGTAGGTTAAGCTAGGAGACAATAGGAAAGGATAGAGTAGGCTATGGAAGGATACGTTAATCTATGCTAGGATAGGGTAAGATGGAGAAGGCTAGGTAAGGAAGGATAGAGTAGGTTAGCTTAGGCTAGGCTAGAGTAGGGTTGGCTAGAATATGCGAGTGTAGTGTATGCTAGTCTAGAGTATCCTAGTCTAGAGTTTCCTAGTCTACGATAGAGTAGGTTAACCTAGGATAGAGAAAGGTAGGATAGAGTAGGCTAGGGTAGACTACGATAGAATAGGCTACGCTAGAGTAGGCTAGGTTATCCTATGCGAGGATAGAGTAGGATAGGGTAGGCTAGGATAGAATATGGTAGAGTTGTCTAGAGTAGGCTAGGATAGGCTAGTATAGAATATGGTAGGATAGATTAGAGTAGGTTATGTTAGGCTAGAGTAGGTTTAGCTAGGATAGAGTAGGCTAGGATAGAGTAGGATAGGGTAGGCTAGGTTAGGCTAGGAAAGGGTAGGCTAGGCTAGGCCATATTAGTCTAGGCTAAGGTAGAGAAGGATAGGATAACATAGAGTAGGCTAGGATAGAGTAGGATAGGGTAGGCTAGGTTAGGCTAGGAAAGGGTAGGCTAGGCTAGGCCATATTAGTCTAGGCTAAGGTAGAGAAGGATAGGATAACATAGAGTAGGCTAGGCTAGGCTAGGACATAGAAGGATAGTCTAAGCTAGAATAGGCTAAGCTAGGATAGAATAGAGTACTGTAGGCTACGTTAGGATAGGATAGGATAGGTTAGGCTAGGCTAAGCTAGGCTAGGCTAAGCTAGTCTAGGATAGTCTAGGCTATGCTAAACTAGGCTAGGCTAGAGTAGGCTAGAGTAGGATAGGCTAGGCTAGAGTAGGCTCACTATAAGAATGAATAAAATAATATATTTCAATGTTAGGAAATCAATGGGTGCATCAAAAATATACTTGCACGTACAAAGAAAACTATACTACATGGAGGGACAATGAATTTTTCAAAGAAAGAGAGACATACATGTACCTGGGGGAGAGTTGGGTCACTAGTGGCCCCAATTGGGTTCTCTTCAAGCACGAATCACTCACTAGGAATATGCATAAAATAATATATGTCAATGTCAGCAAATCAATAGGTGCACCAAAAAGCTACTTCCGTGTACAAAGAAAGCTATACTACATGGATGGACAATTGGGGACACAGAGATAGAAGAAATTTTGTAATAGGGTGCCAAAAAAATAAGAGATATATACATATACATAGGGGATGTGAAGAGGTGGATCACCAGTGGGTGAAATATTGAAAACGAACTAAAATGATGGGAATATGCATCAAAGAGCAAGGTCGCTCAGGTGGCATGTCTATCAGACATATGTTTCTACATAAAAAAACATAAAGATACAATTATATCATTTCAAATAATTAAAAGCGTACATGTTTAATCATTAAAAGCATAATTAAAAGAATACGTGTGATTGTGAATATTCCTCTACCTATGACACACCTATCTCAGATGCAACAAACTCATCGGTCCCACCATGAATAAAATATGTTTTATCAAGATTAATATGTACTAAACATGTCAATCCTTATGAGGGATAATTTTAAGGATCCATTCTTATTTAAAAGTGTAGAAACTTTGGCGAATCTTACCAATTCTTAAAATATCATTTATAAAATATTTGGCTATATTTTTATCAAAATATTTTAATTTCTAAGGATTTTATATAGTCTATATAATAATATCATGATTTTTAGAGTGAAAAAAATCACCCCATCAAAATTGGGCGAAATAGGTCTTCAGAAAATGAAAATCGACCATGAATTTTTTTTGAAAAAATCATGGAAAAATAGCCCTTGCAGTAAGTTTTCCTCCTAAAATTTTTCTTGAATCCTACTATAATTATGTAAATCATGATGAGAAGTTAAAAATTAATGCTTTTACAAGTAATCGTGAACCACCAAAATCATATGCAACATTGACTACTACATCAATATCATTAGCATCAATGACCGAAATATGTGAATCTCGAGTGTCATTGGACACTACTTGTAAATGTGTTCATGTAAATTGTCAAATAATTAAAATATAAATAATTTATGAAACAATTGAAAACTGTGATATAAAGAATAAGACACTATGTGAAGAATGATTTTGACTTACATATTGGAGTAACCCATCGCTGCGAAACTCTGAAGAAAGACCATAACATATGTTTCCACAAGTTGTGCAAGGATGTGGCATGACGCGATGCTCTGAACCCTCTACATGTCTAGTGTGACCTCTAGATCACATAGGGTTTTGATGCCTAAGTGGATCCTCTATGTGTGATGTTTGAGCCCGAGATGGGCGAACCTAATATGTGCCAACCCCTTGGCCTACATTTCCCACCCGACAATAGTCCCATGTCAAAGCAATGTCTCTTCCAAATGGAATAATGCCTGATGTGTGTCATCAATCATGGGACATGCAAAAGGATATAACCGAGGGGGGTTTGGTGTGTGTTGAGGTCATCGCACACAGTTTGGATCAGTCCTTGCCCCTTTCCTATCTTGGGAAATCCCATGTTCTACCCCATGGAACTCTAAAATATCAAAGTAATTTACGTGTTTACCCAAGATAAACTCGACATACAATTTCCTTAAGAAATAGAATGGGATGTCTCTATCCCCATGAGGGTCTTCATCGAAGACCATGTAGATAACACATATGTGTTATAAATTTCCTTCTCAAACTTGCATTTTGGATTTTTAGAGAGGCACTCAAAAGTGGAACCATCTTCCAACATGCGTCTGCTTACAAATTTTGAAATGACCACCACCGTATTAATAATAAATATTTAATTTTAAAGTAAAAATTCATTTATTAATTTTAACCTAAACATTCATAATACACGATATTAGGTAAAATATTAAAAGTAATCTTAAGAGTCTATTAATTGAAAAAGATTAATTAAAATATGGGCCAACTAATTATAATTTCCTCCCCATATATATATATATATATATATATATATATATATATATATATATATATATATATATATATATATATATATATATATATATATATATATATATATATATATATATATATATATATATATTAAAATCCTTCATAAAATCTAGTAGATATTTGAAGCAACTTCAAGTGCTTCAATGATGTTGTAAGTATTACCAAATAATAATTTACAAATACTCCATCAAATAAAAAAGTGTCAAATATAATAGAGTTAACAAAATCATCAACATTTTCCTCTTTCCTCTTTTATCTATATATGGATGGTCTGGGTGATGCGAATCCTGCGTTTTCCTCTTCTACGTCAAACGGCCCACCCGGATAATCTTGCACACACGCTGAAACTTGAGCACGCAACCTCCTCGGCTTGAATCTTCAATGGGGACGCGAAGACGTGGAGGCAGCAGCACTGGACGACCAATCCGTAGTTCAATTCCTCGGACTTCAAGGCCTGGCTTGTGCTTTAGGCAGGGAAATTGATTTCCTTGCTGGTGCGGGGACGGACACCGGTTATCTCAGCCTCCGCGAGCTCAAGGATGTCAGGTTCTCCCGGGCCTTTGAGGACGCCACTGCGGCCATCACGTTCAGGTTCTTGAAAGTTGAAACTCATGACATTGTTCGACGTTGGGCCCGAGAGGTTGCTTTGGGTTTTGATTAAAGCAGTAGACAAATTTTGAGAGGGTGCTCGGGTGTCTGGAAACTCATGAAATTGTTCCCGTTGGTCCTGACCTGTTTTTGGTTTTAATGGAAGTGAAAGAGGACGCTGGGCTGGCAGTTTACTCCAACAAATTGCTTGGCGACGTGGTGACAGTGGCCCTGTCGCGGTTCTTGTGGCTCGTCCTTCACCACCCGTGCGTCGAGGAGCGGATTATTGCAGAGATCTAGTCGATCTTGAACGAGAGAGCCCACAATTCAGTGAATTTTATTCTAGAAGTACGAGTTTGAGTTAGAGGTATGTATGGCTCTGGGTTATCTTACCTTCTTTCTCAATATTTTAACCATGATGCCATGGCTATGGAAAAGGGCCCAGGTCTTATCTCATGGAAAAGCCTGGTTTGGATTGGATCTGTTATCCCTAAAGTTGAACCTAGACTACAGGATTCAAACTTAAGGAAATCTTTGTTCGAAAATGTAAAAATCAAATGAAATCAAATTACAAACACAAGCTGGTATCAAACTAGGGCTAATGGAACCTCACAATACTAGAAGACACTAGGCTAGTATTACTTGTTTGTACAGCTTACACAGTTCTGGTATGAAATCAAAACATCACATAATTTACAGTAAACAGAGCTGGTATATATCACAGAGTGGTAAATACAGGTACTTATAATAAGATCAAAGCATTTAAAGTGACAGGCTGGTATGAATCAGAGAAGCAAGAGAATTCAACAGATGCTGTATAACATGGAGTCAATCAAAAAGTTCAATATCCAGGTACTATGATCCTAAATCATGAAGTGAAACTGTCAATGTTTGTAAAAATAAAAAGATAACTGTCATCTCATGATAAGAATTATTGTAATGGAATATGAATGACCATATACTTAACAGAATTATCAGAGAGACAATTTATATAACACAAGGACAAATCATCATCAAGTTTATTCAAAACTAGAACCTGTCATTGAAGCTGCAAAATGCTCATGCTACACAGATGTGCTTACAATTGATCATGCATTACTCCCAAAACTGCCAACCTGCAGTCCCCTGCATTCTCCTGAAAGGAAGAAGTCTCTCCTCTAGCTCTCGAGCCTTTAGCTGGGACCTCTCCTCACATTACATATAAGTTTTTTTACATTTTATAGATAAACTAAATTCTCAAAACAATTTTTTGAGATTCACAATTTCAGGATCGAATATTTAAATAATAATTACAAATTACACAATCGATCCTGAATATAATCGCCAGCTGAAAATTCTATAACTGAATCCAAGAAAAGGAATCAATATTTATGTATTTGTTTCTTTAATAAATTCCTCCTGCTGCCATATGTTCATTGGATACCCTGTATTCTTGCCAAATTTAACTACTCATCCTGAGTCTTCAACCTCGATCATGCCCTTGTGGAATTAATCCACTATTTTGGGGAATTTAATACTTTTCCAATCCTCTGTCGACTCCTTAATGCCAAGTAGCAATGGACTTCCATGTTCACATGCAACCTACTCATTAGGGAACTGTAGATTTTTGAAAATAAAAGCATAGATACCAATCTCTGGGTTCCCGCTTGCTCCAAGTCCTCTAGTTGACTTCTCACCAATCTGTAATCGATATTCAAGACTCACAGGTGACATTTTCAATGTCTGAGCATCTGTGTTGATAACCCAGAACTCCAAACCCTTAATATCGCTCTCAACCATTCTGTTCACAGCATTTGAGTCTCCCCCTCCTACTCCTACAACCTTAATTGTGGCCTTATTTTAGTTTGGAGTTGAAAGCGAGTCTTTCAAGGGACCAAACACCATGTTTACATCCCCATTCTCTTGAAAACCTGCTATATCACGTCCATCTTTCCAAAGAATTGAAACTCGAGGATTTAAATCCAACAGGGATTCTTGGTGACTGTAGGAAGAAAATGGTGGCATTACTGATCTTACGAGATGCTTGCTATTTCTTGAATGCCCTGCAGCTACAGAGATTGCTAGGGGATTCACATTGTTTATTGTAAGTGCTGCATTCTTCTTCGTGCACTCCAGATATCCATTATGAGTTGCAGTTCAGAGAAGGAAATCTCCTACAAGACGCCAATGAACTGAGTGAATGTGAAGACTGATCTCCTGAAAATGCAAAATGACAAGATCCCTGAGTCACAAACTCGTAAGATCTCCTGTTTATGGTACTTTGGCAGATGATTCCGCTGGATGATCGGGAAACTGAATTGCTTGAAGACGATAATCCAAACTTTAGAGAAGAATCCATTTCCATGAACATCGAAAGATAGTGACCTAATATTCCAATTACCAGCCTTACTCGTGCATATGAAATCATTACGAAGGGATAATCATAGTGAACTTCTCTTCGATTATACACTTCCTGCAATACTTGAGAACTTCATGACTTTTCCAATAGCGACTATTTTACCTTCATCACGAAGTGTGAACCGTCCTAGTTGAAGAAAACCAGAGAACTTCTCAACACACATAATGTCATTTACCTAGATGTGGCGCAACACAACTACTCCAGATTTAACAAAAATGATCTTCTTTTTCATTGGCTTTTTCATCCTTGGGAAGGAGACAAAAGATCCATTTTTTATGTGATAACCTCTCTTAAAAAGAACTATTTAAAACAAAATGGCACATAAGATAATGGGCAAAACTAGAAAACAAGGCGAAAGACACAATGTACAAATTGACCAGGATGGAAGCTAAGACAATAAGGAGGACTGACTACGCTGACTGGGATATTCATGACCTGGGAAAAAATGCTAATAGACTTTACATTCATGCTTGTCGGAATCCAAATTTGTGGGACAAATATGGAGATAACAGGATCGTAGCAAACAACTTCCAGGTAGGTTGAAGAACTCAAAGGTACATGTTATTGTTATTTTCTCTACTCTTCTACTAAACCATAGTTCTATTTTTTATATAGAAATTAATTATATCTGAATGAGAGATTTATTGGTTTTATTTTATTAGATTTGAAGATTTGTTATTTTTATTTTTATATAAAATTTAGTTATTAGTTTTTTCCACGAATCAAAGATTCTTTACTTTTATTTTATTTGTGTAGTTTTCTTTTTATTAATTAATTAAATAAATAGAAAATTTGTATATCACTATTTTATGTAAATTACAAAATAACATTTATTATGCAATAATTATTTATAAATAAAAATTAATTGTAAAATATGTATTGTATTCTAAAAACTATTTTAATGTGTATGGAGTTTATTTTCTATTTTATTAATAAATTTACAATTTATGTTAGTTAGTTTTTCTGTATACTTTTCTAATTTTTAGAGTGCAATGTATACTTAGCAAATTTCTTTATTATGTGGTTGGTGTTGTTACTTGTAAAATTTTGTATGTTTTACTAAAATTATGTAATTTTCATTTCAAATGGCATAATGGATATGTGATAAAGTATTTGACATTAAAAATGGATTTTCATTAAGTTAGACATTGTATCTGTACGTTTTAATTGATGTGTTCAAAGTTAGGATTATGGTTAGGATCCTTGCTTAGGGTAAGCTAGGATACAATAAGATAAGCTAGGATAGGCTTGGTTAGAGTAGGAAAAGGTAAGTAGTTTTGCTTAAGGAAAGCTATTGAAAGGTAATGTGCTAAAAGTTAGGCTAAATTAGGCTAGGTTAGTCTAGGCTAGAGTATGGAAAGGTTAGGCTAGGCTAGATTAGCCTAGGTTACCCTAGAATAATCTAAAGTAGTAGAGTAGCAGAGTAGAGTAGAGTAGGCTAGAGTATGATATGGTAGAGTAGGCTAAGGTAGAGTAAGCTAGTCTTGAGTAGGTTAGGCTGTGCTAGAGCACGTTAAGATAGACTAGACTAAGCTAGGATAGAGTAGGCTAGGGTAGGCAAGGTTAGATTAGTCTAGGCTAGCTTAGAGTAGGCTAGGCTAGACTAGGCTAGGCTAGGCTAAGCTAGAGTAAACAATACTTGGCTAGGATAGAGTGGGATAGGCTACGGAAAAGTAGTCTAGGATAGAGTACGCGAGAGTAGGATAGGCTAGAGAAGGTTAACCGAGGATAGAGTAGAGTAGGATAGGATAGAGCAGGCTAAGCTAGGCTATCCCGATCTAGAGTGGAGTAGGCTAAGCTATGCTAGAGTTTGCTAGGATAGACTAGAGTAGGGCAGAGTATGATAAAGTAGGATGGGCTAGAGTAGGCTAGGATAGGATAGGTTAGAGTATGCTAGAGTACAATCGGCTATAGTAGGCTAGTCTAGAGTAGGTTAGGTTAGGATAAAATAGGTTAATCAAGCATAGAGTAATCTAGGATAGAGTATGATAGGGTAGGCTAGGTTAGACTAGGATAGGCTAGAATATCCTAGTCTAGGCTATAATAGGCTAAGCTAAGCTAGAGTAGCATAAGTTAGGTTAGGATAGAGTAGGCTAGGATAAAGTATTCTAGGCTACGCTAGGCTAGAGTAGGGTAGGCAAGAGTAGGCTAGAGTCGGCTAGGCTAGGCTAGGCTAGGATAGAGTAGGCCAGTATATTAGGATGGAATGTGATAAGATAGCATAGGCTAGGCTAGGCTAGATTAGTGTAGGTAAGCCTAGAATAGAGTAGGTTAGAGTAGTCTATAATAGAGTAAGGTATGTTAGGCTAGGATAGTGTGTATTATGCTAATCTTAGTTAGAGTGGGATATGATATACGCTAGAGAAGCATAGGTTAGCGTATTCTAGGATAGGATAACCTATAGTATGCTAGGCTAGATAGAGTAAGCTAGAGTAGGATAGAGTAGGATAATGTAGACACGGATAGGTAAGGCCGGGTTATCCTACAATAGGACAGGATACGTTATAGTACGCTAAGTTATAGTATGATAGGACATGCTAGTATAGAGTATTCTAGAGTAATATAGGATAATATAGAGTAGGATAGAGTAGACTATGCTATAGGTGACTAGGCTAGTGTAGGATAAAGTAGGCTAGGATAGAGTATCCTAGTGTAGAGTAGAGTAGGGTATGGTAGAATATGCTAGGCTAGAGAAGACTTTAGTAAATTAGGGTAGAGTAGGCTAGGATAGAGTAGTTTTGATTAAAGTAGGATAGAGTAGGTTAGGATAGGGTGGAGTAGGATACACTAGAGTATGATAGCTTAGAGTAGGCTAGGTTAGAGTAGGATTGACTAGAGTGGGGTAGATTAGTATAGGGTAGAGTATGCTAGAGTAGGCTAGGGTAGGATATAGGAGAGAATAGGCTAGGATAGGCTAGAATAGGCTAGGTTAGGTTATACTAGGCTAGGATATGATATGATATGTTAGGCTAGAGCACGATAGGATATAGTAGGATAGAGTAGTCTAAGCTAGAGCAGGATAGGTTGGGCTTAGCTAAAGTAGTCTATGCTAAAGTAGGCTAAGTTATGCTACGCTAAAGTAGGCTAGGATATAGTGGTATATGCTAGGACAGATATAATAGGATAGGATTGGATAAGATAGGATAGGATTTACTAGAGTAGTCTAGAGTAGGTAATGCTAGAGTAGGATAGGATAGGATAGGATATAGTAGGATACCTAGGATAGAGTAGGAAAGGATATTATATTGTAGAATAGCCTATAGTAAGGTCTACACTATCCTAGACAAGGCTATCCTACTCTACCCTAGACTATCCTATCCTACTCTAGGCTATCCTTCTAGGCCCAAGAGAAGCGAAGTTTAGGATATGACAGAGTAGGATAGGCTAGGAAAATCTAGAGTAGACTAGGAAAGGATAATATAGAGAAGGATAAAGTAGGTTATGGTAGAGTAGGCTAGATATGTTTGTAGGACCAACAAATCGAATCTCTTTAATGTCATTTACAGGTTAATTTCCAACTGGAATCTAAGTATATAAAGAGTTATTGAAAAATATGATCGAAGATTCCATTCCACAAATTCATCGAGTTATGCAACCCCAAGAACACATGCATGGAAAACAAAAATCTAAATAAAGGAAAGAAGAAAAATGGTATAAAAAACGAGAGTTAAAGGGGTCAAGTGGCATAAAATAAATATGAAAAGATAAAATGTAAAAATTAATTAGTCATTAGACTATTACTATTTAGTTACAAGTGATATCATGGCTAACTCTATTCTTTTTCCTTAGACATTATATATTGTAATTCAAGCCATAAGCTCGAGGATGGAATTTTTAGAACTAGAATTTTTCTTTCTGATATGTTCATTCATATGCATATTTTTTCCCATGTAAATATTTTTCCATATATTAAGGACACAAATTCCTACAGAGAGTTCTTCTATTTTTGTCTTTTGTTATGTTTTACATTGTATGTGAGGTTTCATGAGAAAGATAATAAATCATATTGGATCATATTTGAGCCAATTAAGCATCGATGATACCATTTTGTGATTAAATACCACGGGGGCTTCACTTGTTGACCAATATCCTATCACGTTACTTCAGATTGTGGGTTTTAAAATTATTAAAAATTGAACCAATATATTGTAGGTATTGGGGGGGATGAGGGGTTTAAGGTGGGAGTGGGTAGGGTGGTTTATAAGGATTGAGGTATAAAAAGGGGTGGGGAGGAGTTTTTAAGTATTGGGAGGGGGTTTCAACAAAAAGAGTTTGGGTCGATATCTCTGGAAATTAAGGGTATTCTTTAATATCCCACGATCGCACGTGTTATGTGAGATGTTCACTAAGTGAAGTCCCCATGTTAAATACTGAATATTATGTTAGAAATACAAATCTACATATAGAATATCTAAATTTTGTATTTTAGACCTTAGTATGATCGAATTTGTCTTCATTTAGAAAATTTGCCTGGTGACATTTCGTGAATTCAAAGATTGTCTCCATCTATTAAATTTATCTCCATTTCCTTATTTCTCTATTGGATTTAATAAAATTCCTCTACAGTTTACCTTTGCTTCTACACAATTATTCATAAACTAGTTAATATACCTAAAGATTTCAAACTATGAGTCAAATTCAAGTTTCATCACAATTATATCTCTAATATGTATAGAAGTTGATCCTATCATGCCTAGACATGATCTATTTTCATCCTAATAAACCTATGGGAACTAACACTTGATAGCGTATTCCAAGATAAGTAGGGACCCCTATCTCTTGTACACAA
>LPNX010269099.1:31778-42186 GCA_001517045.1 Pseudotsuga menziesii | reverse complement strand
CTTCTCAATCAACATATAAAAACATGGTTAATTTCTAGTCATTTTGATGTAAATAAAAAATAGCTCCATGAAACCTATTAGTATATTCTTGAGTAGGATGGTAGCATGCATACTTAGAGAGACCAATTTAGTCTTGTTTTTGCATATAATTTGCATGACACCTCATTATTTTACTAACACTGGTTGATAATCTATGTGAGGTGAAACTAAGAAATTATTTTTCTCAAGATTTTACCACCATTTCCACGGAGGTGTCAAAGAACTAGGTTTGAATTGGTTTCCCATTTCTTAGCTAATATTATTCTAATAGATTGTCCATATCCTAAAACATAAGGAGACAATTTGGTAAGGCAAGAGGTAAGAATGTGCATTCCATCCTGCTTCACTTGCTACATAGTATCACTTGATTTAGAATATCCTTGTACTGGATGAATTGATGCAAGTATAATTTGGTTTCTATTCCTTTCATTTTAGTTTGTTGCGTGGAAGAAATAAGAGCTTCATGTCGAAAACTTAGTGAAATCGGGACCTTAGTAGCATAGGGTGCTCAAGTACATGCTTTGCTTTGGAAGTTTCTTTTCTTTGAATATTTTTTTTATTTGCATAGAAGTTGTAGTTTTCAAATAAAATAAAAAACCTCTACACTAATCCATGTCCGAGACAAGGATTGTTGACCAACTAAAAAATTACAAGTATGGTTAAGGATTTTTTGAGTGGGGAAGGTTACTCCAGGAGATCTCTTGCATCCTTCCAGTAGAAATGAACATTTACGCATCAAAGAAGTAATAGATATTGATATTCATAAGGGACATATATGCATCTCAATAAGGAATAGAGGAGAAAGAGGCCCATGGACAACAAGTAGAATTAACATTCTCTATTATTCTCCTTAATTTTTTTAATACACTAAAGAGCTATGGATAAAATCAAATTAAGACTAAATTTTGGAGCATGAAAATCAAGATTCTCCTCGTAGTTTGTACTCAGATCCTTTGTGGAAGAGATAAATATTTCAATATATACAAAGTATGTCAAAGTAGGGAATCCAAGAAACTGAAAGTGAAGATGAATACATAGGGACATGTGACTACATTGAATTTTGGTTCCAAACAATAATCATGCCAAAACACCACTCCCTTCTTCAATATCTCTTGATGCAAAATCAAATAGGTTACAAACAATTAGATACATGTACAACCTTGTATAAGACGATCAATTATATAAATATTTGAAAATTTATCTACATCCTACATTGACGTTTTCAACAAAAACAAGACATACATGTACCTTTGGGGGAGGTGGATCACCAATGACCTCGATTAGGTTCTCTCCAAGCACCACTCTCTCACTAGAAGGCGGCATAAAATAATGTATGTCAATTTCAACAAGTCCATCGGTGCACCAAAAAGATAGTTCCATGTACAAACAACACTATACTACATGGAGGGATAATGGCTTTTTCAAAGAAATAGAGACACACATGTACCTAGGGGGGAGAGGTGGGTCACCTAGTGGCCCCGATTGGGTGCTATTCAAGCACCAATTTCTCACTAAAAGGATGAATAAAATAATATATGTCAATGTCATCAAATCAATGCATGCACCAAAAATATGCTTGCATGTACAAAGAAAACTATACTACATACATGTACTTGGGGGGAGAGGGGGGTCACTAACGGCCCCGATTGGGTTCTGTTCAAGTAAAAATTACTCACTATAAATATGCATAAAATAATATATGTCAATGTTAGCAAATCAATTGTTGCACCAAAAATCTACTTGCATATACAAAGAAAACTCTACTACATGGGGGGGCAATTGGGGACACAAAGAGACACGAACTTTTGTAATAGTCCAACCAAATAAGTGAGATATACATATACCTAGGGGACATGAATAGGTGAGTCATGAGTGTGTGAAATAATTAAAAACAGATTAAAAGAATGGGAATATGCATTAAAGAGAAATGTTGCTCGGGTGGCATGTCTATTTGACATATGTTGCTACGTAAAAAAACATAAAGATACAATTATATAAATTAAAATAATTAAAATAATACATGTTGAATCATTAAAAGAATAATTAAAAGGAAACATGTGATTGTTAATCTTTCTCTACCTATGACGAAGCTATCTCAGATGCAACAAACTCATTGTGCCAAGATTAAGATATATTAAATGTTCCCATCCCTACTATAAATAAGTAAATCACGATGATAAATTAAAAAGTAATGTTTTTACAAGTAAAGGTGAAGAACCAAAATCATATGAAACATTGACTACTGCATCAATAGCATTAGCATCAACGGCCAGAATATGGGAATCTCGAGTGTCATTGGACATAAACTATAAATGTGTTCATGTAAATTGTGAGATAATTAAAATAGAAATAATTTATGAAACAATAAAAAACTGTGATACAAAAAATAATAGACTATGTGAAGAACGAGTTTGACTTGCATATTGGAGTAACCCATCACTTTGAAACTCTAAATAAGTCCCATAAAATATGTTTCCACAAGGTGTGCAAGGGTGTGGCATGACACAATGATTTGAACCCTCTGCATGTCCAGTGTGATCTATAGATCTAGTAGGGTCTGGAAACCCAAGTGGATCCTCTCTGTGTGATGGTACAACATGAGATGGGCTAGCCTTATATATGCCAACCCCTTGGCCTACATTTCCCTCAGCAACAATCCCATGCAGAAGCAGTGTATTTGCCAAATGGAATAATGCCTCAGTGTGTCATCAATCATGGGACTTGTAGGAAGATATAACCGAGGTGGGTCTGGTGTGCATGGAAGCAGTTGCATATGGTTTGGATTAGTCCTCCCCGCTTTCCTATCTTGGGGAATCCCATGTTCTACCCCATAGAACTCTAAAATATCAAATTAATTTACATGTTTACCCATGATAAGCTCGACATACAATTTTCTTAGTAAATAGAATGGGATGTCTCTATTCCATGAGGCTCTTCATCAAAGACCATGTACTAGCGATCCATCCAGTTGGATTTAATATTTGGTTATGTCCACCATTATATAGAAATGTGTGGTCAACTAGTGGGAGAAACCAATCAGGTGCTAGTGTCCCGCAATAGTGAAAAAATTTGGTCTTTTGTTATATTTAATTTCTTTACATCTTTGTAGCTCAACCCAGAGGAATAGTATTGCCTCTCAAAATCCCTATAGAAGATAATGTTGTTTAGTGTTCCCTAGGAATTGGAAATTGTATTCATTATGTTACCTAGTTCCTCACCTAATGACCAACTTATGTGGTCCCCCACTCTAAAATTTAAATAAGGTGTCTCAATGCACCCAAATGAGGAAGAATTTCCAATTTATATCGTGTTCCTCCTCCATGTGTTCGGTGTTTGGATTTCGTAGGCTAATGTAGGATAGGATAGGCTAGAGTAGGCTCACTAGAAGAATGAATAAAATAATATATTTCAATGTCAGCAAATCAATGGGTGCATCAAAAATATACTTGCACATACAAAGAAAACTATACTACATGGAGGGACAATGAATTTTTCAAAGAAAGCGAGACATACATGTACCTGGGGGAGAGGTGGGTCACTAGTGGCCCCAATTGGGTTCTCTTCAAGCACGAATCACTCACTAGGAATATGCATAAAATAATATATGTCAATGTCAGCAAATCAATAGGTGCACCGAAAAGCTACTTGCATGTACAAACAAAACTATACTACATGGACGGACAATTGGGGACGCAGAGATACAAGAAATTTTTTAATAGGGTTCCAACAAAATAAGAGATATATACATATACATAGGGGATGTGAAGAGGTGGGTACCATTGGGTGAAATATTGAAAACGAACTAAAGCGATCGGCATATGCATCAAAGAGCAAGGTCGCTCAGGTGGCATGTCTATCAGACATATGTTTCTACATAAAAAAACATAAAGATACAATTAGATAATTTCAAATAATTAAAAGCATACATGTTTAATCATTAAAAGCATAACTAAAAGAATACGTGTGATTGTGAATATTCCTCTACCTGTGACACACCTGTCTCAGATGCAACAAACCCATCGGTCCCACCATGAAGAAAATATGTTTTATCAAGATTAAGATATACTAAACATGTCAATCCTTATGAGGGATAATTTTAAGGATCCATGCTTATTTAAAAGTGTAGAAACTTTGGCGAATCTTACCAATTATTAAAATGTCATTTATAAAATATTTGGCTATATTTTTATAAAAATATTTTAATTTCTAAGGATTTTATATAGTCTATATAATAATATCATGATTTTTAGAGTGAAAAAAATCACCCCATCAAAATTGGGTGAAATACATCTTCAAAAAATGAAAATCGACCATTCTTTTTTTTTGAAAAAATCATGGAAAAATAGCCCATGGAGTAAGTTTTGCCCCTAAAATTTTTCTTGATTCCTACTATAATTATGTAAATCGTGATGAGAAGTTAAAAATTAATGTTTTTACAAGTAATCGTGAAGCACCAAAATCATATGCAACATTGACTACTACATCAATATCATCAGCATCAATGACCAAAATATGTGAATCTCGAGTGTCATTAGACACTACTTGTAAATGTGTTCATGTAAATTGTCAAATAATTAAAATATAAATAATTTATGAAACAATTGAAAACTGTGATATAAAAAATAAGATACTATGTGAAGAACGATTTTGACTTACATATTGGAGTAACCCATCGCTGCGAAACTCTGAAGAAAGACCATAGCATATGTTTCCACAAGTTGTGCAAGGATGTGGCATGACACGATGCTGTGATCCCTCTACATGTCTAGTGTGATCTCTAGATAATGTAGGGTCTCGATGCCTAAGTGGATCCTCTATGTGTGATGTTCGAGCCCGATATGGGCGAACCTAATATGTGCCAACCCCTTGGCCTACATTTCCCACCCAACAATAGTCCCATGTCGAAGCAACGTCTCTGCCAAATGGAATAATGCCTCATGTGTGTCATCAATCATGGGACGTGCAGAAGGATATAACCAAGGGGGGTTTGATGTGTGTTGAGGTCACCACACACGGTTTGGATCAGTCCTTGCCCCTTGCCTATCTTGGGGAATCCCATGTTCTACCCCATGGAACTCTAAAATATCAAAGTAATTTACGTGTTTACCCAAGATAAACTGGACATACAATTTCCTTAAGAAATATAATGGGATTTCTCTATTCCCATAAGGGTCTTCATCGAAGACCATGTAGATAACACATATGCGTTATAAATTTCCTTCTCAAACTTGCATTTTGGATATTTAGAGTGGCACTCAAACGTGGAACCATCTTCCAACATGCGTCTGCTTACAAATTTTGAAATGACCACCACCGTAATAATAATAAATATTTAATTTTAAAGTAAAAATTAATTTATTAATTTTAACCTAAACATTCATGCTACACGATATTAGGTAAAATATTAAAAGTAATCTTAAGAGTCTATTAATTGAAAAAGATTAATTAAAATATGGGCCAACTAATTATAATTTCCTCCAAATATATATATATATATATATATTAAAATCATTCATAAAATCTAGTAGATATTTGAAGCAACTTCAAGTGCTTCAATGATGTTGTAAGTATTACCAACCTTAAGATAATAGAATCAAAAGATATCAAAAACTTACAAATCGAATAATTTCTTCACACCAGAAACCAAAATGGATCATGCAAATGATATGTTATATAATGCAAATACTATTTCCAAATAATAATTTACAAATACTCCATCAAATAACAGTGTCAAGTATAATAGAGTTAACAAAATCATCAACAAGTAAGAAGGGATTTTTCTACTCTTCTCTATGCATGAAAAAGGAAACTCAAAGCCATTTTTTCATTTCATTGTTTTGCAAGGTGATCCAATAATTAAATATTAAATCTTATAATATAATTCCATACAAATATAAATGAATAGAATAGAATTTCATGTAATACAAAACGAAATAAAATTCAAAATAGATATAGGCATGACTATTATGAAATGTTTGATTCTATTTGGAGTTATTCTAATATGTAATTATTGTATCAAAACAAATTAAATATTTTTTTATGGATATTATTACAACTACACGCATTAGTGATATTTATAGAAAGAATGTTGACAATTTTATAATAATTTCCTATCAAAGATAAGAATATTCAATTAAGTTGGAAAATAAAATGTGTGTGTTCAATTAAGCTTTAAAAATTAAATAATTTAGAGTATACATAAAAGCAAAAACCAAACCAAAACATAAGTGACTATTGTAAAAACAATAAAACCACATAAACATTTAAAAATTCATATAAAATTAAGAGGTTACTTAATTTTACTTTAAACAACAATGCTAATTCCAATAGTGTAAAGGAAATATTGTTTTTCCATTTTCATCTAATGCTCTTGCATGAGCATATTTATTGAATAATATTGAACATGCCTATCTTTATTCCAAATAGAATTAAATGTTATTATGTTTGTAATATTTATGTATTAAGAGAAGGGTAAATTTTATATATATAGATAGTATATAAAGATAAAACATATATATTAAGAGGAGGGTAAATTGTTATATTAAAGTAAAGGTTTTAAGATTTTCTTTTATTTTAAATTAATGAATTTCTTTTTATCTAATATGACTTATAGAATTAAATATATTTAATGCAGTTATTTAATGCAGTTAATAATAGATAATTTGATGCTATTAAGATATTGTGAAATTTTGTCTAAGAGGCTAAATTGTTTTTGGGGATATGAGAATAAAGTGAAATATTTGTATCCCCACTTAAAGCAGTAGACGAATTACGAGAGGGTGCTTGGGTGTCTGGAAACTCATGAAATTGTTCCCGTTGGTCCTGACCTATTTTTTGTTTTCATGGAAGTGAAAGAGGACGCTGGGCTGGCAGTTTACTCCAACAAATTGCTTGGCGACATGGTGACGGTGGCCCTATTGCGGTTCTTGTGGCTCGTCCTTCACCACCCGCGCGTCAAGGAGTGGATTCTTGCGGAGATCCGGTCGATCTTGAACGAGAGAGCCCACAATTCAGTGAATTTTATTCTAGAAGTACGAGTTTGAGTTAGAGGTATGTATGACTCTCGGTTATGTTACCTTCTTTCTCAATATTTTAACCATGATGCCATGGCTATGGAAAAGGGCCCAGGTCTTATCTCATGGAAAAGCCTGGTTTGGATTGGATCGTGGCAAACAACTTCCAGGTAGGTTGAAGAACTCAAAGGTACATGTTATTGTTATTTTCTCTACTCTTCTACGAAACCTTAGTTTTATTTTAATATAGAAATTAATTATATCTGAATCAGCGATTTATTGCTTTTATTTTATTAGATGTGAAGATTTGTTATTTTTATTTTATTTGTGTAGTTTTCTTTTTATTAATTAATTAAATAAATAGAAAATTTGTATATCACTATTTTATGTAAACTACAAAATAACATTTATTATGCAATAATTATTTATAAATAAAAATTAATTGTAAGATATGTATTGTATTCTAAATTGAATATTTTTATATATAAACTATTTTAATGTGGATGGAGTTTATTTTCTATTTTATGTTTGTTAGTTTTTATGTATACTTTTCTAATTTTTAGAGTGCAATGTATACTTAGCAAATTTCTTTATTATGTGGTTGGTGTAGTTACTTGTAATATTTTGTATGTTTTACTAAACTTATGTAATTTTCATATCAAATGGCATAATGGATATGTGATAAAGTATTTGACATTAAAAATGGATTTTCATTAAGTTAGACATTGTATCTGTACATTATAATTGATGTGTTCAAAGTTAGGATTATGGTTAGGATCCTTGCTTAGGGTAAGCTAGGATACAATAAGATAAGCTAGGATAGGCTAGGCTAAATTAGGCTAGGTTAGTCTAGGCTAGAGTATGGCAAGGTTAGGCTAGGCTAGATTAGCCTAGGTTAGCCTAGAATAATCGAAAGTAGTAGAGAAGCAAAGTAGGCTAGAGTAGAGTAGAGTAGGCTAGAGTATGATATGCTAGAGTAGGCTAAGGTAGAGTAAGCTAGTCTTGAGTAGGTTAGGCTGTGCTAGAGCACGTTAAGATATACTAGACTAAGCTAGAATAGAGTAGGCTAGGGTAGGCTAGGTTAGACTAGGCTAGGCTAGGCTAAGCTAGAGTAAATAAGACTTGGCTGGGATAGAGTGGGATAGGCTAGGAAAAAGTAGGCTAGGATAGAGTAGGCGAGAGTAGGATTGGCTAGAGTAGGCTAGCCCAGGATACAGTAGAGTAGGTTAGGATAGAGCAGGCTAAGCTAGGCTAGCCTGATCTAGAGTGGAGTAGGCTAAGCTAGGCTAGAGTTTGCTAGGATAGACTAGAGTAGGGTAGAGTATGCTAAACTAGGACCGGCTAGAGTAGGCTAGGATAGGATAGGTTAGAGTATGCTAGAGTAGGATCGGCTATAGTAGGCTAGTCTAGAGTAGGTTAGGTTAGCATAAAATAGGTTAATCAAGCATAGAGTAACCTAGGATAGAGTATGATAGGGTAGGCTAGGTTAGACTAGGCTAGGCTAGAATATCCTAGTCTAGGCTATAATAGGCTAAGCTAAGCTAGAGTAGCATAAGTTAGGTTAGGATAGAGTAGGCTAGGATAAAGTATGCTAGGCTACGCTAGGCTAGAGTAGGGTAGGCAAGAGTAGGCTAGAGTCGGCTAGGCTAGGCTAGGCTAGGATAGAGTAGGCCAGTATATTAGGATAAAATGTGATAAGATAGCATAGGCTAGGCTAGGCTAGATTAGTGTAGGTAAGCCTAGAATAGAGTAGGTTAGAGTAGTCTAGAATAGAGTAAGGTATGTTAGGCTAGGATAGTGTGTATTATGCTAATCTTAGTTAGAGTGGGATATGATATATGCTAGAGAAGCACAGGTTAGAGTATTCTAGGATAGGATAACCTATAGTATGCTAGGCTAGATAGGGTAAGCTAGAGTAGGATAGAGTAGGATAAAGTAGACAAGGATAGGTAAGGCCGGGTTATCCTAGAATAGGATAGGATACGGTATAGTACACTAAGTTATAGTATGATAGGACATGCTAGGATAGAGTATTATAGAGTAATATAGGATAATATAGAGTAGGATAGAGTAGACTATGCTACAGGTGACTAGGCTAGTGTAGGATAAAGTAGGCTAGGATAGAGTATCCTAGTGTACAGGTGAGTAGGGTACGGTAGAATATGCTAGGCTAGAGAATACTTTAGTAAATTAGGGTAGAGTAGGCTAGGTTAGGTTATACTAGGCTAGGATATAATATGATATATTAGGCTAGAGTAGGATAGGATATAATATGATAGAGTAGTCTAAGCTAGACCATGATAGGTTGGGCTTAGCTAAAGTAGTCTATGGTAAAGTAGGCTAGAGTAGGTAATGCTAGTGTAGGATAGGATAGGATAGGATAGGATAGAGTAGGAAAGGATACGATATTGTAGAATATCCTATAGTAAGGTCTACCCTATCCTAGAAAAGGCTATCCTACTCTACCCTAGACTAGCCTATCCTACTCTAGGCTATCCTTATAGGCCCGAGAGAAGCGAAGTTTAGGATATGATAGAGTAGGCTAGGTAAGGCTAAGATAGAGTACGCTAGGCTAGGAAAATCTAGAGTAGACTAGGAAAGGATAATATAGAGAAGGATAAAGTAGGTTATGGTAGAGTAGGCTAGAGATGTATGTAGGACCAACAAATCCAATCTCTTTAATTCCATTTACAGGTTAATTTCCAACTGGAATCTAAGTATATAAAGAGTTATTGAAAAATATGATCGAATATTTCGCTCCACAAATTCATCGAGTTATTCCACCCCAAGTACACATGCATGGAAAACAAAAATATAAATTGTATAAAAAACGAGAGTTAAAGGGGTCAAGTGGCATAAAATAAATATGAAAAGATAAGATGTAAAAATTAATTAGTCATTAGACTATTACTATTCAGTTACAAGTGATATCATGGCTAACTCTATTCTTTTTCCTTAGACATTATATATTGTAATTCGAGCCATAAGCTCGAGGATGGAATTTTTAGAACTAGAATTTTTCTTTCTGATATGTTGATTCATATGCATATTTTTTCCCATGTAAATATTTTTCCATATATTAAGGACACAGATTCCTACAGAGAGTTCTTCTATTTTTGTCTTTTGTTATGTTTTACATTGTATGTGAGGTTTCATGAGAAAGATAATAAAGCATATTGGAGCATACTTGAGCCAATTAAGTATCGGTGATACCATTTTGTGATTAAATATTGAATATTATGTCAAAAATACAAATCTACATATACAATTTCTAAATTTTGTATTTTGCACCTTAGTATGATCGAATTTGTCTTCATTTACAAAATTTGCTTGGTGACAATTCGTGAATCAAAGAT
>LPNX010269090.1:5115-26880 GCA_001517045.1 Pseudotsuga menziesii | reverse complement strand
GGGGTGAAGGAGGGAGAGAGGAGGTGGAGAGAGGAGATGAAGGAGTGGAAGGGAGACTAGTGGTAGAAGAGGAGGAAAGGAGAGAGGGAGGGAGAGAGGGCAGTCGAGAGACAAGGATTTTGTAGGGGAGGAGAAGGGATGAGGGAGGGAGGGGTAGAGGGAGGAGAGAGGAGGCAGAGGGAGGAAGAGGAAAAGGGTGGAGAATATGTTGAAGGGAGAGCAGTGGAGGAATCGAGAGGGGGAGGGAGAGAGGAGGAAGTGGGAGTAGAGGGAGAGGTGGGAGAAGGGAGGTGGTGGAGGAGGGAGAGAGGAAGAGGTGGAGGGAGGGTCTACAGGAGAGGGTTTAGGGTATGCATAGAACGTGAAAAAAATGAATGATTGTTGAAGAATTATTGCAGAGTAACCTTGGGGAAATACCTAACGACATTCTTTGGAGGTTATTTTTTAATTCTTCATTCCGCCTGAGGTTTGTCTTTGAGATGAGAATTTAACCATAACATGTCATTTCTTGGTTTTTGGGTGTTAAATGATGAGCTATAGAAATCTCTGTTTTACTTATCGAATCATCTTCTTTGGAAGGTTTACAGATATATTAGTACTGTATGCATGTTCTTGTGCATGCTGGGGTGTGTAAGACTAGAAATTTTCTGTAAAAAATTGATGTTTAATGTATTTTTTTATTTCATGTTTGTCCTTCTATAGTATAAGATCTTAGAATTTTCTTGGTGCTTTCTGAGCTCTCTAGCTGGTGTGAAGATATTGATTTAATTGGAGGGGAAACTAAATTAAAAGCATAGCATTGATTATTTGGGTTACTATTTTATTTTTGCATTTATACCATAAGATCTTGCAATTTAATCGGTGCTTTTTAAGCGCTCTAGCTGGTGTGATCATATTGATTTAATTTTATGGTTTCATCCCTTCAAATTAAATTTTCTAAATAGATGTCTCCAAAACATATTGTTAATATGCATGGAGCACTTTGAGCTATGAATTTATCAATAACATCATGGGTACTGATCAATTCTATGGGAAATACTCGAATCTATGGGCGTAGTTATGCTACTGGAGTTTTTGATGTATTTGCAAACTTGAATGGTCTTAAATTGAGTAGTGCTTAGTTGGATGCCAAGGAGATAGCATCATTTTTTTTCTTCATACTTTTGTTTCAGGGGTCATTCTTCTCTACTTGTATGACCTTTTGATACCATGTATATCACTTTCATGGTTGAAACTTGAAATTACTCATATTTGTTGATTTCTATCTAAAGAGATATATTCTGTTTTAAAGTACTTTTCTATTTTTTCTTCTTATTTTAATTAGTAGAACTCTTTGTTCATTATTAGTGTGTTTTTTCTTGTTCCTTCCTTTTTTATTTGAAGTGGTGGTCTATTTTACACTTTTATTGTGTAAATTTGCATCTGAAAATATGTTGGTGGTTAATTTGAAAGCCTTATTCTACTCGCAAATATATGGTAAAATATTGATCATCATTTAAATTAACATTATGGTTTTCTCTGATTTTGTTTTCAAACCATGTGTGTGCAGTTATGGGTGTTTATTTTGCTGAAAAAATAAATTACTATCTTGGACGGAATTGGGAGAAATTTGCTACACATGACTACTTTCACAAGAATTGAATTTTTCTATCAAATTTGTGGTCTAGTCCTCTCCTAATCATTTCAAAAATAATCTTGGTATGTTTTATGAAATGCATGGGCATAACAAGTCTTAAGAAATGCTAAATAGTGCTCTTTTTCCAATCATCCATATTTGAAGGTCACAACAAAGATTGAATCATTTTGTTGTTTTACATACTAATACACTAATTACATTATCTCATCTCACTGTAAAATGGAAAAGGACAGAAATAAGACACCCGACATGTGTGGCACATGAAAAAATGAATGATTGTTGAAGAACTCATGCAGAGTAACAGTGGGGAAAGAACTAACAACATTCTTTGGAGGCTATTTTTGGATTTTTCATTCTGCGAGAGGTTTGTTTTTGAGATGAGAGTTTAACCATAACATGTCATTTCTCTGTTTCTAGTTGTTAAATAATGAGCTATGGAAAGCTCTATTTTACTTATAGCGTCATCTTCTTTCGAAGGTTTGCAGATAGATTATTACTGTATGCACATTCTTGTGCATGCTGGGGTGTGTAAGACTATAACTTTTCTATAAAAGATTGATGTTTTCATATGAAAACTTAAATATGATAATGTATTTTTTTGTTTTGATCAATTTTTCTTCGAATTTAAGAGGGAAGCATTTCTAATTTTCCACCATTAGAAGAGTGGGTCTATAAGTTTTGGCTGATATACATCTTGTGAAGTAGTTGTCCAAAACATTCAGTGTAGTAAGGCATATTTTATTGATTTGGTTTGGTATAATACTACAATCAACATATTGAGAAATATGGACATAAGTTTGTTGGCATGACTTTATATAACTCATACGGTTACTAAAAAGGAGGGTTTCAAGACAGTGGGTTGACAACTTGTTTTTTACTAAAGTTTGATTTAAAAGTGTATTTGTTGCTTTAGCTACTATATTATGATCGTGAGGTCATTAGAAGTACTCGTATTTGGAATTTAATACTTGTATATATATTATCAACTGAAATGCTTAAATTTGGATATCCTTTGAGTGATGCACCAAGGCCGCAGACAAGGGGGGGTTAAGGCTGAGTTTAATAATTGTTACAATGCTTTATCTATCATCTTGGGTGATATGCATTAGTATCAATGCTGACAAGTAGCATACCACTCTTCCAATGATGTGGATTTTTCTTGAAACTAGCCAATTTGTGCTGTTAGGAAAGTATATGAATACAATCTCTTGCAAAAAAATGAAAATCCACTCAATGGAACACAAGATAATCACTTTCTGCAATGTATAAAATTCACGACTAAACAAACATTTTCTATGACATCTGAGAATAAATAAAACCTTACGAATACCCAAGTTGGAGGGTTATACCTTATGATATAAGGTATAGCTTATTGTTGTCTTCTAAAATACCAATAAACATTTATAGCCCGCCCTCGTTGAAAATATTTACCTGTGGCAACCTTTGAATTTTTTTATTTTTTTTAACTATACAATGCCCCTTTGCATTTTCAACGACTGGTGGCCATGTCCGATGAGTTTTTCAAAGATTCGTCAAGAGCAATTGTCGAACCACTGACAAGAAATCAGTGCAATTCGACCCCATCCCATCTGTTTTCCAATGACCTATGGCCTTGTCCAACGAGGCCGCCATAGCTCCGACAAGCGAGACCATCGGATAACCGACGAGCAAGCATAAAAAGTTCAACAAACCATTCCTCTAATTTGACTGCATAATCCTGAATTTTTACAGAAGAACTGTTTGACATTTGACAAGGAGAATTCGTATTTTTGACGAGGATAAGTCTTTCGACGAGCAGACATCGAACATTCAACAAATTAGTGGTGAAATCTTTTGGCTTAGTACATTGAAAAATCAACGGGTATCTTATTTTCGCTGAATATCCGATTTTATGCCACCAACGACAGTAAAATTTGATGTTGTCAAATAACCGACATGGTATTGTCGAATTTCAGACATGGCAACTGTCAAATTCTGGGCTCAAATTCTGTTGTGGTTTATAAATTTGTTTAATAGGGGCAAGGTGGGAATCATTTTAGAAGGAGGATGGACATCTGTTGTTGGTCCAATCCTTTCCTTAGTACCTGCCACATGTTGTGATATTTTCCTTGTGTCTAAATACCACCCAATCGGGGGTACTAGTTTGGTATGGTTGGTAGAAATAATGAAGTAACATTTTTTTGAAAGAAAACTAGTAAGAAAAATGAATGAAATATTGTCTACAATCGGTTGAGAAAATATCATTTGGATAATGGTCGGAAATATCTTGTCTCACCCATAAACACTTACAAGAGTGATATTATTGGTACCTTGTCAACATCAATTAAGGCACAAAAAAGGGAAAACATTTCACAAAAGATATTTGAACTTGAGTGAGGTGGATAAACAACTTCTCATTTTAATGACATGAGCTAAGATGCAATTAATATGATTATAAAGGAATCCATTTTACTGATTAAATATTAATTAATTAAAAGACCTAATTTTTTTAATAAATAACCTAAATATGTTACATTCTAAGACTTTCTAGAATCACCAAACCTTAATCTTATCTCAAAGGATTTAAGTAATTGTAATATGGAAGGGAGATCTTACTCTATGGGCTACCCATATATTACATTAAGCCTTGTTTCCATAATTAATCTTTAAATATTTTTGTAATTTTGCAAATTGTATTACAAATTCTATATCAATAGATAATAAAAATATATGCATTATAATTTGATTTAAAATATCAAATATATTAGTTATATCTTTTTTATTAAAATTATTTTTATAAACATAATAATTACTTTTATATATTTTTGTTTTGGCCACTAAAAACCATTTTTATAGAGATATTCTACAATGTTTCTTCTTACACTTGCAAAAAAAAACAGTTTAACAATTTGTATTTTAACAAAAATGTATATTCTAAATTTCAATAAATTAAAACAAAATATATAATCTATATTCCAATAAATAAAGATTCCCAAATTTTTCCATTAAGTCCACTTAATAATGGATAGCACAATTGACCAGAAATATTATAAATTTGTTTCCATTTTTCTTGATATTATTTCCTTTCTAAGCTTTACATTGTTTCTTTATGCTTTATGTTGTTTCCTTTTTTAAGCTTTATATTGTTTCCGTTTTTAAGCTTTGTATTGTTCCCTTTATGCTTTTTGTTGTTTCCTTTATATTTTTTCCTTTATGCTTTTTTTAACTATACAATGCCTCGTTGCATTTTCGACCACTTCTTTCCATGTCTTATGAGAGGCTGCCAAAGATCCGACAAGAGTGATGTTGTCTCACGCTTAAACACTTACAAGAGTGATATTGTTGGTACCTTGTCCACATCAATTAAGGCACAAGTTGAACTTGAGTGAGGTGGATAAACAACTTCTCATTTTAATCACATAAGCTAAGTTGCAATTAACACGATTATAAAGGAAGTTATTTTATATTGCCCAAAATTAATATCATAGAAATAGATCTTTACTACCGTGGAAAATATTAATACGGAAATTGAATATATGAGATGCTCTCATGAGGTTCTCTAAATCTTAGTAAAAAAATAAAAACAAAAATTATCATACAATGTTTACTCCAATATAAACCATTTTACACATTAAATATTAATTAATTAAAATACCTATTTTTCTTAATAAATGACATAAATATGTTACATTTTAAGACTTTCTAGAATCACAACACGATAATATTATCTCAAAGGATTTAAGTAATTGTAATATGAAATGGACATCTTACTTTATGGTCTACCCTTATGTTACATTAAGCCTTGTTACCATGATTAATTTTAAAATATTTTTGTAAATTTGCAAATTGTATTGTTAAAGAATGAAAGTTTTGACTTCAATGCTCAATATTACAAATTCTAAATCAATAAATAATAAAAATATATGCATTATAATTTTATTTAAAATATAGAATATATATTTTTATATCTTCTTTTATTAACATGATTTTTGTAAACATAACAATTGCTTTTACATATTTTTGTTTTGGCCAATGGACACCCTTTTAATAGAGAGATTCTACAATGTTTCTTCTTACACTTGCAGAAAAAACAATTTAACAATTTGTATTTTAAAAAAAATCTATATCCTAAATTTCAATAAATTAAAACAAAATATATAATCTATATTTCAATAAATAAACACTCCCAAAATTTTCCATTAACTCTACTTAATAATGGAAAGCACAATTAACCAGAGATATTATAAATTTGTTTCCATTTTTCTTTATAGTATTTCATTTTTAAGCTTTATATTGTTGTTTCCCTTTTTAAGTTTTATATTGTCTTTTTTATGCTTTTTGTTGTGTTTTTAAGCTTTTATATTTCTTTTCTCTTTAAGATTTTCAAGAGTTGGGACCTACAATATTACTTTTCTAGTTGTTTTTTTAATGTTGTTTTTCTCTTTAAGCTTTTCTTTTCTGGGTTGGTGAATTTCTCAGGATTTGTGCGACCAGCGTGTTTGTGAATTTCTCAGGATTTGTGCGACCAGCATGGAGCATTGCTCAGTCGCCAATTATTTGCATAGCTATGCATCGTTCTAGTTGATTGGGGTTGGTCGCCTCATCATCTGAATTTGAGAAGGATTTCTGGAGGCTTCTGCAAACCGTGGGTATTATTCTCCTCTTGCATGTTCTTTGCAAATGTATGGTTAATTTCGCACTTTTAACACTCGCTATTTTCCCATTTCCATGCATATATATAAATAAAGGAGATGAGAAGGTAAAGGGATTTTTTTAAGCAATATACTTGGTACGGCGGCATTTGGCATTTGGCTAGCTTGGTAGGATTTCCACGTTCCAGTTTTCGTGTTCGTGTAGTTTCTGAATTTGAGGAGGATTTCTGCAGGCTTGTGCAAACCGTGGGTATTATTCTCCTCTTGCATGTTCTTTGCAAATGTATGGTTAATTTCGCTCTTTTAACATTAGCTATTTTCACATTTCTATGCATATATATAAATAAACAAAGGAGATGATGGGATTTTTATTTTTATTTTTAAGCATATATTGGATTATATTTACTTTTAAGCATATATTGGATTATATTCCCAAACAAACCACCTGCATTTAAAAATTATTAATGCTTTGAAACAGCAAGGCGCTCGTTCTCGATGCATGTTTCCTGTATCACTTGGGACCTACCAGAAATGAGCTAAACCTACCTTACCTATTGGCATGCAGATCTATTGCTAATTATGTAATCATTTCTAGGCAGTTTGCTGAGGATAATGAATAATAGAGCCGAAGGGAGATGTCTCTTGCTGTGGTAGGGTCATCTGAGGCCACAACCAATTGACCACATTTATGAGGGTAGATTCGCGAGTCAAAAGATCTTCCATGCACAAACCATGGGATTCGTTCAAAGCCCTGCCCTCACTCGATTCTCGAGATCTTTCCTTTTTCCAGCAGTATCAACCTTCTTATGCATTAGGCTTGAAATGTCTTCTACATAAGCCCATAAGCAAGAGTCCTGAGTCAGCAACTTGGGGTCATATGTGCTAGTAGGGAACAGTTGCAGCTGTGGTTTCTTAGTATTCTCAGCATTTTCCAACCACTCTTGAAGAGTTTTATAGCGACGAGGCCTTCCGTTTTTGAGGTCCACATTTTTGCCCAATATCCAGTGGCTCAACGAGTAGCCTGTGGGGAGTGCCCCCTTTTATCAACTCTTCACTGCATTGGAAAACAAACATGTTCTCTATGATCTCGTCCCACCAACCTCGTCGGATTCGCCCGGAAGTCTAGTAAAAATAACCATTGCCATTTCTTAAGCGTCAAAATGTAAATGTTTTCTAGAGAACCAGCGATTATTTCTGGCAGGCATTTCCGCAACTTCTCCTCTCTTTTCCATGGCCATAGAAATTTTGATTGGTCATCTTTTCATTTCATTTACATTGATGTGTATGGTTTTATTTCGTTTCGTGCTTTTTATTACAGCCTGTTTTTTCTTTTTAATTGAATGGGATAATTTTTTTTATACGATTATTTCTTTTCCCACATGTATAGTATGTATTACTATTGTGCTTTGCAATTTTTGATAACTGTTTTTGAGATTTTTCATCTTAGATGTTCTCTCGACATTAAATGGTATCTTTTCTCTGGGTTTTAGGTTCAATACTTTTTTATGCATCAACAAAGTTTACAAACCTTTTTCCCGCTTTTTATGCATCAAATTCTAATTATATAGTCTTTTTATGCATCAAATTTTAATTATATAGTTATTGGACTAGTTACGTATCACATTCTAATTATATAGTTATTGGACTATTACAAGAGGTATTAAACATGCTTAGGTAGTATATTGCTATATTTTTATTAGGTTGTTGCAGGATATGCTCGTTAGTCTATGTTAACAACCTAAAGGAGACATACTCTTCATGTTGTGATATACATTTCTTGACCTTTCATGGGTGACACTACATAACAAAGTGTTGATAGACCAACATCAAGTAAAAGTTATCCATGTACAAATCTTTTGCAAATATTTTTAAAAAGATAATAAGAAGATGTTATGTTATTATATAATATTTTATAACCAATTCCAAATTATTCCAAATCAAAGTGTGGAAAGTACAATAATTTCCCACAAAAGTAGATTCATGGCATTTCTTGATAAAAACATAGATAAGCTTCTGAACACAAAATAGATAAATTGATTACCCAACAAGACTTATTAGCACAGGATTTTCACAAAATAGAGAATTTGATTATTCTCATAGACTTTTTAGCATGAGATTGTAATAAAATAGATCACTAGGTGATAATATTTTAATAAAAATATATTGACCTAGAGTATGATTTTGACTTTAGATAAAGATCCACTATTCAACAGTGTAAGACAGACTTCTAAGGCATAAATGATTTTTTTTTCATAGAAATTCCTCTCAACAACATATTTTTGATAAAATTACAACGTAATTTAGTTTCAAAGAGGGGAATTGTTTTCAATAGTATCTCCACATATTTCACCCTACAATCTTCATTTTAACCACAACATGCATTATTCTGGAAGATTTTGGTTGATTGAGTCTCGATCTATCATTTAGTTATTGGAACATAGAAAATATAATATAATATCAATGATAATAAAAATAAAAGAAAGAAATATACAAAAAGAAAATTGACAGGTGATATCAACTGGTAGTGTATAGTCATTCTCCTTGATGATTCAACTCCCATTCCCAATCTTGACACATATTTTAAAACACATAAAAAAAATATCCGCTAAACAGAATCAAAATGATTACCTTCCATGGCCAATGCATATGTGACTACATTAAAATCTTTAAAACCAATCCATCCGCCAGGAAAAGGTTCATTCTAAGACTGAATTTATTTACTCCGAGCACAATATTCATTAAGTTTCCATAGCCAAAGAAACCAATTTTATGGATCCTGGCTCCCACACCTTTCATTAAATTAATGACTATATGTGTTTCAGTTGAAAGATGTGTTTAGTAATTCAACCAATCATGCAACAACGAAACGATAATGGTTTTGGGGAGTGTTACAGAGAGACAACCTTCCCATCATTTCCACGTGGTTCCTTCTTTGTTGATTGCAAACAGGTGGCATAATGTATGGGAAAGAGTAACAGTGAACAAAAAAATCACCAGCAAATCACGAGGAAACACGTCTACAAATTATAAAGACACATGTGAAAATCATATTGGTGGAAGGGATGATGAAATGGGTATAGTAATTTTCAAGACACACCTCCATAGAAAAAATTCCTATCAGCGTAAATAATAATAATAATAATAATAATTAGTGTTTTTATAAACTATATAAATAGTTTAGTATACCATTTTTTTTTAATTATATATATATTAAAATAAATATTATAATAATAACAATTATTAAATAATAATAATAACAGTATATTTTATTTATTTTATTTGAAAAAATGATGGAACTTTTTTTAAGGGTTGAATGGGAAGGTTCCATGAATAGAGAGTGCACATGTGAAAAGAAGCGAGATAACGATGGGTGACTGTGAAGGCATCTGTGTAGAGAGAGGTCAACGGAGTGTAGGGGAAGCACATAGGGAGAGTGCAATAATGGGGAGGAGTGGGAGCAAGAGACTTTGTGGGGGAATGTGCATTGGATGGTGGAGGAGCGTTCATGTAGGATTTCGAGAGGAGAGGAGGAGTGATGTGGGTGGAAGAGGTGAGTGTAACAATGGGGGATGGATCAAGCACAGGTTGAGAGAAAGGATTGATGGAAGGATAGGTGGGATGATCCGAGGGAATGAGCTGAGTGAATGCATAGGTTGGAGAGGTGGAGGACAAGAAGAATGGCAAGGGATGAGGATTGGGAATGAAGCAATGAGCAAGGAGGGAAGGCTTGCGCAAAGAAATGTAGTGGATGGTAGGCAGAGTGGAGCGAGCAGTGTGTGGAGGGATGGATGCATACTTTCATGGTGCGCAGGTTGTGGGTGTATGGGCAGAGTGAAGCAAGTGAAGAGAGATCTTGGAGTGTGTGATGGGGATGGAATGGATTGTTGGAAGGTGGAATGAACTTGGGAATGCAAGACGGAGGAACGCAGGCTTGGTGAGGGTGTGGGAGGAGCATGAAGGGAAAATGGTGTGCCTGAGATGGAGTAAAGGTGCATTGAGAGAGAATCAAGAGATGGAGTGTTTGAGAAGAATGAGGGGGTAGGAAATGTGATGGAATGAGTGGAAAGTCAATGTGAGTGAGATCCTGAAGCTCTAATACCACTTGTAAGGTTTCAAGATTTCATGTTGGAGATTAAAACTTAAAACTTCAAAATATTAACTACTAATAAAATTTATACATTTTGTTTTGAAAAAAATATAATATATACATTTTAAAAATTTATATCTCTAAAATTTATATATTTAAACATTATTAATTAGCATATAAAGATATTACCAATATATTCAATAAACAAAACGAAATTGGAATGAATAGAGATGTAACATATACATTTATCTTTGAAAAAAATATCATATATACATTTAAAAACTATATATCTCTAATATTTATACATTTAAACATTAGTAATAAAACATAAAACTATATTACCTATATAGTAAATAAAAAGAGCTGGAATGAATATAGATGTATGACATATCAAGTTGTATTTTCATCTTCATGTTTGTAAGAATAAAACTTCAAATTATTATTGGAGTCTTCAAAATAATTAATAACCAAAAATAAAACTTTTTACATACTTTACAAAACAATAAAAAAATATACCAAAGACTTAAAAAAAAATACAAGTTTTTTTTACCTACACTCTTCATCTATTTTACAAAAAATTTAGAAAATATACAACCTTTTGACATGCTCAATATAATAATAATAAATATGCTAGTTTCCTTCATGTAAAAGTATTAAGCCCCATTATTTTGAAGAAAAATTCATTAACATATATATGTATACCCATGAACAGAAAATATTTCATTCTCCAACTAACTTCCATTTCTATTCATGTGAGCAACATTTATCTCTGCCATCCTTTTATATAAAATTCCATGACTAGGATTCATTGATTTAAATGAGGCGATACACTCACCTACAAGGAACTACTTGCTACTATATCAAAAGAAAATGCGAGAAAATTTAAATATTGATTTTCAAATTGGTTTTGGTTTTGAATTAAATGATTATGATGACGCTATCATTGGACTCGTTGATGATGAAAGACAAGAACAAAAATTGGTAAGCAACTTCATTTATATCTTGTTACCTTATTTTATTTAGATTACGAATAATCTCTATAAATATATTAAATTCTAAAAAAATATTCAGAAAATACAACATATACTTTTAGAAGAGTTTTTTTTTTTGCAAAATGTTCATTTCAATAATTGTGTTATTTATCTTCAACAAAATTCCCATTTTAATAATTTTTCAATGGAAGGGACTTCGAAGCTCACAACCCTTGTTATTATCTACATTTCTATTACATACATTTGTAAGTGGTTTGTTGCGATCATTAGCAATCATGGACTATTTATTGGCATTATCTATGTGTGAATTTCATAACCCTAGGAGAAGGAGAGCGAGGAGGGGTAGGGGGAAGTGGAGGAGAAGTGAGGGAGGAAGAGGAGGAGGAGAAGGGAGGGGGTGGATGAGGGAGAGATGAGGCCAAGGGAGGGGGTGGATGAGGGATAGAGTAGGAAGACGAGATAGAGAAGCGACGAAAGAGGAGGAGGAAAGGAGAAATGGAGGGAGGGAGGGAAGTGAAGAGAGGAGGATGTTGGAGGGGAGAAGGGAAGGGATGGAGGAGGGAGAGAGGTGGTCAGGATAGGAGGTGAAGGAGTGTAAGGGAGAGGAGTGGCAGAAGAGGACGAGGAAAGGAGAGAGGGAGGGAGGAGGAGGGGAGGGGAAAGAGGGCAGTGGAGAGAGGAGGATTTTGCAGGGGGGAGAGGGACGAGAAGGGAGGAGGGAGGAGGGAGGGGGCAGAGGGAGGAGGAGGGAGGGGGTGGAGAAGATGTTTAAGGGATATTAGTGGAGGAATGGAGAGGGGGAGGGGGAGAGGAGGAGGTGGGAGTAGAGGGAGAGTGTAATGTACCTCCTGTATCACAGTGTCATTAGGTGTGAAAATGGTAAGGTTTATACTTCGTTGTTACTGCAAAAATAGTCTTATCCCATTTGTGGCAGATTTTAAGAGTCGTTTTAATGAACATGTTCAGTCAAAATGTCAAACTAAACGTATTGTAAAAAAAATTATTTGAAAATTCGAGATTCATTCTTCTCTATAACAAGAAGGAAACCAAACATGCAATTTGCGTATATTTTGTCAAGATCGATGTTTATAACATAAACCAAGAAAGCTTATTTTTCCTTCGAATATACATAAGATAAAGTAATCCTTCCATGACTTAAGACACACATATACATAAGTCCTAATGCTAAGGCAGAAATCTTACATGCACTATCATCTTTCTGTAGATTAGTGGTTTTCCAAGGAAGGCCTTGCCTTAAAGTTATAATAAACTAGTCTTGATTTATGGTGCAAATACTAATCTTAGTGACAACATAAGATTTGTGGTTGAAAGGTTTGACTTCAGTAGAGAGACACTCATATGCATCTGAATACCTACTTCAGTTGCTTTAACCAATATTGCAGCATAATTGATTGCAGTTAGACAATGGGACTTTTAAGTAAATACCCTTGAGGTATCTCCTAACATCACCTTAAGCAAAGGATGGCTGGTCTATAATTTTAAAGAGATAACCATTCTTAATAGTCACTGCTGAAACAAACAAAAGGCATCATTCCCGTAGTTCTTCACAACACATGTAAAGCGAACATTGAGCATGAGGTAATAACTTCCCTTTGATTTATCTGTTTGTATGATTGTAACATACTTCAATTCTTACACGGCATTTCATATCGAATTCAGTTCCTGTATAAGATGTATGCTCATTGTGGAACAAAAGAAGATGTATGCTTATTGGAGAAAACACTGCCATTTTCGACTAACAATATCAGTTTTCTCATAGATTATTTTTCTAAGTAATGAATCATAGTGAGAATCACTTTTAATCACACCATAGGCATATCGTTACAACCATTCATCCATTCATCATCATAGATACATAAAACAAACGTGGAAAAGGTAAAAGAAAACATTTAGACACATGAAAAGAGGACAGAACAATGATGTACGTGGTTCACCCTGTTCTTGGGGTTACGTCCACCAAATTCTTCATTTGCTTTATTTACAAAAATAACCATAAAAGAAGTATACATCCCACATCATATATGATGTGTTATACTTTCAATTTTCACAGTTTCTCATAGAATTTGAGAGAACTTTCACAATATGAAACTCATACCCATATATCTTAAAGGTATCCTTAGTAAGCATGCCCAGCCCCCTTTTAAAACCCTTAATGATAACATCGAAGCACAACTTCTAAGAGCTCAAGGAATTCGAGCCTTCTTATTGGGAAGGAGATCCACTTACTTAGTGAGACATTTCATTTTGTTCAATGTATATATATGAGCTTTAATATAAAGAATTACTCAACATTACGAAATCATCAAATGATTTTTCCTTAAAAAATTAATAAATAGCTTCCGATCAAAGAGCCAGTTCTCCTTTTTACAACACTTAGATAATTTTCTATGTAACTATAATCGTGTAATCATATCAATCCAGCAGGAAATGAAATGCCATACTTTCAATAAGATACCAGATCCAACCCAACAGTATGGAAATGCACAGTTCAGATAAGGTCGCACACATAGCCTTTCCTTGGCACACATGGAGGAAAAGAAAATGATTTCAGAACAAAGAAACATAGATCACCTAGGAAGTGAATGCTGGAAATCGAAAGCCACACACAGGTGTTATGAGCCATATGCTAAAGGCATCAACACATACATATATTGAAAGGATCCTACTCCACTGAGGTCGAAAAAGGATTGGTAATAGAACCCAACCCAGAGTTTTGATAACTATCAGACATAAAAACAAACTAGTTCAGGTCTATTAATGAATTGTGTGTTATTCACATGGAAGCATACCTTAGGTGGAACACAATACTTCAACGCTTACTGCTGAGAGTGTAGTTAGCAGATCTATATCAGGGTTTGATCAGCAATTTTCCTTCCAGATCTATTGAAGGAAATGGTGTGTTATTCCTAAAGACAATACATTCCATGTCAAAGACGGAGCTAAACATTATTTGATGAGAGTTTAGATATGGAAGAAAACGATAGGGAAGTACTACTGCATCGCTCATGCTTTGACTACCCCCCCCTGTGGGAGACATTACGCTGCTCCATAGCTTCATGCGGTCTTCCACAGAGACCACTTTAGTATAGCCGCAAGCGAAATCCAAGCGAAACCACTGATTGGATTGATGCACGTTTAAGGAATGCCTAACCTCTACCTGCGTTGAACCAAAACCCAGTAACGCAGGATGAAAAGGAAACTATAGGAGGAGTACTGATAAGAGGTAAAGTGGTGTGAGAAGGTCCCTGAGAATCGGCAGGCTGCTTCTTAATACTCATCTGGAAATAAGTATGATTGTCAATCTCCCAGCACGGCAAAAAGGTCTGAAAGTGAAACTCCCACCTAGCTGAGCCAACAGGGCGTAAAACCCAACACGATCCCTAACAGTTTCCTAAATGCTGAGTGGGAGAAAAACTGATAAAAATATGGCCTGCAAGGTTCCATCAATATCTAGTATAGATCATGAGTATAATAGCACCCATTTCATATTTGAAATGGTCTTCCTGATCGTAAGGGTTTACTAGGGATTTTACACAATTTTCCCTAATCTAAGACACGGCCCAAAAATACCATGCCTCCATAAATCTAAAAAAAAGTGCAAGAAAGGTAATCCTCCTCCCAAAAGCTATCCATTCAAAGCAAAACCATATCACACGTAGACAATCATAAAATGTATGGCCGAGCTTATCATTCACATACAAACATATATCTTCTTGAGTAAGCAAAATGGTGAAGACTCATACCATTCAAGCTCCAGGTAGAGAGTCTAGATATATATATATATATATATAAATATATATATAATTTTCGCTGCCCATTCCATCGAACGCTTATATAAGAGGTCTGAGAGGAAAGAAAACAAAACGCCGGGATCCTTTTCTTCCTTTTCCCCTCCTTAACATAGAGGGCCTTCTCCAGCAAAAATCACTATCCCCTCCTCAATACGACGGAAGTGGTTATAACTCAGCAAATCGAGGGAATAGAGATGTATTTTCCTCCCCCCCCCAGCAGACACTTTTTCCATACTTATAAATGAAATAGGTAACTTCTAACGTCTTTGAAAAATTAGGGATCATGAATTTAGGTAACGCCTCCATTACAGGCCACCGCGAGTCAGCGATATTTAATGATATAATAAAACACTGAAAACCTTCCTTCTTTCGTGGCAAAGATTGTTCTCTTTAAAATTTACATATTTTATTATTCCCTAGATTTTAGATATCAAGGAGCCAAGTGGCCCAATTATTCTTCCAATTGTCTGAAATGAACTTAAGACATAAGGCAGTAGGCTCTTGTTACGGGAATAAATGCCACTATTTCCTCCAAGGAAATAGTAGCTTAAGATCTTACCCATTAAGGGTAAAATAAAACCACTGACTATTCAAGTCTACCCTCTTACTATTAAATATGGTAATGTTATGATATTTATAAATATATATACATACGCCTTCATACATATTTATAATTACATAACCCATATAGTTATATGTTTAATAGTTATGTCTTTTTGTAGGGTTTGGCATGGTAACCTTTATCCGCAATTTCATTATTTTTACCATATAATTTGATGTCCTAAGACATCTCTTTTCCCTTTGTTAAAAGAGGATATTTATGATCACTCGTTCTAGACATGTTATGACCTACTTTATCTTAGGTAGTTGTTGATCCTTTCTCATTTCTCGGGGCCCCACTAACCTTTTACCATTTTTCAGTGGATTTCTTCCAGCATTATTGTTCTGGTTGTACATTGTCCTTAAGTCGCCTAAGCTTACCACTTAGGGCATTGGCTCATATGTAATTACAATATCTTTCTGGTGGGGCCTTAGCATTGAGCCCCTCACCAGAGACCAGTACAATCAACATTCATAATTTACAAAAATATCTAGGGGGCTGCGAGAGGGATGTTACATCCTCTCCCCCTTAAAATTAACACTGTCATCAGTGTTCTTATTTACAGTTCATCTTTCTTCGTTTCCCGAGGCATCTTTCATGCTTCGCCTTTTCTGTCCTAGATCGTCATCGATCTTCCTTGTTTCTTCTCAAGTCGCTATCACTTACAACCTGCAGTTTTCTGCAACAGGATCGGATCTTGTCCAATTTTTTTTCAGTAATTCATGTCAAAATTATATTTCAATATTAAACAAAAATCATAGGTCCCTTGTATTTTAATCTCCTGCAAATTTTCTATTGGTATCGTAATACCCCATTTTTTTTTTAATGCAATAAAACAAAATTACTATCCTTCCAACCTTTGGATAGTTCTGTCATTCCTAGCCTGAGGAATCCTTTCTTTACATTACACATGAAGTATGTAACAGTCTTTTAGAACATTCATTTAACATGTTTCTATGTTATGCTTTTCCAAAATCCCTTTGAGTTTATTTTCCTGTTCAGGTGTGGACTTACAATAATTCTGAGGTTACTCTCCTCAGTGACATCAAATAGCATCCTGTCTTTTCAAATGTCCAAATTTTGCCTAGGTCTTTTGCCACACCCCATGCCTAACACCAATGTGCTCACGCGGCAATCGCTTTCCTAACACCATTGTGCTCCTGCAGCATGTATGCCTAACACCAGTGTGCTCACACGGCAATCACTTGCCTAACACCACTGTGCTCCTACAGCATGTATGCCTAACACCAGTGTGCTCACGCGGCAATCACTTGCCTAACACCACTGTGCTCCCGCGGCATTCAAAAATGTCAAAAATCAAATTATGAGAGTTTCATACTTTGCATCGATATTTAATCGTCATTCATGAGTTGCATATCCTAGTAAAAGAAAAATTACTCCTTACCCTTTTTTTGAGTAATTTAACGCAACTTACATATGCAGGTGGATTTATATCCCATAATGTATGTTGATGTAGCAATGGTCAAAATATTGGTGGAGCCTACAATGTTAGTATATCAACCACATCATCAACAGTTAGCCCTTGTTTATAAAAACACTCGAGGTTCAACAATTATACTGAGTAAAAACAATACCCATACTTAACCTCCTTATCTATGGCAACAAATATTTCCTAACGGTTGGCTCCAACCATTAATGTTCCTGGCCTATCCTGCCATGTTAGCATATCACATTATATAGCATTCATCAACTTATTTATCAATATCAAATCCATATCAGCTCTAAAGATGCCCATCTTAACATCACCCAAGCAACAACAATGTTCCCCAATTCTTAATGGTTTCATTCACAAGACTGCCAATAAGATCGTTTAATCTAAAGCTAGAGTTCAATTCTAGGGTTCTTGCTAGAATCTAAAGATAGAAATATGATAGCAATAAAATGGTTTATTGGCATAACAATACCCAAAATAAAATAAAAATACCAGCCATGGGCAAATCAAAACATAAGATACTTCAATATCAAGACTTAATCCAAGCAACAAGGAACCAATTCCAGAATGTTCACTAATAAGAGCATGACTCTAAGTATTCATTCTCTTAATTATGAAGCTGGTATTTTTGTGGCTATACAAGACTTTCAGGTATGAACACATCGTTCATTGATATCAAGAAACAATTCATTAATCTATCTTTTAAGGATGCTCAAATCAGCATTATCATAAATATAAGGAGATGGTGTTTAACTTGTATTTATAAATATATGTTACTTTAATGATCAAGTAATAGGTTTGAACTACAAAACTTCATTACTTTTATTAATGGACTTAACCAAAATAAAAATCATTATCAACCTTCACCGCTTCATCTTTCTGCCAGGTCAAACCTTCCTTAAGCACTAAAATAAGTGTCAAGAGGAAGCTCATCAATAATCCAATTTGGATTTATATCATTTTTAATTTAAATATTCAAACAGCAAGTGTCAAAGTCAGCAACCCCGCATAATCAAAGTTTGTTGTCATTGTTATCCATTCAAATTTCCAAGGACAATGAACTCAATGCTAAGTGAAAATTGTTGGAGGTCATTCACTTTCTAGATTCATATACTCCATGATAGAAATTCTTCAATAGTATTAATGTCTAAAGAGAAAGCACAGGGAACAAGACTTTCATGGTAAGACAAGCCTAGTTTTTCAGATGTGAGGCAAGTTTGTCATCAATCCACCCAAATGTTACGATCAGTAGATCAAGTAACAAATGTTCATGTCAATAGCACAATCCATGATACTTACATCTTGGTTGTTCATCAAATGATTTTTAACCAGAATATTAGGATTGCAGAAATAGTTGCAAAAGCAGAGGATGTGACTCCTTAGGTCTGTAGGTAATTAGGTAACTCTTTAGTGCTACTTTTTACAACAGTAATTACTGAGCGTTACAATGTAGTCCGATCACAATCCACATGGAACTCTAAGAATCACATCCTTAACAGTAATTTAACTTCCAAATTATTATTATGGTAGAAGGTACTTTCACCCACCAGGAGTCTGTCTAAGAGGACTCCTATATCTTACCAAAACTTACTATGAAGTTTAAAATAAAGACGAAACAATCGTATAATTCTTTCGAAATAAAATCAAGGAAAGGACCAGCTACCTGTGTACTTACATTGTCGGCTTAACGCAGACTATCTTTTGTGATCTCAGAAGAGGTTCCTCCTTCTCCTGCACAACTACAAGTTCAATAGAAATTCGTATTGGGTACGACTTATGGTACCTGGAATGGCTGAACAATGCAAAATTGTTGATTTTCTATATCACAAAGCAAGGCTCAATTGTTAGTTAAACAAAGCATGCGGAAGCATTTTGACCCCAATAGGCCCGAGCATTTCAACTCTCACTCTGATACCATATGTAATGTACCTCCTGTATCACAGTGTCATTAGGTGTGAAAATGGTAAGGTTTATACTTCGTTGTTACTGCAAAAATAGTCTTATCCCATTTGTGGTAGATTTTAAGAGTCGTTTTAATGAACATGTTCAGTCAAAATGTCAAACTACACGTATTGTAAAAACAATTATTTGACAATTCGAGATTCATTCTTCTCTATAACAAGAAGGAAACCAAACATGCAATTTGTGCATATTTTGTCAATATCGATGTTTATAACATAAACCAAACAAGCTTATTTTTCCTTCGAATATACATAAGATAAAGTAATCCTTCCATGACTTAAGACACACATATACATAAGTCCTAATGCTAAGGCAGAAATCTTACATGCACTATCATCTTTCTGTAGATTAGTGGTTTTCCAAGGAAGGCCTTGCCTTAAAGTTATAATAAACTAGTCTTGATTTATGGTGCAAATACTAATCTTAGTGACAAAATAATATTTGTGGTTGAAAGGTTTGACTTTAGTAGAGAGACGCTCATATGCATCTGAATACCTACTTCAGTTGCTTTAACCAATATTGCAGCATAATTGATTGCAGTTAGACAATGGGACTTTTAAGTAACTACCCTTGAGGTATCTCCTAACATCACCTTAAGCAAAGGATGGCTGGTCTAGAATTTTAAAGAGATAACCATTCTTAATAGTCACTGCTGAAACAAACAAAAGGCATCATTCCCGTAGTTCTTCACAACACATGTAAAGCGAACATTGAGCATGAGGTAATAACTTCCATTTGATTTATCTGTTTGTATGATTGTAACATACTTCAATTCTTACACGGCATTTCATATCGAATTCAGTTCCTGTATAAGATGTATGCTCATTGTGGAACAAAAAAAGATGTATGCTTATTGGAGAAAACACTGCCATTTTCGACTAACAATATCAGTTTTCTCATAGCTTATTTTTCTAATTAATGAATCATAGTGAGAAGCACTTTTAATCACACCATAGGCATATCGTTACAACCATTCATCCATTCATCATCATAGATACATAAAACAAACGTGGAAAAGGTAAAAGAAAACATTTAGACACATGAAAAGAGGACAGAACAATGATGTACGTGGTTCACCCCGTTCTTGGGGTTACGTCCACCCAATTCTTCATTTGCTTTATTTACAACAATAAACATAAAAGAAGTATACATCCCACATCATATATGATGTGTTATACTTTCAATTTTCACAGTTTCTCATAGAATTTGAGAGAACTTTCACAATATGAACCTCATACCCATATATCTTAAAGGTATCCTTAGTAAGCATGCCCAGCCCCCTTTTAAAACCCTTAATGATAACATCGAAGCACAACTTCTAAGAGCTCAAGGAATTCGAGCCTTCTTATTGGGAAGGAGATCCACTTACTTAGTGAGACATTTCGTTTTGTTCAATGTATATATATGAGCTTTAATATAAAAAATTACTCAACATTACGAAATCATAAAATGATTTTTCCTTAAACATTAAGAATTAGCTTCCGATCAAAGAGCCAGTTCTCCTTTTTACAACACTTAGATAATTTTCTATGTAACTATAATCGTGTAATCATATCAATCTAGCAGGAAATGAAATGCCATACTTTCAATAAGATACCAGATCCAACCCAACAGTATGGAAATGCACAGATCAGATAAGGTCGCACACATAGCCTTTCCATGGCACGCATGGAGGAAAAGAAAATGATTTCAGACCAAAGAAACATAGATCACCCAGGAAGTGAATGCTGGAAATCGAAAGCCACACACAGGTGTTATGAGCTGTATGCTAAAGGCATCAACACATACATATATTGAAAAGATCCTACTCCACCGAGGTCGGAAAAGGATTGGTAATAGAACCCAACCCAGAGTTTTGATAACTATTAGACATAAAAACAAACTAGTTCAGGTCTATTAATGAATTGTGTGTTATTCACATGGAAGCATACCTTAGGTGGAACACAATACTTCAACGCTTACTGCTGAGAGTGTAGTTAGCAGATCTATATCAGGGTTTGATCAGCAATTTGCCTTCCAGATCTATTGAAGTAAATGGTGTGTTATTCCTAAAGACAATACATTCCATGTCGAAGACGGAGCTAAACGTTATTTGATGAGATTTTATATATGGAAGAAAATGATAGGGAAGTACTACTGCATCGCTCATGCTTTGACTACCCCCCCCTGTGGGAGACATTACGTTGCTCCATAGCTTCATGCGGTATTCCACAGAGACCACCTTAGTATAGCCGCAAGCGAAATCCAAGCGAAACCACTGATTGGATTGATGCACGTTTAAGGCATGCCTAGCCTCTACCTGCGTTGAACCAAAACCCAGTAACGCAGGATGAAAAGGAAACTATAGGAGGAGTACTGATAAGAGGTAAAGCGGTGTGAGAAGGTCCCTGAGAATCGACAGGCTGCTTCTTAATACTCATCTGGAAATAAGTATGATTGTCAATCTCCCAGCACGACAAAAAGGTCCGAAAGTGAAACTCCCACCTAGCTGAGCCAGCAGGGCGTAAAACCCAACACGATCCCTAACAGTTTCCTAAATGCTGAGTGGGAGAAAAACTGATAAAAATATGGCCTGCAAGGTTCCATGAAGA
>LPNX010269066.1:31382-103302 GCA_001517045.1 Pseudotsuga menziesii | reverse complement strand
ATGTGTTTTCCACTAGAAGGATCATGAATGGTACACACAAGGAATATGAATCTTTTGGATAGTAGAATATGCAATTGTTAGATGGTCCTTTGATTGAAAATATCCATGCCTATACTACATTTTTATGTGCTAAGGTAATATAGATTACATGTTATGCATGCAAAAATATGATAAAATACAACTATTGATGCTATGCAAATTTATGAGAGAATTCTCCATTGCCGGAGTGACACAACTAAACATGACCAAATAAATGACCAATTATTATGTGCTCATTTTAAGTCTAGACATCCCATGACCAATTTTGGTCATTTATCTTGGTCCTTTTTAGTTTAGTTTTATCCTGTGACCAAAAGTGGTCATTTATCTTGATCCTTTTTAGTTTAGTTTTATCCCATGACCAAAAGTGGTCATTTATCTTGGGATTTTTTAGTTAACTCACTTAAATTTACCAATTTTGGTCATTTATCCCTTGAAAAAATATATGGTGACCAAACTTTTTGGTCTCCTAGTCACTAATCTCTCATTTTCCACTAGTGATCGCTATGGTTTTAGTGCAGGAAAATCTTCATGGTCATGAGAACGTGATTTATTATGCCAGTAAGAATCTCATGGATTCTAAAACTCTTTATTCATGGGTGGAAAAGTTAGCATTGGCCACAGTCATTACAAAAGTTTTGTCACTACATTCTGCTCCGCACTACCACTGTATTGGCAGACCAGAGCCCGATGTATTACATCCAGACTTGTCAGGTGATCGAAGGAAAGTACTCCCATTAGATAGTCATACTTTAGGATTTTGATTTAAAATTTTCCAAAGCCACATCAAAGAAATCATTGGTATTTGTCGAGCTTATGTGTGATCTTTCGTGTGCTTCGAGGGAATCTGAGCCCAGTGATTCATTTCCGTATGAATTCTTGTTCCTGATTAGGACTACCGATCCTTGGTATGGAGATCTACTTATTTATCTCCAAACACAATGATTTGAGCCACATTTATCCTACGATGATCATCATCGTATCCGTCACCACGTGAAATTTTATCTAATCTTGAATGATACCTTGTATAGACGTGGGATTGACTCTATTCTCCAGCGATGCCTCACCCATGAGGAGGATGAACATGTGTTGAATGATTGCTGCTCTGGAGCATGTGGTGGTCATTTATCTGGGATGGATACAGCCCAGAAAATCCTTCGCGCTGGCTATTTCTGGCCTTTTATATTCAAAGACTGTCATGAAGCTAGTAAGAAATTCCCACCTTGTCAACACTTTTATCCTAAAAAGTGCACCCATCCTACTTCGCTACACCCTGTCATTGCCACTGGCCCATTCACCAAATAGGGGATTGAATTCATGCATTTTAAGCCTACCTCACCTGGGGGGCATGGTTACATCATCATAGTCGTTGATTATTTCACAAAATGGGCTGAGGCCATGCCTACATATGCAGAAGATGGTAAGACTGTTGCTCTCTTCTTGTTCAATCATATCATATCTAGATTTCGAGTTCCACAGTCCATTGTTACTGATCACAAATCCCATTTCCTTAATCAAATGATGGAGGAACTGAGTGCCAAGCTAGGTTTTCACCATGAAAAATCAAAGTTGTATTATCCACAAGCTAATGGTCAGGTAGAGGCCATTAACAAAGTTTTGAAAACTATGCTTCGTCGGATGGTTGGAGATGATAAATCCAACTGGCATGACGTTCTTTTCTCCACTCTTTGGGATTATCAGACTTCCGTGAAAACAACCACTAGTTTCACACCATTCTAGCTTATTTATGAACTCGAGGCTATCTTACCGATTCAATGTCAGATTCCATCTTTACAACTTTCCTTCAAACTTCTCCCAGACACTTCCGCAGAGGAAGAAATATTTTTGTACTTGAGTAACCTTGATGAGACTTGGAGAGATGTTTCCTTGGCTAATGAGGCACATAAGAAACACTTCAAGGTGCAGTATGATAAATCTGTTCAACCTTATGTCTTTAACAAGGGTGACCTAGTCTTGACTTATGATCAGAGATATGACAAACTAGGGAAGGTTAAGTTCGAGTCCATGTGGTACGGACCTTTCATTATTTCTAAGGTGTTAGAGAAAGGAGATTATGAGCTCACTAATTATGATGGAATCCCTTTGGGGAAACCTCGCAATGGGTTGTACCTAAAAAGTTACGATGCCTAGGTCTTTCTTGGATAGTATCTTGTATACATGTATATTGATTGACTTTCAGTGTGCTTTTAGTATTTTCAAGATGGTTTTGAGTTTAGTGTCCGCATCTGTTTATACCATGTTTTGGTCATGCAGATGTCTTTCTACGGCTTTGCTAATGGTGCTTTCCACCACACCTTGAATAACGCCTCGACTACTTGGGTCCTCTATTCCCTAGCTGAAGATTTGGTCAGTTCAGGAGCGGTTTGTATAGGTCCCGCTACTAATAGCATCACCGAGTATGAAGCAGTCATTGGTCTTCTAACTGAAGTTGCCTCCCAGGATGTTCATGATCTAGTAGTATTGATGGAATCACAACTTGTGGTTTTTCATTTAAACCATGTTTACACCATTAGAAACCATGTGCTCCTCTGCCTCTTTCAGAGAGTACATTTTCTAGAAAGGTCATTTGAAACCATCACTTATGGGCATATCCCTAGGGAACATAATGTAGTTTCTGACTCATTAGCTAATTACATCCTAGATTGTCATATTTCCCATTCATGACATCAAAATCAAACATGGTACATTGTAAATAAACATTCAAATACACATAAAACTCATAGATAATGTATTTTCCATTTGAAACATATAACCCCCATATAAAAGTTTGTATATATATATATATATATATATATATATATAAAAGTTTACAAAAAATAGGTCCTGAGACCTCATCTAAGGCACATAGGCTTTCAGGAAAAATCATCATACAAAATCATGAAGCTGTCAACTTTCAGTACATATCTCATACTATAGTGGTGCTCGTGATAGCACATCACTACTCGAGCTGCCCTATGCAACAGCCTACTGAATTGACCCGGTACTCTCGCTACCGATCTATGATATCTCATCAAGAGGTCATCAATGTCAGCATTTGGGATATCCAAGGTCAATCTCTCCAGGTTTTCCTCTAGATCCTTGGTCATATCATCACCCCATAGTACAAAGCGGGCTCCAGCTCGCCTATCCAATGGAGAAGCTCCTCCAGGTTGTGCTAATCTAACATCTGCATGAGAATACACAGGTCTCTTCACTTAACATAAAAACATTTCATCCATTTTAGGGTTTCTTGCTTATTACCAATGTCGCTCCACTATCCTCCAGGTGGGAGTGGTAGGTCAAGATCTATGGTGAAGTCCATACCTACGTAAGCATAATCCTCAACCATGAGGATCTGATCTCGAAGCCATCTAAAAAATGGATCACCAAACTTCACCCTTTCCCTACCTGCTCCTGTATGAGCCATGGCCTGGACCCACCTCAGCATATGGGGGTCTCATGCTCTCAGACTCTAGAAGACCACCTGAGGTCTCATTTGTGGAACCCGCTCGAAGAAGAAGCAGGCTAAAATGGAGCCAAAGCCAAACTGCTTTATCTCTCCCAACAGACACTTAGTCAGTTGATCTTTGAAGATTGGAAGCATGGCTTCCACCCAGTTGAATACCATGGGTGACATGGATTATATGGCATACAACATGTGTGCCCTAGAATTCTGATGCACACCTTGACTCCTGGCCACCCTCTGCATAGTAAATAGGACAGTTTATAGGGGCCAATCCATCACTTCTTTGATGGGGATTTTCTTCCATGGTGTGCTCCTCCATGGAACAAAGTGATGATTTGTAAGCTCTTGAGTGGTGATATCCCCTCCACGGGAACCTATTAGTGAGATGGGAGCACCCCGTCTCGAGAGACCAGTCAAGAAGTAGATGTCCTCTACTTCCACTATAAGAATATGGGCCCTCACCTTGAAATATTGTTGCTCTGGATTCCACATCTGTAGTATGTGTTCTAGTAACCGCTAATGTGACACCATGCTTTGGGTCCATAAGAACTTTAGGATCCCACGGTCCCGTAATGCAGCAATACAACCTGCATTTCTCACAGCAAAGGCATCATCATTTTCATGTGTTCTTTCTTTCCATATCACCATGTTTTGAGCAACCAAGACCTGCCAAAAACAATCATAGTATGCATTAGAATCATTCCTAATCATTAAAAATCAAAAGAATGACTTATTATTTATCATGCTATTAGTTTAAAGTCTCCACGGTTGGCACCTCCTGTGCACCATTGGAGAGAGGCAGTGACACCGCCTGGAAACCATGTTATAAGCATGGTTCTTTGGTGGTACCGCGTATCCCGCAAGGGGTAGGCGCGGTGCCCACTTTTAAGGTTTTAGGGCTTGCCATATGAGCCCAAAACCCCACCAAAACTCAAAATAAACATTATGAAATGAAAAAATAGGGTGTTAGCTGTTACCTGCAACTGAAAGTGGAAACTCCTGGTATCAGCTACTGAATATCTAGCTAAGAAAGTGCTCCAAATGCTCTCCACTATGGGTAAATAGTGAAATGATTTGATTTTTTACTATTTACGTGAATTATATATGCATTTTTGGGTCTAACATACTATAGTTATGATATAAAATCGTATTTTAGTCAAAGTTTATCTGTCGTAATCCCTTAGTGCTAGTTTCAAATGCATTTAACACTTGTTTCTAAGTCGATTGTAGGATAAGAAAACCATAGTAAGAAGCTTTGGAAGTCTGTATATGTCTTGTTTGTACTTTCATAAAACAGAAAAGGCTGATGAGAGTTCATTATGACACTTTAGTCATGCTCTTTAAACCTAGTATCAAAGGTCCGAGTCCATTTCAGTTTCTTTCTAGGCTCGTAAAAAATTGACATTGTGTAAATAAGCATCATGGAGTCTTTTTTTCACCTCTTTTTCAAGCTCCTTAAACGTGAAAAGATCGTCGAGTCCGTTTTTTATTCTTTCCAGGATTATAAAAAATGACATTGTGTAAAGAAACCTCATGGAGTTCTCTTTAAACTCTTTTCAAACTCCCTAAATATGACAATATCATCGAGCGATCTTGTCTTCTTCACGCTCGTTAAAGTATTTGAAGAGACGTCCGTCCGACGGTAGGTTATCTCTTTTTCGGTTCGGATATGACTATTTTCAAAAAAGGAACACTCCAGCCAATCATGACTGGGAGAGTTCTCTAAGGTATGATTTTACACTTTTTCGAGCCTTAGAGACTAAATCATACCAAAAAGGACCCCTTCAGAGTCTTCTTCCATATTCGTTCAGACTCTCTAAACATGAATGATACCAAATTTTCTTTTAGTGGACTCATTAAATCTAACATTGAGAGACCCGTTTTGGGAAAGAATCCCTCCTCTCTCAGGTGATAAAACATATGAGTCTGAACTTGTCTTCTGATGAGCTATATCGAGTATTTGTTACCCTCTTTGAACTTGTAAAACCAAAAAGAGGCACTCATCGATCATGATGGGGGAAATGTGAAGGGAATCATTTTGTAAATAATGGCAGTTGTTTGTCATTACCTTTGAACATGGCACTTGTCTGCACATCATGTCATTCAATTGGGTATTCAGTTGATCTCCACGATGATCCACTTTCATGAGTCATGTCACTCCTTTGATTCTTTCAAAAGAATGCATTGTCCACTGTCGCATTGTGTGTCTTTCCCGTCCAGTCATGCTGCCAAGTCTTTTTGTCATGCCACCCAATGTTCAAAGAGGATTTGAATAATTTTTACCTCTGCAGTCTAACAGTATTTGTGTTAGTATATTTGAGTCAGTATTATGGTTACTACATTCATATCATTCCAAAAATATGTTGTGAGTTTCGTGTTGTCGATGTTGGACTCATGATGGCCTTCCTTCGACAAGACTTTTCCCGTCAACATCAGCCCATCATCCGGGAAATAGTCCTAGAAACAATATTTGGTACCTTGAGATCTGTATGCCTTAATGATAGATTCTCTCGCTATCAACATAGGTTCTCATCATTTACCTTTGATCGATAGAATCATCTAGGTGTTCGACATGAGGGCATCTATTCACACTCAGTAAATTGTACTAGGGTACCTTGGGAATCATTGACATTAATGGTGATCTTCCTCTCACTTGTTAATGGTTCACATCATTGACACGTAATCAAGTGGTTTCTACCATGTTTGACTTCAGATTATTGTAATCACATGGATAGAATCATACTTTGTGGAAGATGAGACGAAGACCCTGGGTATTTGTTTAAAGCATTTGTTACTTTTCCCCAGGTTGCGATGGAGTTTTGTATGTCTAGCATGGATCCATATTTGTATGGTTGTGACTATGCTCAAATTGGGATCTGTATGACATAGATCTACATTGTTTGTTTGGTATCTATGTCAAAGTTTGAGTCCTCTATCACATGGATCTACGTTGTATTCTAGTATCCATGCTTATTTATTCCTCTCATGGACTTGCCTTGTATTGGTCTGCAGCCATGAGTAGGTTACTTGTGTCTATGAGTCAACATACTGGTGTACTACAGATGCCTACTTGACAACATGCTCCAATTGAGATGACATTTTCACCTCGTAGTGACAACTTGTTCTCTCAAAGCTCTCGTTTATCGTATCCCTCTAAGAATCATGCTTTGGGGGGCATCTTGATATACCAAAATCCTGTCATCATCATGTGATAAGATCTTTGACATACCTATTTTCCCTTAATCCCGACACTTGGAGTGGAAACCCATTCTAATCGTCAATATTTCATAAAAATTACCAACACCGCGCTTTCCCTGTTGTGCAGGAGCGGTACCTTGTTTGCACTACCTATCGCTTGTTGTCCACAAGTGGTGCCACAACTTATGGCCCTTATTCCATAAGCGTTTCTTACCAGAACCACTCTGTCATTGCAGGAGAAACACGGTACCTTGGGTAAAAAGGGAAAAAGAGAAGTTTCTCGAGGCTTCTAGATCATGAGCCTTGTATCCTCCCTTATCCCTATCATTGTGGGTCAGTTGAGCTCAAGATCCCTCATCCTACGATCTTAGAGGCCACCTCATCCACTAATCTCTCAACCATCCCTATCCATTGAGCCTTATAAATATGAGCTCATATCCATGGTTGAGAGAGAGAAATCTTAAGGTATTGTTATGCTATTGGATTGATCACTTGGCCCAAGCCATCGGAGAGCATAGAGAGCTAAAGTAAGAGCTTATGAGGATGAGATTTTTTAGTTTCATGGATATGCATGTCAACACTAAGGATTGATTGGTTGTAAACTTCTCCATTTTTATCTTAATGCAAGTTGATTTATGTCCCACATTATTGTTGTTGTTTGATTTCACATGTATGTTATTAGATTCCTTAGTCACTAACATGGATCAGTAGATTATATTCCAGCAGCTTTGATGTGTTTGTGTGTTTAAGTTGATTACAGGTATAGAGGGTTACTATTTAAGTATCACATTCTAGGTATCTACGGCGTCCAGGGAGGGTCTTCAACCTCTATCCTTCATTTGTTATAGATCTGAACCATTCAGACCAGTGGAACACAATAATTTCCATAGAAGGTGAAATATTCCAGCTAACATAAACTCTCACAAGAAGAAAAACAACAAGAGAAGAAATCATTCTCATGCTACAGAACACGATGAACCTTCCACAAAGAGAAATAAGCAAGAAAGTGATGATTCTTCAAGTGATGAAGAATATGTTTTGATTTTCCGCTCTCACGGGAAACACTACACATGGAAGAAATGATTGGATTATAGACAGAGGGGATTCCAAACATATTATAGGATTCAAAGAGTATTTTGTGAGACTATCAGAACATGAATCACCCCACAAGGTGAAACTCGGAGATGACTACCAGTATCCAATAAAAGGTAGCGGGGAATCCTCCTATAAGCTAGACTTTGGAAAGTCTATGAAGATGAAGTATGTATTGTTTGTACCAAGAGTTAAGAATACCCTCCTCTCCATATCTACATTAGATGCAAAAGGCATGAGGGTTGCATTTGTAGATGGCCAAGTTATCATGTGACCAAAATGAAAGACTTTTGATGATGCAGTAGTGATTGGGGAACAAGAGGGAGGCCTATACAAATTGAAGGGCCATTCAAAAAAATCTTTGGTCCATGACATAGTAGAGCCAAATGAACTTTGGAATAGAAGTCTTGTACATGTGAACTACAGAGCACTACCACTTGTAAGCAAAGCTATTAAAGTTATTCCAAAAATTGAGGCAAAACATGATGGAGTCTACAAAGGATGTGCAAAATGAAATATTACAAAGAAGACATTTCCAAGTAGCAAGAGCAAGGAAAAAGGAATCTTGGAAATCATTCACTCCGATGTATGCAGTCCAATGTCATCAAGTTCATTAAGCAGGTATGTATACTATGTTTCTTTCATTGATGTTTTTTCTAGGAAGACATGGATTTACTTCATGAAGAACAAAAATATAGTATTTAGTGAGTTCAAGGAATTCAAAGCCCTGATTGAGAACCACAATGAGAAGAATATCAATGTTTTTCGATCATATAATGGAGGATAATTCACATCAAATTAATTCAAAGAGTTATGCAAAGATTCAAGGATTAAGAGGGAGTTAAAAACTCCACATAATCCACAACAGAATGGGGTTTCAGAAAGGAAGAATAGAATGATCATGGAAGCTGCAAGCGCTACTGCTTCATGATAAATATCTTCCCATGCATCTTTGGGCAGAAGATACTAGAACACCAGTGTACATACCTAAATATACAACACACAAAGTACAAAAGAAAAAGACACCTGAAGAAGTCTTTTCCAGCAAGAAACTAGAATTCAGCCATCTCAGAATATTCGGCTGCCCAATGTACATACACATTCCAAAAGAAAAGAGGACAAAGTTATATCCTTTAGGAAAGAAGGGTATATTTGTGGGATACTCTAAAATCTCGAAGGCTTATAGAATATACTTCCCAGGATTCAAGAAGATCAACATCAGCATGGATTAGACATTTGACGAAGACTCAGCTTACAACAAAATCAGAAAGAGGCATGCTGAAGAACTTGAAGAAACAGAAGCACCCAAAATTCATGACACAACCATGAACAAAGAAATTCAAGGAGAATATCAAGAATTTGAAGAACCTCAAGAACTTGTAGATCCACCTCAGGGGAAGAATCCTCATAAGAGGAAACCTTATTGGGTACGAGAATCCATCCAAGGTGCAGAAAGGTATGGGGCTCCAAAAGAGAATCACAGAGAAAGAAAGAGGACTAGGTCCTGCTACGGGTATGTAGCATTATTATGTGATTTCGTCGATAAAGAACCTTTGAACTATGAAGAAGTGGTATAAAGAAAAGAATGAAAGGTGTGTAAATTTAACCCAGGTGTTAGAACAATTACACTCACAAAAATTGCCAATTACACATGCAAATTACACACAAAGGAGACTGAATATAGAGTAGAACACTAACTGTATTGAATAAGTGTACAATATCCAACCCTATGAAGTCATAGGATGCCACAATAAATAATTACATGAGATATTAAAATGCATAAGGATTCCATTTGAATTTGGTAAAAAGCAGGCTTACTAAATCTAAGCAAATCCCCCATAGGTGCATAAAGCAGTTTCCAAATCTGTCTAGGAGCTCACAAATTGGAAAAATCAATTAGGAAAGATAATAGATGATGGAAGGAAAACTAATACATTATTTTATTAGGATAAAATGATGGAGGATGATGAGGACAAAAAAACAAGTTAACTTCACCTAGTCAAACTTTCCCAATTGCCTTAAAAATAAGAAAAAGCAGGCAATAAAGCAAAAAAGCAGACATGCGCTAGGAAGGCCACGAATAAAGCAGATTTGATTCCAAGTGGTTTCTAAAGTGCTCCATGACTCAAATTTAGCAATTTTGGCCACTGTGGATGTGTGGAGGACAACTTGCATAAGGTGGAATATGGAAACTAGGAAAATAAGACAAAAAATTGGATTAATTAATGTCTAAGGTAGCTAACTATGGGTTGATTATTCTAACACCCACCCTTAAGCTTGACTTATGAGTAAAATATTAGAAAATTATAGGGCCTAGCAACAAGGATTAGTCACCCTTTACATACTACATGTCCATTTAACCAAGGAAAGAGGCAAAAAACCAGTGGGAAAAATCCTCCCTTAAACATGGACAATAAAACAAAATTTGAAAATCTTGTCATCACTCATGCTTCACACCATGATCAACAATACCCAGCAGTGATTTGAGATTGCTGAATGTCTTCTCACAAAAAACTTTGGTGATGATATCTGCTACTTATTCTGAAGATGAACAGAAGAGTAGGTGAATGGTGCCATCATGCACAAGCTGTCTGATGTAGTGCATATGGATCTCAATGTGTTTGGTTCTATGTCTCTAAACTAGATCATTGCAAATTTGAATGGTACTCTAATAATCAAAATAGATAGTAGTTGAGTATTCTGATTCGAAGCCACACTCACCAAGTAACCCCTGCAACCATAAACATTGAGTTACTGCATTTACAACACCTCTGTACTCTGCTTGTGTAGATGAGAGTGCAATGGCACTCTGTTTCTTGCTTGACCAGCTGATTGGTCCTTCAGCAAGCATGAACACATATCCTGATGTTGACTTTCGATTTGTGTTGTCACCTGCCCAATCACTATCAGTAAACCCAACCAAATCAAGATCAGATTTAGCTTTGTAGAAGATCCCATGAGTCCTTGTTCCCTGAACAAAGTTAACGATCCTTTTGGATGCTCTCCAATGGATCTCATGAGGCTGATCCATGTATATTGAAGCCACACTTACTGCATAATAAATATCAGGTCAAGTATGTGTAAGATATAGCAAACATCCAATCAATTTCCTATACAGTGTATTGTTTGCCATAGGTGAAGAATCAGCTTCTTCAAACTTAACTCCTGAAAGGAAGGGAGTCTTGCTTGGATTGCAATCCTTCATGTTGAATTTTTTTAGAAAATCCAAGGCATACATGGACTGATGTACTTTTATTCCTTGTTTTGTTTGAGCAATCTTGAGCCCCAAGAATTGTCTCAATAAGCCCAAATCAGTCATTGAGAATGCATGGTTCATTGCATCCTTCAAGGAGGCAATTTCATCCTTTGAGCTTCCTGTAATGAGAAGGTCATCAAAATACAAAACAATAATCATTAATGAACCATGAATCAGATTCAAATAGACATTTGGATCTGACTTGCATCAAACAAAATTCAATGATAGCGAAAAGCTATAAATCTTGGCATACCAAGCCCTGGGGGCTTGCTTAAGCCCATACAATGAATTCTTTAGCCTGCACACGAGAGATGGATTAGTAGAAAATCCTTGAGGCTGATGCATGTAAATATCTTTAGTGAGATCTCCATTCAGGAAAGCACACTTCACATACATGTGATATACCTCCCACTGCTTCGAAGCTGCAATGGCTAAGGCTAGCCTGATGGAGTCCATCTTTTCCACTGGTGCAAAGGTCTCATTTTAGTCTATGCCATGTACTTGTGAGTAGACCTTGGATACCAATATAGCCTTATATTTCAAAGGTGAACCATCCGCAGCAAATTTGGTTTTGTAAACCCACTTACACTGAACTAGCTTCCTCCCTGGGGGAAGATCAACTAGCTCCCAAGTGTTGTTCTTCTGGAGTGAGTTGAACTCTTCTTTCATGGATGTTTTCCATATTGGATCATTTGCTGCATATTCATATGTCTATCGTTCTGATTAAACCATCATATAGCATTTCTCTACAAACATAGGATCTTTCATGCACATAGCACTCTCAAACTGAGATCTAGTCCTCCTAGGATCATTAGGATTTCCAGCTAGTTCTCCAGCTACATGAATGGTATTTTATGCCCATTTTGGTCTTGTAGGACTGTTAGGATATGCAATTAAATCATCATTATCAGACATATCAGAATCAGCAACTTCAACTATCTCTTCACTTACATTTAATGGTTCTGGTGGTGAAGAGGATTCTCCAACTTCCACTGCTGCTAAAGGCTCTTCTTGGAACTGAACACTCCTTTCAATGAAGGATTTCTTTGTGATAAAATTTATCAGCTTGTACCCTTTTTAATCTTCAGATTACCCAACAAATAGACACTCTTGGCTTTGGGGCTGCAAATCCTTCCTCTTTTCTGTTGGAGTTCTAGCCCAAGCCCTTGAGCCAAAAATCCTGAAATGGGTCACATCTGGCGTGTTCCCACTCCATGCTTTGAAAGGAGTCATACCATAAAGTTGTTTATGAGACACCCTATTCTGGATATAGGCTGCATATTTTATAGCTTCGGCCCAAAAATTTGGTCGCAAAGTCTTAGCCTCCATCATGCATGTTGCCACCTCTTTCAGTGATTTGTTCTTCCTCTCAGCAGCACCATTTTGCTGTGGTGTGTAAGGGATAGAATGCTGCATATGAATACCTACATCTAAAAAATATTGAATGAACTTAGACTTGACATACTCACCACCATTGTCAGATCTGAGGACCTTGAGTTTCCTCCTAGACTGGTTTTCAACCAAAGCCTTAAAGACTTTGAACGGGCCATAAAATTCAGACTTGTGTTTCAAGAAGTAAACCCAGCAATACCTGGAAAATTCATCTATGAATGTCAATGCATATTTGGCCCAACTCATTGAAATATGAGGAAATGGGCTAGCAACATCACTGTGGATCAACTCAAGAGGTGCAGAGGTTCTCTCATGACTAGCTTTCTCAAATTTATGCTCTGGGTGTTTTCCTAAGACGCAACCTTGACAAAATCCTTTGGAAAAATTAATCTTTGGTAACCCTATGACCATTTATTTTTCACTAAGATCAGAAAGATACTTGTAATTGAGGTGGCAAAATATTTCATGCCAAATCTTGCTTGCCTCATTAGCACGAATCAGAAGAGCAGAGGGGTTTGAGTAGGGTAGGAAGTGTGAGAACATGTATACCTTCAAAGTGTGATTTGCAAATCATTTTGCAATGAATTTACCACTTGAGATCTCTGTGATATCAACTTCATCAAGGGAGAATATGACCTTCTTTGGAGACCCTATGTGGGTCATCTGATACACTGATAAGAGGTTAGAGGCGAGACTTGGAACATAGAATACATTGTTGAACTTACCATGGTCAAGATCAATCCTTCCTTTGCCCAAACTTTCAGTGAGAGAGTGATCTCCCAGTACAATTGGTGGACCTTTCGACATGTCAAGTGAGGTGAATGCCTCCTTGGTTAAAACCATATGTCTTGAAGCTCCAGAATCAACGATGAAACTAGGTGAGCTTGATGTGCCAACAACCAATGCATGAACTCTCTCTCTATCTTCTGAATTTGATCCTCCACCCCTCTTCTTTGAGCTGCCGAGAAGGAAGATGCCATTCTTCTCCAGGATTTGGGTCAGCATGTCAATTTTCTTCTTCATGCAAGAGCTTTTAGGATGATTTCCCTTACTGCAGTATGCACACTTGCTCAATTCTCCTTTGTTCTTCTTCTTCTGGGGGTTCTTCTTGGAACCTTGGGGCTCCTCTGGAGACTTGTTCTTGTCTCTCTTTTTCTTAGGTGGCTTCTTAGATTTATTCTTGCTTTTTGAATCCACCCTCGAATCTCTAGCAACTAGAGCTTGGTCTTTGGAAGGTTTGATGGTGCCCATCATCACCAATTTATCTTGTTCTTGTGTGAGAGATTCCATGAAATCTGCAAGGCTAGGCATTTTCCAGGCTCAAGCTGTCAACTTTGTGGCATGGAAGGTCAAGAAAAACACTGAATAGTCAGGGCTAATCTTTGAGAGTATGGCCAAAACCATTTTCTCATCCTTCTTTTCGATCCCACACCGTTTTAGCTGCAAAACAAGGGCTTTGAACTTGGAAAAATAGAGTTGCAGGGATTCAAAGCTATTGGGACTCAGGGAGATCAATTCATTTTCAATTTGATGTCCTCTCATCTCATATGTCTTACCAAAAATCTCAACAATCTTATACCATACTTCATTTGGTGATGTTAATCCATCAAGATGGAAAAGGAGGTCTCTGGATATGCTCAGACACATGAGACCATAGGCCTCATCCCTCCTGCTGTGCCATTTAATTTTCTCTGTAGCTACATTGGGATCTTCTTCTATTGCCATAGTCACTCTATAGAGGCCTTTCACTCTCAATAGTATCTCCATCTCTTCTTTCCATTCAAAGAAGTTAAATGGAGTCAAGATGATCTTCTAAGATTGATCCATAGCTCAGAAATTGTCCCTTCAGTCAGCAGAATGATCCCAGTCAATGATGTCGAACATGCAATAAAAAATTGGAAGGAGATAAATCAATCTACAAAGGATCTGATACCATGTGGAAATTGAACCCAGGTGTTAGAACAATTACACTCACAAAAATTGCCTATTACACATGCAAATTACACAAAAAGGAGACTGAATATGGAGCAATACATTAATCTGTATTGAATAAGTGTACAATATCCAACTCTGTGAAGTCATAGGCTACCAAAATAAATAATTACATGAGAGATTCAAATGCATAAGGATTCCATTTGAATTTGGTCAAAAGCATGCTTGCTAAATCTAAGCAAATCCCCCATAGGTGCATAAAGCAGTTTCCAAATCTGTCTAGGAGCTCACAAATTGGAAAAATAAATTAGGAAAGCTAATAGATGACGGAAGAACAAATCATACATGATTTTATTAGGAGAAAAGGGTGGAGGATGATGACAACAAAAAACAAGTTAACTTCACCTAGTCAAACTTTTCCAATTGCCTTAAAACTCAGAAAAAGCAGGCAATAAAGCAGAAAAAGCAGACATGCACTAGGAAGGCCAAGAATAAAGCATATTTGATTCCAAGTGGTTTCCCAATTGCTCCATGACTCAAATTTAGCAAGTTTGACCACTTTGGATGTGTGGAGGACAACTTGCATAAGGTGGAATATGGAAACTAGGAAAATAAGACAAAAATTGGATTAATTAATGTATAAGGTAGCTAACTATGGGTTTATTATTCTAACAGAAGGATGCTATTATCGAAGAGTATCAATCGATCATGAAGAATGATGTTTGGGATGTTGTCCCAAGACTAGAAGGGAAGTTGGTTGTAACTTCCAAATGGATCTACAAGATCAAGCATGCTACAGATGGCAGCATAGAAAAATATAAAGCAAGATTTGTGGCTCGTGGATTCTCCCAAAAAGAAGGAATAGGTCACGAAGAAAATTTTGCACCTATAGCCAGATACACCTCCATCAAATCAGTAGTTTCTCTAGATGCAGTGATGAAATGGAAGATACACCACATGGATGTCAAGACTTCTTTCTTGAATGGTGTAGCGGAAGAGGAAGTGTATGTGGAGCAGCCACTCGATTTGAGACACATGGCAGGAAGTCTCATGTGTTTAGATTGAATAAATCCCTATACAGTTTGAAACATGCACCTAGGACATGGTACAACAGAATTGACAGCTTTCTATCTAGTTTGGGCTTTACCAAGAGTAAAACAGATTCCAACCTTTACTACAAGGTTGAAGATGTAGATGATCTGTTTGTAATGAGAATGGATGGGTTGATTGTTAATACGAAGAGGAAGCTTGCTGCCGAGTTTGAAATGAAAGACTTGGGTATGATGCATTATTTTCTAGGCATGGAGGTGTGGCAGAATTCAAATGGAATTTCCCTAGGACAAGGTAAATATACGGTAGAGATCCTGAAGAGATTCAGGATGATGGACTGCAAGCCCATGACCACACCTATGGCATCAAACCTAAATCTATTGAGTAATGCTTCATTAGAAGAAGTTGATGCTATGATGTATCGTCAGATGATTGGGTCCTTGATGTACCTGATGAACATGAAACCAGGTATTTTCTTTGCTGTGAACACCTTGAGCCAGTTCCTAACAAATCCGAGACATGTTCACTTGGTTCTTGCAAAGCATATTCCGAGGTACCTGAAGGGTACAGTTAATTATGGGCTCAAGTATGAGGAAAGTCAAAAGATTAACCTGGAGGGTTATGTTGATTCATATTGGGAAGGCAGTTCCATTGATAGGAAGAGCACTTCAAGGTGTTGCTTCAGTATGGGATCAGGTGTGATCTCTTGGTTTAGCAGGAAGCAATCCTGTGTGGCACTAAGTATAGATGAAGCAGAGTATATTGCGGCCTGTTCAACTAGTTGCAAGGAAGTATGGATGAGGAAGCTACTATCTGACTTATTTGATCTCCAGTTAGATGCTACTTGTATATATTGTGAAAACCAGAGTAGTGTGAATTTGTCAGAGAACCCGGTGTTCCATGACAAGTCGAAGCATATCGAGATCAAGTATCACTATATCAGGGATATGGTGCAGAGAGGAGTAGTGAAGCTCCAGTATGGTGCAATGGACGTACAGATAGCTGATGTGTTGATGAATCCATTGACCAAAGTGAAGTTTGAGTACTTCAGGGAGAAGCTTGGTGTTCTCTAGATCGAGGTTCCCTCCAAGGGGAAGTGATGAGTCTGTGAGCCATTCTAACATGGTGAGAGGATTAAGTTCCTTCCATGGTTAGATGTAAGGTCTAATCCATTCTATCATGGTGAGAGGATTGGTTCCTTCCATGTCATATATGAGTGCTAAGGCATTATGTTATGACTGTAGGATTGGTTCCTACATGATCAGATATAAGGGCTATTTCCATTCTCTGAATGGAGGTACCTAGTCAGTTACCAGGAATACTCAGTCAAGGACTGAGGGCCATTCTGATATGACTATGAGATGTAGTCTCACATGATCAGATATAAGTGCAGGGCCATTCTGATGTGATTGAGGTATGTGTTCCCACTTGATCAAATATAAGGGATGTTTCCATTCTTTGAATGGAGGGACTTGGTTAGTTACCAGGGATCCTTAGTCTAGGACTGAGAGCCTTTCGGATGAGTCAAGGTTAGATGTAAGGGCTATGACATTATGATGATTCAAGGTCAGATGTAAGGGTTGTGCCATTCTAATGAGTCAAGGTCAGATGTAACAATTGTGCCATTTTGACGAGTCAAGGTCAAATGTAAGGGCTATGCCATTCTGACATGGTGAGAGGATGAAGTTCCTTCCATGGTCAAATGTAAGGGCTAGGCCATTCTGACATGGTGAGGGGATTAAGTTCCTCTCATGGTCAGATGTGAGTGCTAGGTGTGCCTTTATGACGAGTCAAGGTCAGATGTAAGTGCTGGGTGGGCCATTCTGACTTAGGGTCAGATAGAAATGGTGAAGAAGACCTACATGGAGGCTAGGCCTACACCCATCTTGAAAAAGGGTTGGCTTTGTAGCACTTCCTATGACAAGAAGAATCATGAGATAGCACTAGTGATGTTGACCCAGCGATGATCCAAATCGAGTAATGATCCAGATCGAGTGATGATCTAGATTGAGTAATGATCCAGATCCAGTGATGATGATCTAGGTCGAGTAATGATCCAGATCTAGTGATGATGATCCATATCGAGTGATGATCCAAATACATTGATGATGATCCATCAGTGATGATCCAGATCCAGTGATGTTGATCCAACAAAGATGATCTAGATCGAGTGATTATCTAGATCCGGTAATGATGATCCAGATCCATATGAAGATGACTTGAAGATGAAGATGACCTGAAGATGAAGATGACAAGAACTCGATGATGATACAGATGATGTTGAGAAGAATACTTGTGTGGATAGATTGTGTCGAGAGAATACCTTCCTAGTTAAGAGGGAGTGTTGATGTAATTTCAACTTCATAATGTATTCACTTGTATAACTTATGTATTGTACCCCGATGTTTATTCCGAGAATAGTTTGTAATGTAATTGAGTCATGTCATTCCCCAATGTTCCGATCGGGAGTTTCTATAATGTAAACAAGTCATTTCAAGTCATTGTGGGTAATCCTCCTATTAATCAAGGGTTAAAGTGCCTACAGTTTCGGGGCCCTAGTGTTATTAGACTCTCCTATTGAAGTCGGCCTTAGTGAGTTATTATTAAGTCGAGAATTAGTATAAAGAAAGAGTGAGCCTATATATTTATCACACACTCACTCACAATAAGTTGTAGTGCATAGATGAGGGAGAAGAAGTTGTCGGGGCTATAAATAAAGAGGCTACTGCTGTCGGGAGATCATCTTACTGTTTTGGGGTTTTACTTTCGTGTTGATCCTATCTCTGAGGAAGTTGTGGGGTTTTCTCCATTTATTGTTTCCCCAAGGAAAAACATTGTGTTCATTGTCTCTTGTGATTGATTGTTGTAATTGTTATTCTCTCGGTTAGATATCCTAACATAATGCTAGCTTGAATGATAAAATTCTAACACCAGAGGGGGAAGGAAATGCTACTGTTACTGGTGGCTACAATCACCAAATTTTTAAATAGTTAGGAATGCATGAATAAACAATAGAAAAAAATAATAAACTATGTCTATATTATATTTAAATAGTTGTACCTTTGTGTTTCATGATGTTATTGTAGGTGCCACATTTACTGCTACATCAATGACCCCTGGGGGGTTTGAAATAAACAACTCCGGATCCTGATGCAGTAAACATGCAAATCGAACAAATTAACAAAAATAGTTTATGCACTAGGTTTCAAGTAAACCAACAAATACAATCGGACGATATACATTTCCATGGTATCATATGGAGAGATTGGTTGAACATCAAGGATGGTCGGAGACATGGTCGAACCAAAGAGGACAACAACTACTCCTTCTACTGGTGGATATTAGTAGAAGGAGTAGTTGAAATAGTTAGACATGCATACATAAATGATAGACAACAATAATAAACTATGTAAATATCATGTTGAAATAGTTGTACCTCTATGTGACTTGTTGCAATTGCAAATGCAACACTAACTGCTAAATCAACCATCCCTGCGAGGTTTGCAATAGAAAACTCTAGATCCTGATGCAGTAAACATGAAAATCAAACATTGAAAAAAATAATTTATGCACTAGATTTCAAGTTAACCAACAAATATCATCTCCATGGTCATGGGAAGATAGAGTCTTGCTAAGAGTAGGCCACCTCACATACACATGACCCTTATACATGTAGGTCCTAGGAGGAGATACAAATACAGGCAATGGTTGAGATGTTTCAGTTGGTGCCTAGAGTCAACAAGTGTTCATGTGTAGTTAGACATGTCTGATTCAACGAACATACATGTATTTAAAAAATGACATTCTCAACTGTTTACCTAAAGCCTAGATGTTTCCTCGAATGATATGACCATGGATGGTACCTCGATATTAGCTTTCCCCAGTGAAGGATCTAGCATATGAAATTTTAATAATTGTAAATATTAGACTGTAGATAGCATTAGTGAACTAACATGTACAATAAGTGGAAATTAACAAATTAACAAGTATTAAAAAAATGAAATTTTAAAATGTTTACCTCGGTGTGAGAAACGACAATGGGTGCTATATGAATCTCTCCACCAATGAAGGGATAAGTGGATGGAATGTCATGCCCCTTGTAGAATGTGGAAAATCCAATTCTCGAGCATTGATGTCGTCATACAACATCAACTGCAAGTTCACAAAATTAATATATTAGCTCAAACTATATATATGTGTACAAAGACAAAAAAAATGAATAAATTATTACAATTAAGCATCTACATACATCGCTCAAAAACCCACTGAAGGAAACATTTGATGAAATACCATAGCATGGATGACCACACAAAGTGCACTTATGAGGCTCAAATCTAGGCTTCGGACGTGCCAATGGTGCTACACTAGTACATGGTCATGCACTAGTGGATGGTACTATACTAGAAGATGGTCATGCACCATGACCACCTTCTATCGAAGCAGAATCCAATTCTGAGCTTTTCCAGTTTTGGACCTGACACTACTACCAAAAATTAGGGCTTTCCACAGAAGTGGAATTTTTCAGTTATCCTAGGCCTGGATTGATCTCCTCCTAAAAATTGAAGTTTAGAGATCAAGATCAAAGCATTTGGTTGGACAAAACTCCGAAAAATTCAAACCCTAAACTACTGCTGAACCAACACTGCAAAAATTCAGCTCCAAATCCAGATCTAACATCTTGACCTGGTAAGATATAAATATTTTGTATTTCCATTTGGGGTTCTTATTTAATATGTTTCATCATACCAAGCTTGATGAAAATCTTGAGGGATCTTATAACTTCCGAGCCTCAAAGTATAGGATCTCCCTGGTCCTGGAAGAAAATGAGTTGGACTATTATATTAATGAGCAGGTTCCAGTTCTAGAGGGAGATGAGGCTAAGGACTTACAAAAGAATAAGTTGGTTATGGCAAAGAGGATTATTTCTGATTCAATCAAGGATCACCTCATACCATAGGTGTTCTCCCTAAAGACACCTAAAGATATGTTTGATGCCCTAACCAAATTCTTTGAAGCGAATAACATAAATCAGAAGATGACTCTGAGAAACCAACTGAAGAATGTAAAGATCCAGAATGCAGAGACCATCCAGTCCTACTTTACAAGGGTCTCTCAGATCAAGGAATAGCTAGAAGCAGTAGATGAAGAAGTGGAAAATGCAGAGATTGTAATGACCATCTTGAATGGTCTCCCTAGCTCATGGGACTCCTTTATTCAAGGAATTTGTGCAAGAAAGAAGTTTGTCAAGTTCAACATACTATGGGAAGAATGCTCTCAAGAAGAAGCTCAGATAGCAACTCAAGAAGAAAAGATGGGAAGTGAAGATCAAGCTCTCACAGTTCACTCTAAGAAAAGCAGAAGAAGCTCTCATCACCCAAGAAGTAAGAACCTCCACCAAAAAGATAACACTAAAAAAGATTTATCTAAATTAAGATGCTATACATGCGATGAAAGAGGACACTTTTCCAAAGACTATCCTACAAACAATATTAAGTCCCATAAGAAGAAGGGAAACAAGAGAAGACATCATGCTCATGTTGTAGAGGATGATCAACCTTCCACAAAGAGATTCAGACAAGAAAGTGATGATTCTTCTAGTGATGAATAATATGTGTTGATCTCCGCTCTCATGGGAACTATCTCACATATAAGACAGTGGTGCTTCCAAACATATGACAGGATTCAAAGAATACTTTGTGAAGCTATCTGAACATGACTCACCTCACAAGGTGAAACTTGGGGATGACTACTAGTATCCAATAAAAGGTAGTGGGGAATCCTCCTATAAGATAGACTATGGAAAGTCTATGAAGATTCAAGCTGTATTGTTTGTACCAGGACTAAAGAAGAACCTCCTGTCCATATTTTCATTAGGTGCAAAAGGCATGAGGGTTGCATTTGTAGATGGCCAAGTTCTCATGCTGCCAAAGGGAAATATTTTTTATGATGCAGTAGTGATTGGGGAACAAGAGGGAGGTATATACAAATTGAAGGGAAATCTAGAACAAGCGTTGGTCCATGACACAGTAGAGCCAAATGAGATTTGGCATAGAAGGCTTGCACATCTGCATTACAGAGCACTACGAGTTGGAAGCAAAGCAATTGAAGGTATTCCAGAAATTCAAGCAAAACATGATGGAGTCTACAAAGGATGTGCAAAAGGAAAGAACACAAAGAAGAAATTTCCAAGTAGCGAGAGTAACGCAAAAGGAATCTAGGGAATCATTCACTCTAATGTATGAGATCTAATGTCATCAAGTTCATTAAGCGGGTATGTTTACTATGTTTCTTTTATTGATGATTTTTCTAGGAAGACATGGATTTACTTCATGAAGAACAAAGATGAAGTATTCAACAAGTTCAAGGAATTCAAAGCCTTGATAAAGAACCACATAGAGAACAAGATCACGACCTTTCGATCAAACAATGGTGGAGAATTCACTTCAAATGAATTCAAAGCATTATACAAATATTCAGATATGAAGAGGGAGTTAACTAGTCCATATAATCCACAACAGAATGGGGTTGTAGAAAGAAGAATCGAACGATCATGGAGGCTGCAAGGGATATGCTTCATGATAAATATATTCCCATGCATCTATGGGACAAAGATGCAAGAACAACGGTGTATGTACAGAACCGTACTCCACATAGAGTACTCAAGAACAAGACACCTAAAGAAGTCTTCTTTGGGAAGAAACCAGAAGTCAACCATCTTAGAATATTCGGTTGTCCAGTGTACATACGCATTCCAAAAGAAAAGAGGACAAAGTTAGATCCTTCAAGAAATAAGGGTATATTTGTGGGATACTCTGAAATCTTGAAGGCTTATAGAATATACTTCCCAGGATTCAAGAATATTGATATCAGTATGGATGTAACATTTGACAAAGACTCAGGTTACAAAAAATCTAGAAAGAGACCTATTGAAGAACCTGAAGAAATCGAAGCACCCAAAATTCATGACAGAAGCATGAACGAAGAATATCAAGAAGAAGATCAAGAAATAGAGGAACCTCAAGAACCTGTAGATCCACCTCAAGAGAAGAATCCTCATAAGAGGAAACATGCTTGGGTACGAGAAGCTATCCAAGGTGCAGAAAGATATGGGGATCTAGAAGAGAATCACGGAGAAAGAAAGAGAACCAGGTCCTCCTCTGGTAATGTAGCCTTACTATGTGATTTCATCAATAAATAACCTTCCAATTATGAATAAGTGACTGAATGGAAAGAATGGAAGGATGCTATGATCGAAGAGTATCAATCGATCATGAAGAATGATGTTTGGGATGTTCTCCCAAGACCATAAGGGAAGTCTGTTATAACTTCCAAATGGATCTATAAGATCAAGTATGGTGCAGATGGTAGCATAGAAATATATAAAGTAAGATTTGTGGCTCGTGGCTTCTCGCATAAAGAAGGAATAGATTATGAAGAAAATTTTGCACCTATAGCCAGATACACTTCCATCAAACCAGTACTTTCTTTGGCTATAGTGATGAAATGGAAGATACACCAGATGGATGTCAAGATTGCTTTCTTGAATGGTGTAGTAGAAGAAGAAGTGTATGTGGAGCAGCCACTCAGTTTTGAGACACATGACAGGGAGTCTCATGTCTGTAGATTGAACAAATCCCTGTATGGCTTGAAATAGGCACCTAGCACATGGTATGGTAGAATTGATATATTTCTATCCAGTTTGGGCTTTACCAAGAGTAAAGCAGATTCCAACCTTTACTGCAAGGATGAAAATGGCAACCCAGTGATGCTCCTACTGTATGTAGATGATCTGTTTGTAACAGGTATGGATGGGTTGATTGATGATACGAAGAGGAAGCATGTTTCCAAGTTTGAGATGAAGGACTTGGGTATGATGCATTATTTTCTAAGCATAGAGGTGTGGAAAAATGTAGATGGAATTTATGTAGGACAAGGGAAATATATAGTAGAGATCTTGAAGAGATTCAAGATGATGGGATACAAGGCCATGACCACACCTATGGCATCGAACCTGAAGATATTGAGTGATACTTCATTAGAAGCGGTTGACGCTACAATGTATCATTAGATGATTGGGTCCTTGATGTACCTAATGAACATGAGGCCAGATATTTGCTTTGCTGTGAATACCTTGATCTAGTTCCTTACAGATCCGAGACATGTTCACTTGATTACTGCAAAGCATATTCCGAGGTACCTGAAGGGTACAGTTGATTATGGGATCAAGTATGAGGTGAATCAAAAGATTATCCTGAAGGGTTATGTTGATCCATATTGGGTAGGTAGTGCCATCGATAGGAAGATCACTTCAAGGTGTTGCTTCAGTATGGGATCAGGTGTGATCTCTTGGTTTAGGAGGAAGCAATCCTATGTGGCACTAAGTACAACTAAAGCAGAGTATGTTGCAGCCTGTTCAGCTAGTTCTGAGGTAGTATGGCTAAGGAAGCTACTATCTGATTTATTTGATCTCCAGTTAGATGCTACTTGTATATAATGAGACAACTAGAGTTGCGTGAAGTTGTCGGAGAACCCAGTGTTCCATGACAAGTCGAAGCATATCGAGATCAAGTATCACTATATTAGGGATATGATGCATAGAGGAGCAGTGAACCTCCTGTATGTTGTGACGGATGAATCAATAGCTGATGTGTTGATGAAGCCATTAGCTAGAGTGAAGTTTTAGTACTTCAGGGAGAAGCTTGGTGTTCTCCAAATCAAGGTTCCTTCCAAGGGGAAGTGATGAGTCCATGAGCCATTCTAACATGGTGAGAGGATTGGTTCCTTCCATGTCAGATGTGAGTGCTGATCCATTTTGATGTGACTATAGGATTGGTTCCTACATGATCAGATATAAGGGCTGATGCCATTCTCTGCGATAATGGAGGCACCTGGTCAGTTACCAGGAATACTCAGTCTGGGGCTGAGGGTAATTTTGACATGGTTGCGGGATGTGTTCCCCCCATGGTCAGATGTAAGTGTATATCATTTCTGACATGGTTGCGGGATGTGTTCCCCCCATGGTTAGATGTAAATGCAGAGCCCTTCTAATATGGTTGCATGATGTGTTCCCCCCATGGTTAGATGTAAGTGCAGATCCCTTCTGAGATGGTTACGGGATGTGTTACCCCCATGGTCATATGTAAGTGTAGAGCCCTTCCGACATGGTTGCAGGATGTGAGCCCCCCATGGTCAGATGTAAGTGCAAAGCCCTTGTCACATGGTTGCAGGATGTGTTCCCCCCATGTTCAGATGTAAGTGTAGATCCCTTGTGACATGGTTGTGGGATGTGTTCCCCCCATGGTTAGATGTAAGTGCAGAGCCCTTCTGATATGGTTGCAGGATGTGTTTCCCCTATGGTCAAATGTAAGTGCAGAGCCCTTTTGACATGGTTGCACGATGTGTTCCCCCCATGGTCAGATGTAAGTGTATATCCCTTATGACATGGTTGTGGGATGTGTTCCCCCCATGGTTAGATGTAAGTGTAGATCCTTTCTGACAAGGTTGTGGGATGTGTTCCCACATGGTCAGATGTGAGTGTTGGGCATGCCTTTCTAACATGGTGTTGGATTTGTTCCTCTCATGGTCATATGTAAGTGCTAGGTGGGCCATTCTGAGTTAGTGTTAGATATAAGCGGTGAAGAATACCTACATGGATGCTAGGCCTACAACCAACATGAAAAAGGGCTGGCTTTGTAGAAATTCCTGTGATGAGAAGAATAATGAGATAGCACCGGTGATCATGATCTAGTGATGATGATCTAGCAGTGATGATCCATATTGAGAGATGATCCAGATCCAGTGATGATGTTTCAGTGATGATCCAGATCTAGTGATGATGTTCCAGTGATGATCCAGATTTGAAGATGAAGATGACTTGAAGATGAAGATAACTTGAAGTTGAAGATGACTTGAAGATTAATATGAATTGAAGATGATGAGGACTCGATGATGATCTAGATGATACATAGAACAATACTTGTGCTAATAAATTGTGTCGAGAAAATACCTTCCTAGTTAAGAGGGAGTGCTAATGTATTTGTAACTTCGAAATGTATTCATCCGTATATCTTATGTATTGTACCCCGATGTTTATTCAGGGATGTGTATGTAATGTACTTGAGTCATGTCATGCCCCGATGTTCCTATCGAGAGGTTATATAATGTAAACAAGTCATGTCAAGTCATGGTGGGTAACCCTCCTATTGATCAAGGGTCAAAGTCCCCGCAATTCTGGGGCACTAGGGTTATTAGACTCTCCTAGAGAAGTTGTCCCTAGTAGGTTATTTTCAACTTAGGAATTAATATAAATAGAGAGTGAGTATCTCTATTTATCACACACTCAGTTATAGCTCATAGCTGAGGAAGAAGAAGTTATTGTGGCTAGGAACAAAGAGGCTACTATTGTTGGGAGATCATCTTACTATTTTGGGGTTTTACTTTTGGTGCTGATTCTATCTCTGAGGAAGTTGTGGGGTTTTCTCCATTTATGGTTTCCCTAAGGCAAAACATTGTGTTTATTGTCTCTTGTGTTTGATTGATGGGCTTGTTATTCTCTCAGTTAAAGATCCTAATATAATGCTAGCTTCATGTTAAAAATATAGCACTCATGACACACTCTACATATTTCATGGGTGTTCACCATTTCCATTGTTATATAAACATGGAAAACAACCAAAACTGACATGGGATAAATGGAGAATTTGTGGACTAGAATACAATTGGTTGTAGACAAGGTTAGAGACTAGACATGTATAAATATATTACCCTTTGTTTTTACTATTTTTAAAAATGGTTGATAAAACTCGTGATGTAGGGGCATACACTACAACAAATCCTGGAATTAGCATCCCATTTAGTGTCCCTTTTTAGTGTAATTTTTTTTTACATCGAGTGGTCAAACTAGATGCTAAATGGGATGCATCATGGACAAAACTTAAAGTGTCTAAAAAAATGTCTTTTTTTTCTTCCCAGATAGCATCTTTTATGACCTCCAAAATAGGGTCTATTTTTTTTCTTCTAGAATAGCGTCCAACTTTGCATCCTAAACAATGTCGAGGTTTGATTCCTAAATAACATCTTGTTTTGCTTCCTAGTGAGTGTTCGTTTTTGCTTCTTAAATGAAATCCCCGTTAGCGCCATATTTGCATCCTTGATAGCACAATGTTAGCATCCAAATTAGCATCCAATATTGCATCAATTTTTACTACCACTTTAGCATCCCATTTTGCACCATGTTTTACTTCCAAATATGTGCCAATTTTTGCTTCCAAATTTGCACCAATTTTTGCTTCCTTTTTTGCCTCATGTTTTGCTACCAAAATGATGCCAAATATTTCTTGTATGGTTGCACCATATTTTTCTTCCTATGTAGCGCCATGTTTTGCATCCAAAGTAAAGTATTATTTTGCTACCATATCAATGCCATGTTTGGATTCATCATTATCGGCATGCGTTGCATCCTTTCTAATGCCTAGTTTCGCATATCTCATTTTTTGGTCAATAATTTAGTCGTTTTTAATAATTTTATATACGGATTTTGTAATTTTTTTGGTCACCTATCTCTTATTTTTTTCTTACTAATTTAATTGTTTTTAACCAATATTATAATATCAATAGGGCATGTAGGAATCAAACCACCAACCTCCTGCTTTTAGGGCAGGCGCTCTTCTATTGAGCTAATACCCTTTAAGAATTTGGGAACCTAATTATAGATTCCTCTATAATGGTAAAAAGAATAAATACATGAATTTGAGTATCTAATGGTCGACAAAGGATGATAGATTGTATAAGTTCACAATCTATGATCAAGTAGGTTATGAAATCCATAAACCTTTTCTAGGAATTTTTAACAAAACTCAAGAAATTGGCTTAATGGGATTGCAAAAATCACTATTCCATAGCAACCGTAAGTGTACCACTATATGATGCCTATCAACAACAATTATTGTAGTGCGTATGCCATGGATATAGTAGATAAGCATGATCATTCTAGAGCCATGTATAAGTGGAGCAATAAGGAGAATCAAAAGATGGTGATCAACCCAATAGTTGGTGGTTCACATGGATCCTATCCACCATGGGATAAACAAAGTTCCTTCTTCCATCAAGCTAATGAGTATCCACAAGGACAGATGGTTAGGATATATTGTGATTCCAATTCATAATGTTTATTCACTTTCAAGGGTGATGTTGCAATACTTTCACTAGGAGATCTACATGATCCCCAACAAAATTGGATATAAGCATATTCATGGGGCCATAGAGTATAGGATGAGGTAGTTTTTTTATTATTTTCTTTGGAAAACCATGAATGATTTGAAACACTAGGAAAAGGAATAGAGTCAGATATACTTAACAAACTACAATCATGACAGGGCATAGGACTATACTCTATAGTCATTGTGCATATGTTGGAAATGGGTATAACTTCCTAAGGATTATGAACAACATCCATTTTACATATGAATGCAAAACCTTCCATATTAGAGGAATGCTCGATGGAAGTGGTTTTACTGTTTCTAATATAAAGAAACAAAGAAGCCAAAAATGGAAGCTGTAGGGGGATACACTTAACATTAGAACACAAAATCAACACCCAAAAGAAGTTCCATGTAGATTTTGCATTGTAAACAAGAAAGCATTCATAATATAGACAAAATTGATTGAGATCATAAAATAGGTCATATTTCACTTACCTATATCAAAATGTGATTACTCTATTGGTCAGGTTTCCATTTTGGTCACTACAGAAAGATCTTGTCATGAAAAAATCCATAATCTTTAGAATCCCATTATTATCAATTGACATATAATATCATATTTAAAACATAAAATGCCATTTTCAAACACTTGTTTCAATAATCATATCTCATAATGAAAGAAAAATAAGAAAAAGATTGATAAAGTCAAGAAATTACGTTTGATGTACCAATGAAAAACTTGGTTGATATGGCATTATATACATTTCTTTACCAACACAACCTGCATCATACAACACAATGTAGTGTTTAGATATTAAGAACCAGAGAAGTGTTGCATTATTGAAGACTGAACAAGAATCCCCTTCAACTTTTGTAATTATTCTTAGTTACCGATGAAGTTTCTATGGATTTTATATTGAGGGGAGTTAAAAAAATTGTATTCCGTGTTAAGACGGGGTACTATAATAACTTGCGCTCAATAGTACAAATTTCGTAAAATTTGCCATGATTATAGGTATGATATATCAACATACATTCCACTAATTTTATAATATAACTCATTTGTTTGGTATCCAGTGGACTTATTAACCAAAAAACATTGAAAACTAAAGCTTAAAATACCAATACATAAAACACTAACAGGTCAAATTTTCATGAACTGAGTAATTTTATTGATCTATTTCACATTCCCGAAGTTGAAATTCTTCTAAAAATTAAAATAAAAGTATTTTTTATGTATTTGCTATTTATGAGATGTATACTTCCCTATTAAGTACCATGTTTTTAAGTTACGTCTTTTTCTGAACTGAATCCTTTTCAAATCTGAATCTTGTTATTGTGCTTCATACAATAGTCGCCATAGTTTCAAAGGGAAAATGATTGATGTAAGTTTCACAGGGAAAATGATTGAATACATGACTAGATCCTATCCAAAATGCAAACATGTCCCTGAAGTAGCATCAAAATAATCCTTTGATATGCTGAACATAGCATTAGGAAAAGTCCTCAATCTTACAGTGCAAGGTGTTCATGGACAATGAAAGCTTTCTACAGATCCCATCATACTAGAAATCCTGCTATTATTATATCAGCAACTCCACACCAGTAAGATCTATGACCACCCTCTTGAATAATTACATATACATTTGCCAAATATTTGCTTCCCGAATAACTTCAACAATAGACAAAACAGTCCCGAATTCAATCATCCATGCTAAAACTGTGCGACTTATTATTTTTTAGATTCCTATTTGAAATGATGCTCTCCTCACATGAAATCTAATTAGTATTTTCTAGAGCTTCCTATGACATCCAGGAGACTATAATTCAAGCTCACATCTAAGTGTTTCTAAGGTCCTTTAATGTATGGAAAGATACATTACATGGAATCCCTTTTTACTCTTAAAGGATTGGATCAATAGTCTTCCCTTTCAAATATATATTTTGATTATTTACAATGATTAATTCATCTCGTCATCTTTATCAATCTAATATATAGATAAAAAAATTATTCGTCACTCAGCTTTGCCCCTTTTTCTTCTTAGCTTTCGATCAGCTTCTTAAGTGTGATTAAAATCTAATTAAATGAGACTTCTTGATTTTGATTCTAAGAAAAAGATGTCCCCTTTCTCACTTTGTTTCTAAATTAGACCTTCTGCAATCGTGCAGATGCATCACTCTTCTTCTAGAGTCTCATTGGATGAAATGAAAAATAATGGAGAATTCAAACGCACTACATCTATTTTTCGCTCCTTCATTGCAAGGGGCAAGTCCTCTGAATTTTATGTTGAGTCTAGTAGATACCACCTGTGCATATCCTATGCATGTTCTTGGGTGTCCTCATGTTTGAAAAGCTCATATTTTTCAAAAACAAAATAATTATATAATTATACGTTCCCAGCACTAACAAGAACCAAACCCATAAGAGATTGGCACCCAACAACACAGCAGTCATAATGAAATGTTCCAGCACCATCCGTGGATTCACACACTCTTCATAATTGGATCGATTTATTATGCAATGTGTTTAATACAATAACAGTTAACACAAACAAAAATAGATCCTCATACCATATTCATCTAGCAGCTTGAATATATTCTATTTCACGTGTCTTATTCTTAAGGATTTTAGGGTTTAAGGCACTATTGTTGAGGATTGAGGGTGAATCTATGATAGTTGGTTCTACCAAAGTTCTTTTATGTGGAAGACACTGCCACTATGGACCTCGCATGATGCACATACCCCAAGATGAAAACTAATATGCTTATTAGAGTACCTTTTTGTATGAAAATTTGATGGACCTAAAACTGCTGCACATGACCTGAGACATGGCATAGAGTCCTCTTTAGGAGCACTCATATTGAGGGATTCCCAAGTGAACCCAAAATATCCTTACCATGAAACAAGATATACAAAAAATTTCTAATGTAGCACTCGGCATTGGGGTATTATATGACGACCCAAGACACCATTTTGTGCATGTAACACTGCAAGAAAACCTTCTTTGGAGAATTTATAGTAAGGAGGAGGATTTAATGTTGATTTAACACCTTATTCACACCTTTGTTCAAGGAAAAGAGTTCATTGTTTGAAGAGACCCATCCATGGAAGGATATCAACTAGACCCTCACCCCATCCATGTCTTGAATTATGGTTAAAATCTTATCTCATGAGGTGCATTAGCATTGTAGAGTTTAGAAGTGGTTCCAAGAGCCCCCTTACACCACCAGACAGGGCACAAAGATAGAGGATAGATGAGCACCTGGCTTGAGGAGGCTCCATGTGGAAAAAAGACCTCATTTAAATTTCACACCTCTAGTAAGGTTAAATTGCACATCTCTGGAGGAGCATTCCACTTGATCGAGATTCCAAAAGTGGATTTAGAGAAATGTTACGAATATCGTGTCGGGGAATATATCACCGAGGGTCTGCAAATAAACTTATCGAAAATATTGGGGAAATATCATGAATTATCGGAATATATCAAAAAAATAAGCTTATACCTAAAGAGTTATGAAAATATTAGACAAATCACAACAACAAAAAACTTGGGAGAAGTTGGAAATATCAAGAGAAATCAGAAATATTTGTAACACTTCTCTAGGGTAATTTTATAGAGGAAACAAGTTAAGATAACATTTCTTGGAGAGAACTTTGCCTACGAAGGTGAGATGTTCACTTAGAACACCTTTAAACCTAAAATAAAGGTCTACAATCTAATCAAGGAGGAGCAATTTTCTTGGAGAGAATCCCAAGGAATATTCTAACTAATTTTTGTGGAGGAAAGGAGATAGACTAATTTATTGTTTCCTTTTCCTTGACCTAATCACCTTTGGGTTTGAATAAGTTCTTTAAAAGGAGAATATCATTCATTTTAAAGGGTATATCAAGTGAGAGAGAAATCCCCCCCTAAATTCTAAGTAATTTAATCCTTCAATTGATGGGAGGAAGAGCTCATGACCTATATATGCATCTATATTATTCCTTTTTTGTAGATCAAATTTGTGTGTAAAGATATAAATACAAATTTTTTGTTGTAGTCCTTCTAATCAGAGTGGATTTCACTCATTTGTGTGTTTATTTTAGCTAAGGGAAGAGGCTTGAATGCAATCTACTGGACGTCTTTGGCCTTCTTGATGTAACCAAATCTGTTATGACTTCTTCAGAATATGTCTGTTGACTATCCATTTACTTTTTGACAACAGTTGTACCATTCTCTTTGTGTTTATGGTTTCAATATACATGAGTTGATGTTTATATGGATGTGACATTATCTCACTGATGAACATTATTTTCAGTTTCTGTACATTGATTTGGTTGACCTAATCAAGAGGAGCAATGTACTTGGAGAGAATCCCAAGGAACATTCTAACTATTTTTTGTTGAGAGAAAGGAGATAGACTAATTTATTGTTTCATTTTCCTTGGCCTAATCACCTTTGGGTTTGAAGAATATCTTTAAAAGGAGAAGATCATTCATTGAAAATGGGAGCTCAAGTGAGGGAGAAATCTCCCCTAAACTTTAAAGGCCAAGTAATTTGATCTTTCATTTTATGGGAGGAAGAGCTCTTGACCTATATAGGCATCTATTCTTCTTCTTTTTTTGTAGATCAAATTGGTGTGTAAATCTCTAAAATGAAAATTTTCTCTTATAGTCCTCTTATTCGGAGCTTATTTTGCTCATTTGTTTGCTGCTTTTGGCTAAGGGAAGAGGCTTGAGTGCAATCTATTGGACCTCTTTGTCCTTCTTGATGTAACCAAAACTATTATGAATAAGTCTATTGGATGTTCATTTAATTTTTGACAACTGTCTTACCATTCTCTATGTTTATGGTTGCACGGTACATGAGTTGATGTTTATATGGATGTGACGTTGTCTCACTAATGAACATTATTTTCAGTTTCTGTACATTGATTTGGTTGACCTAATCGGGAGGGTGTATTACTAATTGTCTTCTTATTTTTCTCCATTCCATTTCAATTTCCAAGATTCTTTCATCCTATTTTTCCCCTATTATCACACAAATATGCACCAAGAGACTCGCACAATAATTATAGGAGATCTAGCCCTATCACCACTAGATGGCTCTCTATTTGGACTGGTGCTTTTCCAATCTTAGGGGGGTGTCCCTAAATGGTATATGCTGCCATCTAATCAATAAATCTACACAAAATCCAAGACGATCAGCACACAAAAGACTCCCTCTTGGGTTGTCCATAAACAATCAAGGGCAAGGGTAAGTTTAAAATAATACTTTTAAATGGTTGGGATCAAATCTTAGAGATAGTTGCTGCAACAAATTAATGGAATGAATGTGCACTTTAAGTGAAGAAGATTCGAAGTAAGTGCACCATAAACTGCCATAACATTACAAACAGCTTAATCTATGGCAACTAATATGTTCAAAGAGATAGAACAATGCATAAGTGTACAAAATAATGTATTACCAACAAGATTCGTTGAGCCATATGTGACAAGATGCCATGGATCTCCTTGCTTGCAATGGGGGTAGTGGTTGAAGGTCTCAATGATGGAAGAGTGAGAAGTTGTACATTGTTGCAAACAATCTAGAGAAAATATTATCCAACCCTTCCTCTCCTCCTCAAATATGTATATGTAGAACCTTAATTCATCCTAGTTTCTTGAGAAAGAGTAAAGAAAGTTCAATAAGGCAAAATCTCATTATGCGCACTAGGAATAATCTCCTTTTTTTCTTTTGGAATGGCTTTTCCCTTGCTGTTTTAGAATAATTTTTATATTTTCCTTTCCACAAAAGAAGCTCTATACCTTTTACCCTTTATTTGCATGCAAGGATAAAATTCCAATGTCAAAATCAATATTTTAGGCTTTTATTACTTAATAAACAATGAAAAATTCCAAATATACCCAAGAGGTCAAGCTAGGTTTTGGAGTGGTCAAATTTATAATATGGAATTAAGGTTGGAAAGTCAAGCTTGGTAAGAATGGCCATTAAACCTAGCAATTCAAATTAGGGTTTTTGGAGTGGTGAAAATTAGTATATGGAATCGAGGTTTGGAAAATGAAGCTTGGTGAGGATGACAACTAAACATAGCAATTTGAATTAGGATTTTGGAAAGCAATTTTGGGATTTCCACATAAGGAAATTTTAAAAACTCATGCAAATGGAAACCCTCAAACAAGATGCCATGTGTCACAGTGGAGAACATTTCACCCACTAAATACTGCTCTTGACTCATCACTCTTTCCACACCAAGACCTTGAAACACTCCATAACCATTTGCTTGGAACTATGACATTTAACTTGTATCTTCGATACATAGAAACTACTAAATATAGAAATGTACAAAAAGGAATCCTTTCCAAAAAAAGAAAAAAAAGTAGAAAAGACTAATCTGGAAGGTAAAGAGCATCAATCTAGCTTCTTGCAAAAAAAGACAAAAAAATGAAAAAAAAAGACTAAAAAAACAAAAAGGCAATATTAGTGGACTTGCTTTGAAAAATGAATATACGAGTCATTGTTATGTGGGGCCTCTTATATCTGGGCTCCAATAAGAATTCAACTACTAAAAATAGCAGACACATGCTAACTTTGGGATGAACTTTGATCAAGTTCCATGCTTGGATCAATGAACAATGTCACTGGCATGGTGGAATCTCACTATACATTAACACTTCAGTAGTGGAAGCACAATTGGGGGTTAACACTGCTTCAACTCCATTGCCCAAAGAATAAGGAACTTGTATTATTGAATTCCTCCATCTTATTCCAAAAACCGTAAAAATACCAAACTCTATTAATTTGAATCGTACCACCTGTACATATCCGATGCATGTCCTTAGGCATCTAGGTGTTTAGCCTTCTTGAAGTTGAAGGGGTTGGAGGATGATATTGGTGTTAAGGTACCTCCTCTTTTTATAAAATCTCTCCATCTTTTAAGATGCTTGTTGAATAATCTTTTAATTTATGAATTGAGTTTTCAATGCTTCTTATCAAATATTCGAGAAAACCAAAATGGGAAAGGACAAAAGAGGGTGAGGATCACTTTGTTTGGTCATTCCAAGAATCTGAAGATGAAGTTCCTGAGGCAGAGCCAGATAAATTGAATGGAACCAAAACTATAAGAGAACTTTATGAGCTTGCTAGCAGTGGTAACTTCTGACTCATAATTACTTGAATGGCATTGAACGGCCCAGCATATGAAATGGTTTTGATTAAGAACTCTGCAATATTCGCAGTATTAAATAACCAAAGGATACCAATCCTTGCTGAAATGGAAGGACGAAGGAATCAGAAACAAATTCAAGAAATAAATCAGGACCATGGTAAATAAAAATTCTTGTTACACAATGCCAAATTATTGAAAATGTATCACTCGCACCAAAGGATACCAATCCTTGCTTAAATGGAAGGGCAAAGGAATCAGAAACAAATTCAAGAAATAAATCAGGACCATGGTAACTATAAATTGTTGTTACACAATGCCAAATTATTGAAAACGTATCACTCGAACACTATGTTACAAGATATAGCAAATGGGAATGAAACTTGCATAGAGGCTTTGGGGGGGATAAGATACATATAAAACCCCCTCTACTAGTGTATATTATCCATAAGAATTTGAATAGTAGTGGTTAAATGCATTTATGTAGTTTCAATATGAGAATGGGAAACATGAATTTAAATCGAAACATAACGAGAAATAGGTCTCCTGCTTAGGTTTTTGGTAACCTAGTTGGCATGAACTCTTAATACGGGTCACAATTTAAAAGAAATAGAATGTCAATGGCTTCTATTACCTCTATAGTGATTTTTAAATGCAATGAATCCATTTATATTATAAATAGTGTAAATAACAAGGAATTATACTTCATAACATAGTAGCAAGATTAGCCATGTTTACCTTTGTTGTAAGCAAATTTGCTAATAGTACAAATTTCATCAAATTTTCCATGAGTATAGGTATGATATATCAACATAAATTTCACTGTTTTTATAATATACCGCATTTCTTTAGTAGCCAATGGACTTATTAACCAAAATAGTCAAATACCTAAAACAAAATTGAAAACTAAAGCTTAAAAATACCAATACATAAAACACTAACATGTCAAATTTTGATGAACTCAGTAATTTTACTAATCTATTTCACATTCCTGAAGTTTAAATTATTTGAAAAGTTAAAATAGAATTATTTTTATGTATTTACTATTTATGAGATGTATATGTAATGTACCTCCTATACCTCAGTGCCATTAGGTGTGAAAATGGAAAAATTTTCACTTCTCTACTACTACAAAAAGAATCAATCCTGTTAGTGTCAGATGAAACATATTCAATCCAATTCGATAAGGTCAATCTATACGCATGGAAGAATAGTCATTCGATGACTTACATCCATTCTCCACGTCAGAAAATCAACCATGCAAATTACATTCAACTTACTACAACTTTTATTGATAACATAAACCAGCAAGCATATTGCGAAATCCCAACTAGTACTTAACCATCATGCATATTACATAAACCAACTAGTGCTTACATGATTACTTAATCCCCTTAATGATGGATTACATGGATGTAGCAACCAAGCTATCCTTGTATACCATACTCCAATTTTCTTGTAACCACAATTTCATCTACAGTTGCCTTTGTAATGTCCCCATGTGGCCAGAAGAAAAACTTGTTTTGGAGAACTACCTATGGCTTGGAATAGTTATCCTTAGGACCGGTAAATGATGAAAATGCCACTTGTAAATCATTCATCGAGACATCATGAATCAAGACTAAGTTTAAAGTTTATCCTTGTAATCTTATTATTGAAAAATACTTGAGATACCTCATTAAGAATGACTATTAAAAACCCAACCGAGGTTTGCTGTAACTATGTACTGCTAAGGAGATTTCCATTTTCAAGTACCTTAATTCTTACTTATCCTTATTAAAGTAACAACTAAGTAATACGTTCCCCTTCACTCCAACTCAACATATAATGCATTACAATTTATGTGTATCCCAGACAAAGAATTTAGTTCAAAACATAGAAGGGGGCAAGCATACACATTGTAATAATTGGTAATTTATGTAAATTCTAAAGGACTTGAAATCTGAATATCCATCATGTTGCAAACTAGTCTTATAATGTTAAATCGCGATGCATAAACAATGCTTCTTAACATCATGAATTTCAACATATATGAGAAATATTTCTTAACATCGTGAACTTCAACATATATGAGCAATCTTTCTTAACATCATGAATTTCAACAGATATGAGCAATATTTCTTAACATAGTGAACTTCAACATATATGAGAAATATTTCTTAACATCATGAACATATATGAGCAATCTTTCTTAACATCATGAATTTCAACATATATGAGATATTATTTAATGCAAATCAATAAAACACAAAAACACAAGAGCCAGTCACATAGAGAAAATGATGTACGTGGTTCACCCCAATCTTGGCGTTACATCCACCAAAAGTTGGTCAGCTTCTTTATTTGGAAAACCACATATCAAGTTATACAACCTACATCATAAATGATGTGTTATCTTTTCACTTTCTTAGAGTTTCTCATATAAACATAGAACCTCTCTGTCCCACATTACCATAAAAGTATCTTTAGATAATCTCTAAGTAAATATGGCCTCCACCTCTTTGAATCATCGGAGATATTTACTTATATTATTAAGCTTTGTATCTATGGATTTCTTAGTTCATATCCGAGAGATAAAATATCTTGAGCTCTTCTTAGTTAAAGTCTTGTTCAAACTTCCCCAAAGGGTTTAGTTAATATTATTTAAAAGTTTGCTAAAATAACAATTAGTTTTATCTCTCAAGAAGGAAATATTGTTTTCCTTGGTTAATTATTTTAACAAGGAAAATCTTTGGTTTTCATCAAACACTTTAAATCCCAATTATCATGGAAGTTGAGAGCTAACAGCATAAAATTTGGCTATATAAATCCAAAAGGCTAATGTGACACAAACCAACACCACACTTACCCTGAAACTTTCATGAGAATATATACCCTCTTTATGGGCATATTCATTAGCCACATTTATTTAAATTACTACTAACGAGTGACATTTAACCTAATTACAACTTCTACCTTTCTTCTTACCCTTATATGACATCATTCTTCAGAAAACGAAATTCAAAACAAGAGAATTTCTTTCATGTCCTATTCTCAAAATGAACAACCAGTGCAAAGGGTGCCTTTCATGCTCGGAGATTCAATTAAATTCCCCATTGTAATAGCATTCCTGCAATGTCTAAGTTTACAGCAAGAATTTCCCAATACCCATCCATACCTAGTAAATTGGCTTAAAACGATCCATACCTCACACTTACTTTCAGGGCAATCGGGATGTAAGGTCTAATTTTATTTTATGCCAGAGTGGTTGGGTTAGCACATGATGTCAAAGGAGTGTTAAGATGTCCAGGAGAGTCCCATTCTCGGGGCAAGACAGGAATTTTTCACATAATCATCCTTGGGCGAGTCCGAGGCAAATTGGCAAACTTCTCTCATGTAAAAGAAACAAAATGATTGTGTGGATTAGGAATCATAATAAAGTAGAAGGGTTCGTATGTCAAATTTCCAAAGGTTTTAACCAACCTGGATCAGTGTTTTAAGATCAAATCCCAAGTGATTATCCACACGTAGATTTCTTACCTGACATGATTCTGGCTCTCTACAAAAATATGCAATGTTTGCAAACAGAAAAAGGAGTTCTCACTAGATATGGATCTGGTGTAAAAAAAGTCATACCCAAAGATTTCAGATAAAGCTTGGAGGTTGTTACCAGGTTTAGATTGGGTTCTCGAAAGTATGGGATCTAAAACGCATCATCCTAAATCTAGTTCTACCCACACAAAGAACAAAAATGTAGGCCCTTGACTGGGGTTTGAAAATTTAACTAGCTTCCACAAAATGCAGGCATAGCATAATAGTGAGACCAACACACGCACACAGCATATGCACACATATGCGAGGACATTAGGACCAAGCCACAAAACCTGGAGTAGAAAACAACAATGTACAGGCCAAACTCGTCAAGAAAAGGGGACTTACAAGCTTGCCGACATGCTATTGGTAGGCTGTAGCCCCTCGCCAAAACTCGGGCTCCTCTTTAGTCACATCCTTTCACCAAAATTGTAGTCTGACTATGTTTGAAAATGAAATTGGTGCCAATACAACCTGCATTCTATAAGTACGCCCATCTATCCTGAAGTAAAAGCGCTATCTACTCCCAGACCAATCGCAGCTTGTATCTATGAAAGAAAATTGTAGACTTGCATGCAAAAAAATCTTGTGGTGATCTCCTCCAAGGAACAGCGCGGCCTTCCTTTTGTAGGGTGTAACCCGCTTTCATACCGATTTTCCCCCATTAGAATCCCCATCCACCCATATATATAGAATAGACATCTATTACAAATAAGGTCATCGTTCTTCCATTTACCTCCGTGGGATTTTTTTTTCTAAACCTAAAGTGGCCGTTACGACTGAACGAGAGGCTTTTACTCTACCATTTTTTCAGCTGAGAGCTCATGAGCTAAAATAGTGGCATGTTCAGTGATTAATAAATTCCTCCATCCAAGCTGAGCTCCACCTTCTGTCAAGCCTAAATTACAGCATGAAATGAAATGAGAATTCATTTTTTTTGTTGATTCCTCATCTTCCTTTTCCCGGCAATATCCTCTAAAATATATATATATAAAGGTTTTAAATATGATATTCTGCATCCATCATCTTACGATAAAATAATCCATATACAAATCCATGCCCTTCTTTAAAAAAGGGCTTAATCTACTATTAGTCCCTTTTTTCCCTTTTGACATAAATTACATAATAAACCTATGTCATTTTCGATAATGAAAAGGTCTCAATCTATCTTTTCTTATAGATAGAATTCACATACTTGTCTTTTTATAAGGACTTAATCTATATTTTCTTTGTCCTTGTGATATGGTTTGTATCATAACATTCCATGTTTTTATTTATTTATTTATTATGGACTTCAAATGATAATACTTGTCTTAATTTATCTTTATATCATATATCTTTTATCGAACCTTTTTCCGATGCTTTAGCGGAAATCTGTCCACCACCCTAGTTCTTGTCACACATGTGTTTGTTAGCCCCCTTTGCGTTATTAAATTTTTGTTTAGCCAATTTAGCACGAGACTAAGGTTTTTTTTTCCACTTACGCTTTCCTCTTTTGGGTTGCGTACTGAAGGCTCCCAAACCATTCATTATTCAAACTAGTGGTTTTCCAATTGCCCGACGTTAAGTTGTCTTCATGTTTTATGATTTAGGAGGTTAATCGCCTAAATTTTCAGGGTTCTTCTAGTGGGGCCTTGGCCTTGAGATCCTCACCTAGAATCCCACATACAATAACATTCACAATTGAAATTTTCTTAGGGGTATATAGGAGGGACATTACATCCTTCCCCCCTAAAATTAACATCGTCCTCGTTGTTCTTGTCCTTCAACAATTTTTTTCCTCCTCTTTTTTTTTTGAGTCGTCCTTGCTTTGCTTTGTATTTTGTGTCATGATCCTATAGACTCTTTCCTCGATCTCACAACTTGCTATTTGTTCAGGACCTGTAATTTCCTGTAACACAATTTGGGTCTTTCCAATTTGTTTTTGAAAACTACATCATAAATGGTAATTCAAAACAAACATAAGGAACAGATCCATGTGCCACACGACAATTAAAGTCTTATGGAACACTTTCTAGCCCTTTTTATTGGTATCATAATACCCAATTACTTCCCATAATGCAATTGATTCATCAATAAAAACATGATTACTATCCTTTGAGTGTCGGTTCATCACATTACACATTAAGCATGTAATAGTCTAATTACTCGGAAATGCATTTAACCGTTTCATGTTCGTTATGTTTTTCAAACTTCCTTGAGTTTACTTTTCCATTCTTGTGTGGACTTACAGCAATTTTCTGAGGTTACTCTCCCCTTTAACCACTAGTTAAAGGTTTTCCCCTCAGTGACATCAAACAGCGTCATGTCTTCCAGATGTCCAATTTTTTTGCCTAGGTCTTTTGCCACACCATATGCCTAACACCAATGTGCTCACGCGGCAATCTCTTGCCTAACACCATTGTGCTCATGCGGCAATCACTTTCCTAACACCACGGTGCTCCTGCAACATCCAACGTTTTTCCTTGTTCATATTAGTATAAATTTTAACCTTGCTCATTGCAATGCACACTCCTTGGTGCTTGCATGACTTTACTTCGATGCATGAATCGGCTACATGGTCAGTCAAATCATTCATTGATAAACCATAATTTATTTAATTAATCATTAGCATTTCATAAGTTGCATCAATTTTACCACCGTTTATGCGTCATACCACCTCATGAATCATCCAAAATAACTCCTTACTCGTTTCTGAGCCATCGAGCGCAACTTGTATATGCAAGTGGATTTATATACCATAGTGTACGTGGATCATGACCATGGTTATACTCCGGGTAAAATTCTGCAATATGAGTATATAAACATCATAATCCACAGTCAATCCTTGGTTTATAAACCTTGAAATTCGACAATAAGTAAAATCATCACCCATTTCTAAAATCATGATTTAAAACAGTGAATATTTTTTTACTAACCTTCAACACCGGCTGATAGAATTCCTTGAATAACCCTGCACTGTTACTATATCATTTTCAAATACTAATAGCAATTGTACATATTTACTCAAATGTCCTGGGATAGTTACGAGTGAAGGGACACTTCAATCTTATGTGACAATAATGAGTGATAATTTTAGAGAGGTGAGAATATTAAGCGATAACTAGTTCTATCTGCCTATTAGTATCCATTTGGAGGAAAAATATAAATATCAATAGGACTCATCTTTTTGGGTAGGCACCTTCCTTGTAGCCATCTATGCATACACTGGTAATTATTTTTGCATGGACAATGTTCATTGAGGTTAGCAGTAGGATTAAAATACCATTTTTCCTTAATCGACCGACTACAATTATCATAGACAAGTAATAGGTCACAATTATCGTGGTAATTTTTTTTGAGTTTAAGAATGATGATTATCTTCATAATTTGCAGCCATGATGCTTTGCATAGCTCATGTCACTATTCCTATGCATACCTGTTATAATAATCAACATATGTGTGAGATGTACTTACCCCTTGATAACATCCATCTTGATGTACCAGAAAATTACCTATGCATGACAACCTTGTTAATTTCATAGTTAATGTTTTCAGAGGATACTCATCACCTTGTCTCAAATCGATTCATCTTATCAATTTATAAATTATCAATGTCATGCTTCCTTAATTCAGCAACGGTAACATTCCAGATATTCAACGTGAGCCCTTTATAGCGGTACCATCCTGTCTTCACAAAAATTACCATGAACCTACAATTGAGTTGTTAGCACATATAACATAACCATTAGAGAAGAAAATTCTTGCCAACAAACAAATGAAAATATTTTCTGCCATGTTATAGTTTTGTCAAATAAGACTAATTACCACTTATCTCTAAGCCCTTCCGATTCTAGTTATACCTCATCGAGTTTAATTCATTAAGTCATTTATATTTTCCATACTCCTTTCCTTTTACCAAGGTACTTCGATTTCATAAATACGCAATTTATTTTGAACCAAAGTAGTCTAACTTTAGAAGGCATTCATTGCATTTCCTTTCAAACCATTTCAATTGTTTTCACAAGGAAACCCTAAAATTACCAAGTTCCTTTTTCGCTAATATTGCTTGATATTCTAAGGAGTCATTAATTTCTCAAATAAATTTCAGCGATAATTAATTGCATTGTAATTATGTTAACCAATGTCCATTATATCGGAGTATCTCTAGTAACTACAGTTTGTCATATTAAAATAACATATATTACAACATCATGCGTGGTGATAGAGTCATGTATGATATGCCACTCAAATTCTAGTACTTTTGAAATGTCGAGGGTAGATTATACGTTAAATGAGGAATTTTTTTCCTTAAGATAAATCAATGGGGTTAAATATATTTAGTCTCTTTTTATATGTTTGTTTTAATTGGATCCATTCTCCCCAAATTCAAAAACAGACAAGCACCATCTTTTTGGTAGTCCAAACACTTTATTGTAAGGGTCCTACATAAATACATCTTGTACTTACTAAGACCTTATTTCACTAATGTTAACTCTACTTGAGTTGTATTCAGGAACCATAAAAGGGTACTTATCTCGCTTATGATGACTCGTTCATCAATTCCCTCGCAGCTGTCTTCAATTAATTTATCTGGGAAGAGTTTCATGGTTAGTGCAGACATGAATAAAAATGAATGAATTCGCTCAAAAACGTTGTAGGCCACAACTTGCATTTAACCCCTTCATCGTAAATGACTCAAGCGACCAAATTATTTTTTTACCTTATTACCTTTTCATCTCTTTCCCTTCCATGATAATATTCTCAACTGTACCTTGTGATTTACATTGTGCCCATTTAGGCCCAAGTGTTGTGAGTTGGGCTCTGATACCATATGTAATGTACCTCCTATACCTCAGTGCCATTAGGTGTGAAAATGGAAAAATTTTCACTGCTCTACTACTACAAAAAGAATCAATCCTGTTAGTGTCGGATGAAACATGTTCAATCCAATTCGATAAGGTCAATCTGTACGCATGGAAGAATAGTCATTCGATGACTTACGTCCATTCTCCACGTCAGAAAATCAACCATACAAATTACATTCAATTTACTACAACTTTTATTGATAACATAAACCAGCAAGCATATTGCGAAATCCCAACTAGTACTTAACCATCATGCATATTATATAAACCAAATAGTGCTTACATGATTACTTAATCCCCATAATGATGGATTACATGGATGTATCAACCAAGCTGTCCTTGTATACCATACTCCAATGTTCTTGTAACCACAATTTCATCTACAGTTTCCTTTGTAATGTCCCCATGTGGCCAGAAGAGAAACTTGTTATGGAGAACTACCTATGGCTTGGAATAGTTATCCTTAGGACTAGTAAATGATGAAAATGTCACTTGTAAATTATTCATCAAGACATCATGAATCAATACTAAGTTTAAAGTTTATCCTTACAATCTTATTATTGAAAAATACTTGAGATACTTCATTAAGAATGAATATTAAAAACCCAACCGAGGTTTTCTGTAACTATGTACTGCTAAGGAGATTTCCATTTTCAAGTACCTTAATTCTTACTTATCCTTATTAAAGTAACAACTAAGTAATATGTTCCCCTTCACTGCAACTCAACATATAATGCATTACAATTTATGTGTATCCTAGACAAAGACTTTAGTTCAAAACATAGAAGGGGGCAAGCATACACATTGTAATAATTGGTACTTTATGTAAATTCTAAAGAACTTGAAATCTGAATATCCATCATGTTGCAAACTAGTCTTATAATGTTAAATCGTGATGCATAAACAGTCCTGATTAACATCATGAATTTCAACATATATGAGCAATATTTCTTAACATCGTGAACTTCAACATATATGAGCAATCTTTCTTAACATCATGAATTTCAACATATATGAGCAATATTTCTTAACATAGTGAACTTCAACATATATGAGCAATATTTCTTAACATCATGAACATATATGAGCAATCTTTCTTAACATCATGAATTTCAACATATATGAGATATTATTTAATGCAAATCAATAAAACACAAAAACACAAGAGCCAATCACACAGAGAAAATGATGTACATGGTTCACCCCAATCTTGGGGTTACATCCGCCAAAAGTTGGTCAGCTTATTTATTTGGAAAACCACATATCAAGATATACAACCTACATCATAAATGATGTGTTATCTTTTCACTTTCTTAGAGTTTCTCATATAAACATAGAACCTGTGCGTCCCACATAACCATAAAAGTATCTTTAGATAATCTCTAAGTAAATATGGCCTCCACCTCTTTGAATCATCAGAGATATTTACTTATATTACTAAGCTTTGTATCTATGGATTTCTTAGTTCATATCTAAGAGATAAAATATCTTGAGCTCTTCTTAGTTAATGTCTTGTTCAAACATCCCCAAAGGGGTTAGTTAATATTATTTAAAATTTTGCTAAAATAACAATTAGTTTTATCTCTCAAGAAGGAAATATTGTTTTCCTTGGTTAATTATTTTAACAAGGAAAATCTTTGGTTTTCATCAATCACTTTAAATCCTAACTATCATGGAAGTTGAGACCTAACAGCATAAAATTTGGCTATATAAATCCAAAAGGCTAATGTGACACAAACCAGCACCACACTTGCCCTGAAACTTTCATGAGAATATATACCCCTTTTATGGGCATATCCATTAGCCACATTTATTTAAATTACTACTAACGAGCGACATTTAACCTAATTACAACTTCTACCTTTCTTCTTACCCTTATATGACATCATTCTTCAGAAAACGAAATTCAAAACAAGAGAATTTCTTTCATGTCCTATTCTCAAAATGAACAACCAGTGCAAAGGGTGCCTTTCATGCTCGGAGATTCAATTAAATTCCCCATTGTAATACCATTCCTGAATGTCTAAGTTTAGAGAAATAATTTCCCAATACCCATCCATACCTAGTAAATCGGCTTAAAACGATCCATACCTCACACTTACTTTCAGGGAAATCGGGATGTAAGGTCTAATTTTATTTTATGCTAGAGCGGTTGGGTTAGCACATGATGTCAAAGGAGTGTTAATATTTCTAGGAGAGTCCCATTCTCGGCGCAAGACAGGAATTTTTCATGCAATCATCCTTGGGCTAGTCCGAGGAAAATTGGCAAACTTCTCTCATGTAAAAGAAACAAAACGATTCCGTGGAGTAGAAATCATAATAAAGTACAAGGGTTCGTATTTCAAATGCCTAAAGGTTTTAACCAACCTAGATTAGTGTTTCCAAATCAAATCCCCAGTGATTACCCACACGTAGATTTCTTACCTGACATGATTCTGGATCTCTACAAAAATATGCAATGTTTGCAAATAGAAAAAGGAGTTCTCACCAGATATGGATCTGGTGTAAAAAAAATCATACAAAAAGATTTTAGATAAAGCTTGGAGGTTCTTACCAGGTTTACATTGGGTTCTCGAATGGATGGGATCTAAAACGCATCATCCTGAATCTAGTTCTACCCACACAAAGAACAAAAATGCAGGCCCTTGACTGGGGTTTGAAAATTTAACTAGCTTCCACAAAACGCAGGCATAGCATAATAGTGAGATCAACACACGCACACAGCATATGCACACATATGCGAGGACATTAGGACCAAGCCACAAAACCTGGAACAGAAAACAACAATGTACAGGCCAAACTCATCAAGAAAAGGGGACTTACAAGCTTGCTGACATGCTATTGGTAGGCTGTAGCCCCTCACCAAAACGTAGGCTCCTCTTTAGTCACATCCTTTCACCAAAATTGTAGTCTGACTATGTTTGAAAATGCAGTCGGTGCCAATACAACCTGCATTCTATAACTACGCCCATCTATCCTGAAGCAAAAGCGCTATCTACTTCGAGACCAATCGCATCTTGTATCTATGAAAGAAAATTTTAGACTTGCATGTAGCAAAATCTTGTGGTGATCTCCTCCAAGGAACAACGCGACCTTCCTTTTGTAGGGTTTAACCCCCATTCCTACCACTTTCCCCCCATTAGAATCCCCATCCACCCATATATATATAATAGACATCTATTACAAATAAGGATATCGTTCTTCCATTTACCTCCGTGGGATTTTTTTTTTCTAAACCTAAGGTGGCCGTTGCGACTAAACGGGAGGCTTTTACTCTACCATTTTTTCAGCTGACAGGTCATGAGCTAAAATAGTGGCACGTTCAGTGATTAATAAATGCCTCCATCCAAGCCGAGCTCCACCTTCTGTCAATCCTAAATTACAGTACGAAATGAAATGAGAATTCATTTTTTTTTGTTGATTCCTCATCTTCATTTTCCTGGCAATATCCTCTAAAAATATATATAAAGGTTTTAAATATGATATTCTGCATCCATCATCTTATGATAAAATAATCCATATACAAATCCATGCCCTTCTTTAAAAAGGGCTTAATCTACTATTAGTCCCTTTTTCCCTTTTGACATAAATTTCATAATAAACGTATGTCATTTTCTATAATGAAAAGGTCTAAATCTATCTTTTCTTATAGATAGAATTCACATACTTATCTTTTTATAAGGACTTAATCTATATTTTCTTTGTCCTTATGATATGGTTTATATCATAACATTCCATGTTTTTATTTATTTATTTATTATGGACTTCAAATGATAATACTTTCCTTAATTTATCTTTATATCATATGTCTTTTATCAAACCTTTTTCCGATCCTTTAGCGGAAATCCGTCCACCACCCTAGTTCTTGTCACCATGTGTTTGTTAGCCCCCTTTGCGTTATTAAATTTTTGTTTAGCCAATTTAGTAGGAGACTAGGGTTTTTTTTCCACTTATGCTTTCCTCTTTTGGGTTGCATACTGAAGGCTCCCAAACCATTCGTTATTCAAACTAGTGGTTTTTCAATTTCCCGCCGTTAAGTTGTCTTCATGTTTTATGATTTAAGAGGTTAATCGCCTAACTTTTTAGGGTTCTTCTAGTGGGCCCTTGGCCTTGAGATCCTCACCTAGAAGCCCGCATACAATAACATTCACAATTGAAATTTTCTTATGGGTATATAGGAGGGACATTACATCCTTCCCCCCTAAAATTAACACCGTCCTCGGTGTTCTTGTCCTTCAAAAAAAAATTTCCTCCTCTTTTTTTTTGAGTCGTCCTTGCTTTGCTTTGTATTTCGTGTCATGATCCTGTAGACTCTTTCCTTGATCTCGCAACTAGCTATTTGTTCAAGACCTGTAATTTCCTGTAACACAATTTGGGTCTTTCCAATTTTTTTTTGAAAACTACATCATAAATTGTAATTCAAAAGAAACATAAGCAAAAGATCCACGTGCCACACCACAATTACAATCTTATGGAACACTTTGTAGCCCTTTTTATTGGTATCATAATACCCAATTATTTTCCATAATGCAATTGATTCATCAATAAAAACATGATTACTATCCTTTGAGTGTCAGTTCATCACATTACACATTAAGCATGTAATAGTCTAATTACTCGGAAATTCATTTAACCGTTTCATGTTCGTTATGTTTTTCAAACTTCCTTGAGTTTCCTTTTCCATTCTTGTGTGGACTTACAACAATTTTCTGAGGTTACTCTCCCCTTTAACCACTAGTTAAAGGTTTTCCCCTCAGTGACATCAAACAACGTCTTGTCTTTCAGATGTCCAATTTTTTTGCCTACGTCTTTTGCCACACCATATGCCTAACACCAATGTGCTCATGCGGCAATCGCTTGCCTAACACCATTGTGCTCCTGCAGCATATATGCCTAACACCAGTGTGCTCACGTGGGAATCACTTGCCTAACACCACGGTGCTCCTGCGGCATCCAAAGTTTTTTCTTGTTTGTATTAGTATAAATTTTAACCTTTCTCATTGCAACGCACACTCCTTGGTGCTTGCATGACTTTACTCCGATGTGTGAATCGGCTACATGGTCAGTCAAATCATTCATTGATAAACTATAATTTCATTAATTAATCATTAGCATTTCATAAGTTGCAGCAATTTTACCACCGTTTATGGGTCATACCACCCCATGAATCATCTAAAATATCTCCTTACTCGTTTCTGAGCCATCGAGCGCAACTTGTATATGCAAGTGGATTTATATACCATAGTGTACGTGGATCATGACCACGGTTATACTCTGGGTACAATTCTGCAATGTCAGTATATAAACATCATAATCCACAGTCAATCCTTGGTTTATAAACCTCGAAATTCGACAATAAGTAAAATCATCACCCATTTCTAAACTCATGATTTAAAACAGTGAATATTTTTTTACTAACCTTCAACACCGGCTGATAGAATTCCTTGAATAACCCTGCACTGTTAGTATATCATTTTAAAATACTAATAGCAATTGTACATATTTACTCAAATGTCCTAGGATAGTTAGGAGTGAAGGGACTTCAATCTTATGTGACAATAATGAGTGATAAGTTTAGAGAGGTGAGAATATTAAGCGATAACTAGTTCTATCTGCCTATTAGTATCCTTTTAGAGGAACAGTATAAATATCAATAGGACTCATCTTTTTGGGAAGGCACCTTCCTTGTAGCCATCTATGCATACACTGGTAATTATTTTTGCATGGACAATGTTCATTGAGGTTAGCAGTAGGCTTAAGATACCATTTTTCCTTAATCGACCCACTACAATTATCATAGACAAGTAATAGGTCACAATTATAGTGGTAATTTTTTTTTGAGTTCGAGAATGATGATTATCTTCATAAATTGCAGCCATGATGCTTTGCATAGATCATGTCTCTATTCCTGTGCATACTTGTTATAATAATCAAAGTATGTGTGAGATGTACTTACCCCTTGATAACATCCATCTTGATGTACCAGAAAATTACCTATGCATGACAACCTTGTTAATTTCGTAGTTAAGGTTTTCAGACGATACTCATCACCTTGTCTCAAATCGATTCATCTTATCAATTTCTAAATTATCAATGTCATGCTTCCTTAATTCAGCAACGGTAACATTCCAGATAGTCAATGTGATCCCTTTACAGCGGTACCATCGTGTCGTCACAAAAATTACCATGAACCTACAATTGAGTTGTTAGCACATATAACATAACCATTAGAGAAGAAAATTCTTGCCAACAAACAAATGAAAATATTTTATGCCATGTTATAGTTTTGTCAAATAAGACTAATTACCACTTATCTCTAAGCCCTTCCGATTCTAGTTATACCTCATCGAGTTTAATTCATTAAGTCATTTATATTTTCCATACTCCTTTCCTTCTACCAAGGTACTTCGATTTCTTAAATACACAATTTATTTTGAACCAAAGTAGTCTAACTTTAGAAGGCATTCATTGCATTTCCTTTCAAACCATTTCAATTGTTTTCACAAGGAAACCCTAAAATTACCAAGTTCCTTTTCCGGTAAGATTGCTTGATATTCTAAGAAGTCATTAATTTCTCAAATAACTTTCACCGATAATTAATTGCATTGTAATTATGTTAACCAATGTCCATTATATCGGAGTATCTCTAGTAACTACACTTTGTCATATTAAAATAACATATATTACAACATCATGCGTGGAGATAGAGTCATGTATGATATGCCACTCAAATTCTATTACTTTTGAAATGCCGAGGGTAGATTATATGTTAAATGAGGAATTGTTCTCCTTAAGATAAATCAATGGGGTTAAATATATTTGGTCTCTTTTTATACATTTGTTTTAATTGGAACCATTTTCCCCAAATTCAAAAACACACAAGCACCATCTTTTTGGTAGTCCAAACACTTTATTGTAAGCGTCCTACATAAATACATCTTGTACTTACTAAGACCTTATTTCACTAATGTTAACTCTACTTGAGTTGTATTCAGGAACCATAAAAATGGTACTTATCTCGCTTATGATGACTCATTCTTCAATTCACAAACAACTGTCTTCAATTAATTTCTCTGGGAAGAGTTTCATGGTTAGTGTAGACATGAATAAAAATGAATGAATTCGCTCAAAAAAGTTGTAGGCCACAACTTGCATTTCACCCCTTCATCATAAATGACTCAAGCGACCAAATTATTATTTTGCATTATTACCTTTTCATCTCTTTCCCTTCCATGATTAGATTCTCAACTGTACCTTGTGATTTACATTCTGCCCATTTAGGCCCAAGTGTTGTGACTTGGGCTCTGATACCATATGTAATGTACCTCCTATACCTCAGCGCCATTAGGTGTGAAAATGGAAAAAAATTCACTTCTCCACTACTACAAAAAGAATCAATCGTGTTAGTGTCACATGAAACATGTTCAATCCAATTCGATAATGTCAATCTGTACGCATGGAAGAATAGTCATTCGATGACTTACATCCTTTCTCCATGTCAGAAAATCAACCATACAAATTACATTCAATTTACTACAACTTTTATTGATAACATAAACCAGCAAGCATATTGCGAAATCCCAACTAGTACTTAACCATCATTCATATTACATAAACCAACTAGTGCTTACATGATTACTTAATCCCCTTAATGATGGATTACATGGATGTAGCAACCAAGTTGTCCTTGTATACCATACTCCAATGTTCTTTTAACCACAATTTCATCTACAGTTACCTTTGTAATGTCCCCATGTGTCCAGAAGAAAAACTTGTTTTGGAGAACTACCTATGGCTTGGAATAGTTATCCTTAGGACCAGTAAATGATGAAAATGCCACTTGTAAATCATTCATCGAGACATCATGAATCAAGACTAAGTTTAAAGTTTATCCTTGCAATCCTATTATTGAAAAATACTTGAGATACTTCATTAAGAATGAATATTAAAAACCCAATCGAGGTTTGCTGTAACTATGTACTGCTAAGGAGATTTCCATTTTCAAGTACCTTAATTCTCACTTATCCTTATTAAAGTAACAACTAAGTAATACGCTCCCCTTCACTGCAACTCAACATATAATGAATTACAATTTATGTGTATCCCAGACAAAGACTTTAGTTCAAAACATAGAAGGGGGTAGGCATACACATTGTAATAATTGGTACTTTATGTAAATTCTAAAGAACTTGAAATCTGAATATCCATCATGTTGCAAACTAGTCTTATAATGTTAAATCCCGATGCATAAACAATCCTTCTTAACATCATGAATTTCAACATATATGAGCAATATTAATTAACATCGTGAATTTCAACATATATGCGCAATATTTCTTAACATCGTGAACTTCAACATATATGAGCAATATTTCTTAACATCATGAACATATATGAGCAATCTTTGTTATGAACATATATATGAACATATATGAGCAAGTACATCATGACTTTCAACATATATGAGATATTATTTAATGCAAATCAATAAAACACAAAAACACAAGAGCCAATCACACAAAGAAAATGATGTACTTGGTTCACCCCAATCTTGGGGTTACATCCACCAAAAGTTGGTCAACTTCTTTATTTGGAAAACCACATATCAAGTTATACAACCTACATCATAAATGATGTGTTATCTTTTCACTTTCTTAGAGTTTCTCATATAAACATAGAACCTCTGCATCCCACATAACCATAAAAGTATCTTTAGATAATCTCTAAGTAAATATGGCCTCCATCTCTTTGAATCATCAGAGATATTTACTTATATTATTAAGCTTTGTATCTATGTATGTCTTAGTCCATATCCGAGAGATAAAATATCTTGAGTTCTTCTTAGTTAAAGTCTTGTTCAAACTTCCCCGAAGGGGTTAGTTAATATTATTTAAAAGTTTGCTAAAATAACAATTAGTTTTATCTCTCAAGAAGGAAATATTGTTTTCCTTGGTTAATTATTTTAAGAGGGAAAATCTTTGGTTTTCATCAATCACTTTAAATCCCAACTATCATGGAAGTTGAGACCTAACAGCATAAAATTTGGCTATATAAATCCAAAAGGCTAATGTGACACAAACCAGCACCACACTTACCCTGAAACTTTCATTAGAATATATACCCTTTTTATGGGCATATTCATTAGCCACATTTATTTAAATTACTACTAACTAGCGACATTTAACCTAATTACAACTTCTACCTTTCTTCTTACCCTTATATGACATCATTCTTCAGAAAACGAAATTCAAAACAAGAGAATTTCTTTCATGTCCTATTCTCAAAATGCACAACCAGTGCAAAGGGTGCCTTTCATGCTAGGAGATTCAATTAAATTCCCCATTGTAATAGCGTTCCTGCAATGTCTAAGTTTAGAGCAAGAATTTCCCAATACCCATCCAGTAAATCGGCTTAAAACGATCCATACCTCACACTTACTTTTAGGGAAATCGGGATGTAATGTCTAATTTTATTTTATGCCAGAGCGGTTGGGTTAGCACATGATGTTGAAGGAGTGTTAAGATGTCCAGGAGAGTCCCATTCTCGGCGCAAGACAGAAATTTTTCACGCAATCATCCTTGGGCGAGTCCGAGGTAAATTGGCAAACTTCTCTCATGTAAAAGAAACAAAACGATTGCGTGGAGTAGGAATCATAATAAAGTACAAGGGTTCATATGTCAAATGCCCAAAGGTTTTAACCAACCTGGATCAGTGTTTTCAGATATGCAATGTTTGCCAACAGAAAAAGGAGTTCTCAACAGATATGGATCTGGTGTAAAAAAAATCATACCCAAAGATTTCAGATAAAGCTTGGAGGTTCTTACCAGGTTTACATTGGGTTCTCGAAAGGATGGGATCTAAAACGCATCATCCTGAATCTAGTTCTACCCACACAAAGAACAAAAATGCAGGCCCTTCACTGGGGTTTGAAAATTTAACTAGCTTCCACGAAACGCAAGCATAGCATAATAGTGAGATCAACACACGCACACAGCATATGCACACATATGCGAGGACATTAGGACCAAGCCACAAAACCTGGAACAGAAAACAATAATGTACAGGCCAAACTCGTCAAGAAAAGGGGACTTACAAGCTTGCCGACATGCTATTGGTAGGCTGTAGCCCCTCGCCAAAACGCAGGCTCCTCTTTAGTCACAGCCTTTCACCAAAATCGTAGTCTGACTATGTTTGAAAATGCAATCGGTGCCAATACAACCTGCAGTATATAACTACGCCCATCTATCCTGAAGTAAAAGCGTTGTCTACTCCGAGACCAATCGTAGCTTGTATCTATGAAAGAAAATTGTAGACTTGCATGCAGCAAAATCTTGTGGTGATCTCCTCCAAGGAACAGCGCGACCTTCCTTTTGTAGGGTTTAACCCCCTTTCCTACCGCTTTCCCCCCATTAGAATCCCCATCCACCCATATATATAGAATAGACATCTATTACAAATAAGGCCATCGTTCTTCCATTTACCTCCGTGGGATTTTTTTTTCTAAACCTAAGGTGGCCGTTGCGACTGAACGGGAGGTTTTTACTCTACCATTTTTTCAGCTAACAGCTCATGAGCTAAAATAGTGGCACGTTCAGTGATTAATAAATTCCTCCATCCAAGTCGAGCTCCACCTTTTGTCAAGCCTAAATTGCAGCACAAAATGAAATGAGAATTCATTTTTTTTTGTTGATTCCTCATCTTCATTTTCCCGGCAATATCCTCTAAAATATATTTATAAAGGTTTTAAATATGATATTTTGCATCCATCATCTTACGATAAAATAATCCATATACAAATCCATGCCCTTCTTTGAAAAGGGCTCAATCTACTATTAGTCCCTTTTTTCCCTTTTCACATCTAGATTACATAATAAACCTATGTCATTTTGCTATAATGAAAAGGTCTCAATCTATCTTTTCTTATAGATAGAATTCACATACTTGTCTTTTTATAAGGACTTAATCTATATTTTGTCTTTATGATATGTTTTATATCATAACATTCCATGTTTTTATTTATTTATTTATTATGGACTTCAAATGATAATACTTGTCTTAATTTATCTTTATATCATATGTCTTTTATGAAACCTTTTTCCGATCCTTTAGCGGAAATCCTTCCACCACCCTAGTTCTTGTCGCACATGTGTTTGTTAGCCCCCTTTGCATCATTAAATTTTTGTATAGCCAATTTAGCAGGAGACTAGGTTTTTTTTTCCATGTACGCTTTCCTCTTTTGGGTTGCGTACTCAAGGCTCCCAAACCATTCGTTATTCAAACTAGTGGTTTTCCAAGTGCCCGTCCTTAAGTTTTCTTCATGTTTTATGATTTAGGAGGTTAATCGCCTAACTTTTCAGGGTTCTAATTCTAGTGGGGCCTTGGCCTTGAGCTCCTCACCTAGAATCCCACATACAATAACATTCACAATTAAAATTTTCTTAGGGGTATATAGGAGGGACATTATAGTATACTTCCCTATTAAGTACTAGGTTTTTAAGTTGCGTCTTTTTCTGAACTGAATCATTTTCAAATTTGAATCTTGCTACTGTGCTTCATACAATAGTCGCCACAATTTCACAGCAAAAATGATTGATGTCAGTTTCATAGGTAAAATGATTGATCTTTGTAAAATACATGACTAGATTCTATCCAAGACGCAAACATGTCCTTGAAGTAGCATCAACATGTTCAAGAAATCATGGGAGAATGAGGTCTTCAAAAAACTATATGTTGAACAGAGCATTAGGAAAATTCCTCAATCTTACAGTGCAATGTGTTCATGGACGATGAAACCTTTCTACATATCCTATAATACTAGAAATACGACAAGTATGATATCAACAACTCCACACCAGCAAGCTCTGTGACCACCCTCTTGAAGAATTTCATATACATTTTCCAAATATTTGCTTCCTGAAAAACTTCAACAAGATACAAAACAGTCTCGAATTCAATCATGCATGCTAAAGTTGTGCAACTTCTTCTTTTTTAGATTCCTGTTTTAGATGATGCTCTCCTCACATGAAATATAATTAGTATTTTTCTATAGCTTCCTCTAACATCCAGGAGACAATAATTCAAGCTGGCATCTAAGTCTTTCTAAGTTCCTTCAATGTATGGAAAGTTACATTACATGGAATCACTTTTTACTCTTAAAGGATTAGGTCAATAGTCTTCCCTTTCAAATATCTCTTTTGATTTTTTACACTAATTGATTACTCTCATCATCTTTCTCTATCTAATATATAGATAAAACAATTGTTTGTCACTCATCTTTGTCCCTTTTTCTTCTTGGTTTTCGATCAGCTTCTTAAGTGTTATTAAATTCTGATTAAACTAGACTTCTTGATTTTGATTCTAATAAAAAGAGGTCCCCTTTCTCTCTTTGTTTCTAAATTAGACCTTCTGAAATCGTGTAGATGGCTCGAAAATTCTGATTAAACTAGACTTCTTGATTTTGATTCTAATAAAAAGAGGTCCCCTTTCTCTCTTTGTTTCTAAATTAGACCTTCTGAAATCGTGTAGATGGCTCGATATTTTTCTAGAGTCTCATTGGATGAAATGACAAATGATGGAGAATTCAAACGCAATGCATCTACTTTTCACTCCTTCATTTCAAGGGACAAGTTCTCTGATTTCTATGTTGAGTCTGGTAGATACCACCTATACGTATCCTATGCATGTCCTTGGGCATCCAGGTGTTTGAAAATTTCATAGTTTTCCAAAAACAAATAATTAGATAATTATACGGTCCCAGCGCTAACAAGAACCAAACCCATAAGAGATTGGCACCCAATAGCACTGCAGTCATACTGAAATGTTCCAACACCATCCGTGGATTCACACACTCTTCATCATTGGATCGATTTTTTATGGAATGTGTTTAATATGCTAACAGTTATCGCAAACAATAATAGATCCTAATGCCATATGCATCTAGCAGCTTGAATATATTTCTATTCCATGCATCTTATACTTCCAAACAGTCGACAGAATAGAATGTGATGCACTGTAATATGCTTGATAAGTCTCCATTTGTAAGTTTTTGTTCTTTGGAAAAATTTTGTTCTCTGTCCTCGTGCCCAGGAAACCATGGACTATTTTTACACCAACAGTAGAGAGCTGAGAGAGCCCAGAGCCCATGAGTTAAGACTTATGCTATGGGATTGGATCTTTGAGAAGGTGGAAGGTTATGGGCCATTTTGTATTCATCGTTTTGTCGGCCTATTTACATCTGCAGGTGTTTATATTTTAGAATTTAAGGTGGATTTGTAAGTATGCTTTTCCTAGATTGTAAGAGGATGGGATAAATGTAGGACAGGATAAATGTACTATCCAGATTGATTTTATGGACTTGTTCCAAATGATAGCTGATAGATGGATAACTGGTATTAGTAATAGTAGTTGAAGCATAAATAACAAGTTATTACAAAAGTAACATAACAAATAAGTTGTTCATAACACTTAACTTATGACCTATCTAAATCACAAGTTAAATAGTTATGCTAATTGATAATCTAACATAATATTTTACTAATTCTCCTTAATCTCATAACTAATATCTTAATAAGTAAAACTCCTCCAAATGTGATTCTTCATTCTTCCACAGCCCTAACTTGTGGCCAGTGATTTGTCGGAAATAACTATTTAGAAGCATTTACATATAATAAACTAAAATCAGATAAACATCGCGATCAATTTTATTGGAGAAATGGACGAGAAACGAAGACATTTCCTATGAAACTGTAATGACCTAAAAATAAATTAGTTTTTTCCATCCCGTCGTCGTTTCTGAGTCGTTTTTCTTAAAGAAACCAATATGGCCATTCTGTTTCTAGTAACAAGGATCCCAATTTGTATTGAGCAAGGCTTGAAAGTGAATTAAAAAAAAAAGATAAGTGAAACAGAGCATTCCAGAATTTGATGATCTCATGATTGAAGGATTAAATGATAAAGGATCAGGAAGAGTCACTATGATTTAAAAAATAAATGGATATATTAGAGTGACAATCGAACTTAAAATCAAAGTTCCCTTGTTTGGTATGGCCTTAGATCCAAACCCATGGAGGTGGCATTCAGGTGTTTCAGGTTAAGCTATGTGACAAGGCTTCTTTTTGTTTATAATTGGCGAAACTGAGGATTTAAATGTAATTCTATTTTTATTAAACATCCACCATTTTGTAGGAGCTTCAAAAACATGGACGGATCATTTACAAGATATTAATAATCAAGATCAATTTTCTTCTACTTTTCCTCCTCCATTTACATTTACAATAGGTAAACTTAGAGTTTAATGTTGCTGAGCAAGCGGTCAGATCAAACTTAGGGTTTAATGTTGGTCAGCAACCAGTGGTTGAATGCGGCAATTTGAAATATCTGCAAAAAACTTACCAAAGGTGTTGAAGATAAAGCAATCTTTTTTAGGGATCCGCAGTAGACCCTGTTGGCTCAGCAACATCAGTAGAAAAGGTATAAGCTCAACCCATGAAAATTGATTCATATATGGAGCCAGAGCGAGTAGCTTCACCCGCAGCATATCCATAGCCACCAACAGGAACAGATCTTGATCCGGTAGTTGATCCACCTGTTTATTCACCACTTAACTTCGTGTTCCTTCCAAGTTTTCCATAACACCTATATTATTCCCATACACCTATGGTCTACGTAGCGAGAATCTCTATACGATTCGAGTGCTTGAAGCACGTGTTTAGGGAGACAATTTTCTCTTGGTTCCCTCTTCTTCCATGAAGAGGAAATTTTACAAAATTTAGCCCCTCACAATTTGAATTTTTTCTATTTTTAAAGAGGCAAGGGCATATCCAATTGCATTTCGATATCCACCATCCCGCCGACATCCGGTCAAATAATAAGTTCACTTAGTTTTCTTAGCTTGCTAGTTATCTAGTTATCTTATTAGTTCACATAGTGAGTTTATCATCCATTTAGCTTCTATCAAAACCAAAACATATTTTGGATGTTAATGCAATAAGATTGCAGTATTAAAGTTTAAGCTAAGTTTTAATTATTTTAATTTTAAATTAAATAGTTGCAAATTGCAATAATAAGTTTGAATTAAATATATTAATTTAAATTAATTATTTATTTTTATAAAATTTTATGTTTAATATAATTTAATTTATTAATTAATAGATATTCTAGTTGTATTAGTTTTTAGTCAAATATTTTGAGTTTATATTAATTTTAATATGTGTGTATTTTTTTTAATGTTTTAAATATAATATTTATTAATTTTTGTTTTGAAAAATAAGAAGTTGATTTAATTATATATATATATATAAAAGATGTTATTTGGTTTTAAATTCAAAATTGTTATTTAATTTACAGTATATTTATCAAAAAGTAAAATGAATTAAAGGGTAAAGAAAAGAGTAAGTTGGTTTCTAGAAGAATTGCATCCAAATTTGATGGCAAAATTTTGGTGGGAATTGTTGAAATGATTGTTTTAATGGAAAGGGTAATTGAGGGCCTTGATATTGAGTACACCCTTTTTTAGACATGAAATTGTTTTTGTCTTGATTTTTATTATTAACTTGATATTGAGTTGGGTTAAAACTTATGATTGGACAAAGACTTCAATCTATATAGGAATCTTGGCATTGGAATAGGGTTTTGTTATGGGAGGATTCCAATCCTACTTTGTACACCTCCAATACTTCCTACTTATTATTTATTTGATTTATGTTAAAACTTAGTAACAATTTATTATTATTGTAGTTTTAGTAATTCAGTAAAACAATTACTAAAACTCATTGGAAAAAAACATTTTTAACCAAGATTTATATATCAATTTAATATGTTAAATTATATAAGTTTGTATCATTCCATTTTAATAAAATTAAAATAAAATAAATGATCTATAGTAGAAATTTAAAGGTGTTATATTGTGAATGAAGTAAAACAAGGGAATTTTTTTTAATCAAATTTTGATAAGAATGCATAGTGGATAATACATAGGAAATCCCCTTTGTTGCACCTTGGATTTCCATGTGTGGAATTTCATTTGTAACAATAGTTGAGGAGTCCAAAACAATACATAAGGAAACTCAACATTTTAAACTTCTTTTGAGAAAGGAATGAGAGAACCTCATAGTAGAATATCATTCAAGAATTGCAATGTGTATTTTAAAAAAAGTATGTCCACAAAGCGCATATTATATTTATTCATCTTTTCAAAACAATTTAAGATATTGAAAAATTTGGTATGTCCCATTCCATCTAGTCTAACACTAACATTATCCTCCTTAAAGGAATCAAGATCCAGTTTTGTTTGTTTCCTAAGTTTAACACTTAATATACTTCACATGCATGCATAATGCTTGTAGGTGTAAGAGTTGTTTGTGTCATTATTACTACTATTACTAGGTTGTTTTGTTCCATCCAGCATGCAAGTATCTTGATTTTTCGAGTACATGATCAACAATGAAAAATATGTTCTTTTATTTAAAATTAGAATTTTTAATAAGAAATTTATTATCTCTTTTAATTCTAAATTAATTTTTTTAATTAAAACATCACTAATGAGAGGTATTTTTTAAATAAAACTTTATTGTTGAAGGGTTATTTTTCCACCAAGAAGTTGTGCAAAGGGAAAGATAAAAGTTCAAAATGTCAGAAAAAATTAGTTTGAAGGGCATACATGAAATGAAATTCCAACAGTGATCATATATACTCTTATTACCATCATTGTTTAACTTATGCTTGGTTCCTTATTTGTTCAAGTTCAATTAGGTGAATAGTGTAATAAAGTAATACATATGTATGAGCTTTATGTGTAAATCATAACCTACTATGATTACATAATAGAAGCTATAGTTACATGGGATTTAACATAAGGCTTTAGTTTTAACTATGATATCTACTCTTATAGGTATAGTTAGAACAGGTTGATTGATTACATGATGCTCACTGCTTGTTATTTCCATATCATTATAATAGGGGTTATGTTCTATCAGCTTCTTTTTTGTTTTATACATATATCTTTTTTATTATTCAAGCTTACTTACCTAGTTGTATCCCATTATATTAGACATTGTATCATACATTTTTCAAACACAATTCCTAGCTCTAAACCTAGTGCAATTCCTAGCACGGTTCCTTTCAAAATTTATGGCATTATTCCATGCGCTATACTTGGTGTTATGTTGGATTTTTTCTAGGCGCAAATCCTTGATCTATACTTAATGCTATGTTGGATGTTTTTCTTGCCGAAATTAGTGGCACAATTCTTGTCGCTAACCCCGGATTAATATATGGTGCTATGTTATTCATTTTTTGGGAGGCTATTCTAGGTGTTAGATGGGATGATTTTTTGGACGTTAATTGGGACATTAATTGGGATGATAATTGTGACGCTAATTGAGATGTTAATTGGGATGCTAATTAGCATCCAAAATAACTCCAACTTTTAAAAAGGGATGCTATTTGGGACGCTAATTGGGATGCTAATTGGGACACTAATTGGGAAGTTAATTGGGATGCTAATAAGTGTCCAAAATAGTGCCAAATTTTTAAAAAGGGACGCAAATAATGCCATGAAAAGTGCCATCCCATGGAAAAGCATCCACTTTGTCCAAAAAATGATGCATTAGAGGAATTTTGGGGTCTAAAATGGGCCTCCTAAGGAAAATAATAAAATAATAGTTAAAATAATAAAATAATATTGATTAATTTTGGAGGAAGAAAGAAAAAAACTACTTTTTGTTTTCGTATTTTCGACATATCTCCCTGTCTTTTTACTCAAATTTCGATTGGGAGAGCTCGTTGGATGCGGAATCAAATTACGCATCCAACAAGCTCTCCCAATCGAAATTTGAGTAAAAACACAATGAGATAGGTCGAAAATACGGACAAAAAAAGTAGTTTTTTTTAATGACAAATATGTCAATTCAACCATTATGGTTGACTTATTTTATTGAAATTCTATTGGTTCTTGAATTCCAACTCACAAAAACTTATTTTGGCACGTTTTCTTATAAGGCCCATTTTAGACCCCAAATTTCCTCTAATGAAAATTACACTAAAAGTGATAGTGGATGCTAAAACGGAAGCTCAAAGAGATGCTAATCACAGGGTTTTGTTGTAGTGATAGACTATTTGCGTAAATCCATTTATGACTTTGTGACCTCATGGATACCTAGGTTCTCACATGTTTATAATTTGCTTTTTTTGTTGACAGGTTCAATAAAGAGGATAAGGATACTAGATCCTTTTCCCAATGTAATCGATAGGGCTAGTTGAACATTTCGAGAATTGTAGCATCTAGTTCGTGATTTGTTAAGTGAGTCACTAGTTAGTTGAGTTAATATTTGCTTTTGTTCCTTCCTTATAGGATCAAAGAAGCAGAGTTCAAGTTGCATTTAGTTTAGGTGATGACCTTTAATTAATTAGCTTTTTGGTAGCTCAATAGAGCTAGGGTCAAAACTGCATGATGATTATGAACTCTTCGACACTGCGATGACTGCCAGGGTTGTATGGTGGTTTCAGGACATGTTGACTTGTAATTCGATATCACAATGAGAAGGTTCGTATATTTCAACTTTTGTTTTCCTTTGCGATAAGGCTAGGGGCACAAAGGCTACATCATATGCATAGAAAAAGAGAAAAGTGTTGAGGAAGGTATAGTTAAAACACAAATGAGGTGGGTGCTATAACCAAGAAGTGCAAATATTTTAGTGGAAAAATGATGGTGGCTGCTAAAACTAGAGGAAGGTATAAAACTAGTCATATTTACTAGTTTTAACTCTGTCTTTATATATATATATTGTTGATTTATATATATATAATACATTGTTTTATGTTTAAAAGGGCACGCGTGAGAGGAACTTTGATAATGTGTTTTGGCATTTAGTTAAGGGTGGTTAACTAAGAGGAAATCTATAGCTACATACACTTGTGATGTAATTTTGATTATGTCTAGGGACAAATGATTGGGATGCAATTTTGAGAAACCAAGTTACTAATTTTTTATGCATTTTTTCTATTCTTTCTTGTGCATGCATTTCATCTTGTTATTTCCATTCCCAAGGAAACTTATTCAATTAGTATCATGGGAAAATGGCCTTTGAGGGTTGGAAATTTGAGTTTCATGTGGATGGATACATTGTATAAAGGGAGGAGTTCTCTATGTTTTAATTTTTTGTTGCATTAAGAATTTTTGAGTTCTTGAAAAGGGATTCATTGTAATTATTCACTCATCTTGGTTGAGGGAGATGTGAATTTAATTAGAGATTGGGTTATTTCCAATTTTCTAAATATTACAAAATTTGGTTATTTTAAACTATTAAAAAATGGTAATTTAGGTTTTGAATTGACAAAAATTGCTATGGGTGAATGAATTACTTTATAGACAATACACTAGTGAATTTGCCTCTCGTCCAATTAAATCGGCCTCCTCCAATCCTCAACCACACCCAATCCACACTCATCCAACCTAAAACTCGTGTTCCTCATGGGTAAAATGGGCTTCCAATTTTGTGACTCTGTATATAAATTAGTTTTAATTTTAAAAATGGTGTACACATTTTATAACTACTTCACTCCTACACCTTTTGCAGTTATATAACGGGTACACGTTATGGTTTCCTATCCTACATGTCTCATGACATGTCAGGCTCGAGATTCATTAGAGGAAATTTCAACTCAAAATGAGTCTCCTAAGGAAAATTAATAAAATAATAGTTAAAATAATAAAATAATATTTATTAATTTTGGAGGAAGAAAATAAAAAACTACTTGTTTGTTCGTATTTTCGATATATCTCCCTCTGTTTTTACTCAAATTTCGATCGGGAGAGCCTGTTGGATGAGGAATTAAATTCTGCATCCAAAGAGTTCCACATCTGAAGAGTACCCACTTAGCATACTTTCAACGGGACCAGCTACCCCAAAAACAAGAAATGCGTGAAAAAATGTGATGATGATGTCATCATCATGTTGTTAAGGTATTTCTTTTTTTGGGGGGTAGCGGGTCCCATCAAAAGTATGCTGAGTGGGTACTCGTTGAATGTGGAATTTAATTTTTCATCCAACAAACTCTCCCGATCGAAATTTAAGTAAAAACACAAGGAGATATGTCGAAAATACAAACAAAAAAGTAGTTTTATTTATGATACCTATCCCCAAATTTATATTAAATTTTTTTTAAGAGGTGCTCACTTTTTCAATTTTAAAGCATTTTGATGGGTAATACATGATAACATGGAATTTGTATTATTTTTGGAAGCCCTATTTTAAATTGAAATTTCCTCTAATGAACCATAGCAAGTGCTATGTAGCAGAAAAGTGTTATATTTTATGTAAAGTGATCATGTTTTCACAACTAAGATTGCATCTAAAAGGTCCATAATCTTCTTGCACTGACCCATATGATGATGTATCACGAGGTTGACGATGTTGACCAATACCATACTCATTAATATCTTTTATTTAATCTAATTTTTAAATTGTATATCATAGAAGGGTTTTAAAGATGATTATTTTATGTAACACACAATTTTGGAGTGTAATTTTTAAAATAAAAGTAATATTGAAAAGGATATTTCTTTAATTTTTAAAATTGTATGTCCTACAAGGGTAAAGATGATTCTTTCATCTAATACATAGTTTTGGAGAATGGTTTTTGAACTAAAAGCATACTCAAAATGAGATTTTTACACGGTCATTTTTTTAAGAGTGCTATGCTTTTTTGAAGCCATGGAGGAATCTGTGTAGTTAGATGTGTTAAAATACAATCAAGTTGGTGATAGTTTGATACCGCTTAGTAGGACACTCATATCTTTTATTGGGGATTAAGTGAATATTTAAATACCACTTAGCATGGAACTCATATAGCTCCACAACTACCATGTAACCTTTGGGATTGAAAGCACAAAAATATTGTGATTTCGTTGCTATGGAAAAAACTATTAATAAATATGCATAGATTCATATTGAAAAGAATAAACCCTTGATGTAGCTTGGTTTTTTTGTTATAGTCATCATGTCGACCCTAGATGTAGCTTGGTTTTTTTGTTATAGTCATCATGTGGACCCTAGATGTAGCTTGCTTTCTTATGTCAAAATATTTGGATGTGTCTCTTGGAGTAATCCCAGGTTAGTTGTTTGGATGTGACTCTTGAAGTAATCTGAGGTTAGCTGTTAATGGACATTGTGGTTGATTCATACATGTTTACATGAAACATAGTTTAAACCACAATTATTAGAAATAACTGGTTTAGAATGTTAATATTTGTGTGATTTGGTTTGCTTTAATAATTATAGGTTGAACTAGATGATTTGGACCTTCAAATGTCTCGTTTGGGAAACCTTGAACTCATTTAACCTAAGGATTTGTTTGCACAAAAAATCTCAATCTAAAGAAATAAACTTTCAAAAAAAATCCCTTACTTTTAAACCCTATCACAACATAATTTAATGGATTTTTTTCCCTCCCTTTTAAATGAAAAAAATTTAATGGATTTTTTTCCCTTCCTTCTAGATGAAAATAATTTATGTCAGTATTTCATTACTAACTAAACTAGCCTCTAGGCCCTAAAATCTAACACAACTGAGAGAACCCACTGCTACAAGAAACCTGGCCTTACAATGCATCCTTATACAACCCTTATGTACTGTAAAAGAACATTACCAACAAAATGGATATTACAAAAAAGAAAAACATTAATAATTTGTTCTTTAAATCTAATATAAATTTTACTACAAACAAAATCGGTCAGTGTTCATTAAAAAGGATTTTCTGCACTGGTTCCAGGGAGAATTGTCTCTAAACTCTTTCTCAATCAATACACACTCTTGAACTGTCAAGCTTTAAATAAATTTTACTGCAAACAAAATCGGTCACACTGTTCATTAAAAAGGACTTTCTGCACTGGTTCCAGGGAGAATTGTCTCTAAACTCTTTCTCAATCAATACACCCTCTTGAACTGTCAAAGCTTCCTTCGAAATAGTATCCATGAACCTCACAAAACCCTTAAAGGGGCCTTATATATAGGTTGCAATAAACCTGAATTTTACTTTATCTAACTCCCTCTCATGTGTGATTTAGGTATTGGCCAAGAGATTTACTCCCATAAGCTAGACAAAGACTTGCTTCTAGTGAAGATAATTTATGCGCCATATGTTGAAACGGTTTATTTATGGGCCATCTGTTGATTTTGAATACTATTTTAGGAACCAGATATTTTCTCCCTTGGCTATCAAGAGTAGAATACACATTGTGAACCCCCGCAAGAAAAATCAGTCTACGTATTGAACATCATACCGACACAGTCACCCTTAAAAATAAAAGGGGGCAATCGAGAAACCATCATTCGAGCTCTAACTAAACATAATGCATCGTTCGAGCCCTAAACTGAAAATTGCATAATGCATAACACTAATATATGCATCATTGGAGCGGTAAATAGACAGAGCCCGACAAAAGCATAAAAAAAATATAAATAAACCATACACTAATTCACTTTGCTAAGAAAAATGCCCAAAGCCGCTTGCCCGAACGCCGAGCAGGGTAAGCGATCACTCGGGGCATGTTGAGGCAGATCCGACGTTTGGACTACTGCTGATCATTGTCGTTTGGCGAGCGGCCGTGATGATGACGGTGCTCGACGCAACCAGTGCCCTACCAATATTACCCCCCACGGTTTTCCCTTCGCCGTCCACGACAATAATGGCGAGGTCTGTGACACTCGCAGGCGGGGGCAATAGGGTGCCTGAGAGATCTGAAAACCACCTTTCAAGATAGGCAATTTTTTTGTTACATGCAGCAGAGTAATAAATGGATGGTGCCAGGCAGCATTGTGGGTTGTTGCATCTCAATCTCTTTGAAATCTAATAGTCCATAATAATAGGACGAAATCACTAGACCATTGAATTTCAAACATATTAACATCCAAACCCCGTAATTCTGAGATAGCACCATTTATTACTCTACTGCATGTAAAAAAATTTTTGCCATACCAATAACGCTGAGATTGCAGACACCTGCCATACTGGCGTACTTGGCCAGGCTCTTAATCACATCGCGCCCATTGGCGATCTCCATTCTGTGCAGTAGGAGAGCATTTGCACTGTCCTGAATTATGATAGTCGGCGGCTTCAGCTTATTTCTTCATCGGGCGAGCGGGCGGGCGGGTCGCCCTCTGGGTTTTTTATCTTCTCGGCCTTCTTCACATTCATGTTGATCGGTAGTGCTGGTTTTTCTATTTCGCAGGGCAACTTCATTGATGCCCTTCTCGTCACCCAGAGCTTTAGCGCAAATCTTATTTGCTGGGATGGGAGAGGCAGCACTTGTGCAAGTTGGGCATCGCTTTTAAAATTAAGCTCAGATCGTCACAACATAACTACTTAATATAAAAAATATATTTTATGTTTTGACACATTCTTATGACGATATACCATTTTTCAGGTGGTCTTTCATTTTTCCAACTCAAAACTTAGAAAATTTAAACCCTAAAAATCCACACCCTTAACCAATTCGAGAATGAATTGTAAAGTTTAAATAAATTTACCCTAAAAGCAATCGATATATTAATGACTATTAATGTAGTGAGTGATTTGTGCATTTAGCATATTTAAGGATCTGAGATTAAGAATACAAGATGATGTCCAAAATTAAAAATAATGACTATCAACAATAGCGTGTATATACATTAACAGATATTTTATCAATGTAATTTAATTAAAAGAAAACACTTTGCACATGTGAACAATTTTTTTAAAAATAAATTAAAAGTCAAAATACTTTTTACTACTTTTAAAACAAGTTAAGAAATGATTAGTGAACAGCAGAGATTTTGTAGTAATCAAATAAAATGTCCAATGTGTATATCAGATTGGATTGATTCTGCTAACTTTGTTGAGCATATTTTTAATAGAGTCTCCACCCATCCTAAAGAAACGCATAAAACGTGATGAATAAAGAATTTTAAGATATAAGGAAATAAAGATGAGGACCTTTCGAGATGTGAAATGACTTTACTTACAATCAAATTTTTAACATATTTTAATATCAATAAGATAAATAAGTGTTCTTTTAAATAAATAATTTTATTGAATATGTATATCTAAGAATTAGTCTTAAGAAAACAAGGAAAACTAATAAGAACATATTCTATAAATATGATCACAATAACATATACATGGCCACTATAACCAACATGAGTCCAAGGATGCCTTAACCCCAATTAAATGTTTTTATAACCAACATGAGTCCAAGGATGCCTTACCCTAATTAAATGTTTTTATCCCATCCAATAGGTATAGATACTTAGCTTATATATTCTCTTAAAAATAGATAAAATTTTCTTCTTTATTTCGTTTCAGGGAAATCAACGAGCTAATGGGAGTTGCATTCACAAGATCCCACAAAAGTGTACAAGTCAACTTATGATGATACATGTTGTCACTCCACCTTGTAGTTGAGATTCGTTACCCTAGCTTGGTGACTAACAGTGGCAATGTCGCTTTTGTAAGAACTCATGATCATGATAGGTAAGATCATGATGACACCTCCTATCCTTCAGCTAAAACTTTAGGTTTTTTTAATACAAATATCTTGCTATGGTTATTATTAATCTCTTAAGATATTATCTAATGGACAAGGAAGTATGTCTAAAAGACTCCTTAGGAGCAAGGGATAGCGTAAAAGGTTTGGTGATGACTAGTGTCATTGAATTCAGTAAACTTCGAGAAAAAATATCCTTTTAAGAGTACACTTACCTAACTTACATTATCAATTTTAAAAGATAAATTCATTGCATAATAATACGAAGGTTCAATCTATTTATCACCAAAATTCATAACAATTTTTTTAAAACCAAGATTAATTTCATCGTGGTAAGAATTTTTGACAAAACCAGAAATTCCTTCAATTGATCTTCTACAAAAGGTTTTCACATTCATTTAATTGCACCAAGAGTAGCGAGGTGTTTTGCAACCTAGTATGGCGGATACGTTGTCACAAACTTAAGCTAACGCTACATCAAAATGTTGGAAAAAACAGAAAAAAAAAAGATAGAGAAAAACATGTCCTCTTAATTTATCAAATAATAATCAAAACAAATAATAAAACACCAATATTAAAATCAAATGAAAAATAACTAAAAAAAACCGTGTTAAACCGAGTGATCAAAATTTTTGAGGTGTAATTTTTTTAACATGTAAAAAATTAAGACAAAATAATTACACCTCAAGAAATTGGATCCCTCTAGATACTTAGTGTATATGTGTTTAAGATGGATCTATGATGGTATACATAAAGGTTCAAGTCAAGCATGATACCATATGCTATTATTTATTTACAACCCCTTTAAACTCTACTAAATTCCATCTTACCTCATGTGAGAGTATGTGAAAGCCAAAATCCTATGGTGGATGGGGAATAAAAATCTCGATTTGTTTAATCACTCTCTGTGTGAAAATATTTTGTGGAGGTCACTTTTCAACATAGGTTTGTGGGGCAACTTGTTAAAAAAAAAACCTAAAATGTCTCTTGGTTTGAGTCTTGCTCACAAATCAAGTTAAAATCAATTTCAAGGGCTCGTTGATCTCCTCGAGAAGCACGATGAAGGTTTTATACATTGTTAATCAATACATCAGTCGGTTCGTTGAAAGAGGGATGTAAGTATTTGTTGAAATAGACCTCATTGTGGGATTGAGCCACTCATATTTGTTATATAGGGCTCTTATTGATGTATTGCAGAAGATGAATGTATTTTTATTAGAAAAGGATGGACGATTCAATGAAACCGACGTTACCTCCTCGATGAGATCATTTGATTTTCAACTTTCTCGTTCTTTATCAGAAAAGTGGGATGCTTACATGAATTTTCTTTACAAATATGGGATCACGTTAAATGAAAATTGTGATTATCTCGTTTGGAATTTTAATAGAATAAATGTAAATGTAAGTGTGAGGCTTGCATATCAGACCTTCTGGGAGGAGGAAAAGGAGTTGGGCAAATGGGATTCCCAACTCCTTTAATATATTCTAGGAATCCTTCTTTGTTGTTGAATTTTAGCTGAAATATGTCTTCTCTAAAACTGGAAGTTCATTTGTAGGAAAAAGAGAAGAAAAATCAATTATATGAACAAATGAGGAGGTTGGAGGATGAGATTAACAATATTTATATTTATTTTGATGTTGATTTCTTTTCCCATGAAAGTAAGGATTACATCACGTATTTACAAGCTAAAAATTAGAAATCCTACTAATGAAGGAAGAAATGTTGAGACAAAAAATTCAAGCCATTTCGATCCAGGAACGAGAGAATAATTAAAAAAAAATCATCGCGTTTATAATCAAAGGAGAGTATCGAACTCAATTTGGGAAACGAAACGGGAGAAGGAAGAAATTGTATGTGATTCAAAGTCAATCAAGGAGGCAGTTGTTTCTCATTTTAAGGGTCTATTTGAGGAGAATTCCTCTAGTAGCTTGGAAATTCAACTTAATGTATTAAATAAATTTCCACTATTTGTCACTGAGGAAGAATGACAGGCGGTGGGGGTTCTAATTAATTTGGATGAGTTTAAGAAGAATTTGGCCCATTTTTCCAAGAACAAGAGTCCTCTCTAGTGGAGGGTAAGGGAGGCCTCCAACACTAACCAAGGCTGGGTGTCAAGGTTTAACAAAGCTTTAGTTGTGACCATAGTTAATAACACATGGCCTCAAGCCCTAACGTGATAGTGGTGAAATTTGAAACCATGGTAACAAAAGTAGCGACAGTGGCAACCATGGTCAATAACACCATTTTCAATAACACATGACTTGAAGCCCTCAGTTAATAACAAATTGATGGCGCGCTAGTAACCCTCTAAAATTTATATCATTACTGAAAAGCATACAATGGATTCACCTTGTATATTCTCATTTGAGGTACAACATGTTTGATCGTTATGGGAAGGATGGGTGATGTGTTCTATGTGTGTGTGTGTGTGTGTGTGTGTGTGTGTGTGTGTGTGTGTGTGTGTGTGAGAGAGAGAGAGAGAGAGAGAGAGATGAGGAGGGTTAATGAGAGATGTAAAGAGTGGGAGGGGGGGTAGAGAAAGATAATTTGGGCCTTAAGCTATAAACGAGGTAGCATGACGTGTTCTATGTGTGTGTGAGAGAGAGAGATTAGAGAGATGGAGAGTGCAGGGTAGAGCAAGACCATTAGGGACTTAGACTACGAACACCACTTCTAGGGATTAATCACCATGAGAAACTACTCTAATGTGTAAAACATCATGATATTGTTGAACGTTCTGATGTGTGTGAGCCTTCAAAAAGTCCTTGAACCAACACATGAACCCCTTATACGAGTTCTTTGTAGGTATTTAAATAGTATATGGGTGTCATGAGTAGGTTTTTATGAACTACAGAGATAAAAGGTTTACCAAATAATGATAGAGAGTGAAACGGAAGAGGATGTTCATCATCATCATAGTCATCATCATCATTCTCATCATCATCATCATCATCGACATCCTCCTCCTCCTCCTCCTCCTCCTCCTCCTCCTCATCATCATCATCATAGTCATCATCATTCTCATCATTCTGATCATCATCAACATCATCATAGTAATCATCATCATCATCATCGTCATCATCGTCATCGTCGTCATAGTCATTGTGATCATCATCATCATCGTCGTCATCGTCGTCGTCATCATCATCACCGTCATCATCATCATCATCATTGTTCATCATTGTTCATCAACATCATCATCATCATCATCATCATCATCATCATCATCATCGTCATTGTCATTATAGTCATAGTCATCATGATCATGATCATGATCATGATCATCATAATCATCATCATCGTCGTCATCGTCGTCATCATCATCGTCATCATCATCATCATTTTTCATCATCATTGCCATCTTCATCATCATCATCACCACCACCATCATCATCCTCACCATCATCATCATTGTAGTCGTCATCCTCATCATTATCATCATCATCATCCACAACAGCAGCAGCATCATCATTGTTCATCATCATCATCATGGTCATCATCATTAACATCATCATCATTGTCATCATCGTTGTCATCATCATCGTCATCATCATCGTCATCATCATCATCATCATCATTGTCATCATCATTGTCATCATCATCATCATCATCGTCGTCGTCGTCGTCGTCGTCATTCATCATCATCATCCTCATCATCCTCATCCTCATCATCTTTAGAGTACTTGAGTCCAACGTCTTGAGTCCCCTTCAAGTATCTTAGAACTCTTTTTGCAGCTGACCAGTGTCCTTCACAAGGTTTATGCATGAACCTTGAAAGTATGCCAACAACATAAGAAATATCTGGTCTAGTTGTTGTAAGGTAGATAAGACTCCCTACAAGTTGTCGATACTTGGTCGCATCCTCAAATTCTTTTCCTTCGCTTGATGTGAGCTTCATTTTCTATTCCATTGGAGTAGATATAGGGTTGCATTCTGTCATGCAGAATTTGTTTAGTAGTTCTCCAACATATTTTTTCTAAGATAGAAATATGTACTTAGGATGTTGAGTGACTTCAATTCCTAAGTAATAGTGGAGATGTCCCATATCTGTCATTTCAAAGATCTTTTTCAAATCTTTCTTTATGGATGATATATAGCTCTCATTGTTCCCTGTCATCAAAATATCATCTACGTACACCACAAGATACACAACAGATATACCAACTTTCTTTATAAACAGTGTTGCATCATCAAGATCAAAATGTTCGAAA